>JAYKKT010000074.1:0-600000 GCA_036023115.1 Brasenia schreberi | reverse complement strand
ACCGTTGATATTTTCCGTACTCCAGAGAGCGGGCCAGGTCAGCGTAACCCTTATGCTAATATGGTGCTCTTGATTCATTAGCCGTTCATCTTTCAGATCAACCGTTTCAGTGAACAGAGGGAAGCAGGTCAGGGTAACCTCGACTTAGTGGCTCTTCGGATGCCGTTCGTTTTGTAAATGAATGGTATCAGATGGTCCTTACAAGTTATATATCAGGGCCATCACCCTGGACTCCATCTTTCAAAATCGATTTTTTTTCTTTTACATTATTATAATAAAAAATCCTAGTTTTTGTTTTAAATTTGTCCCTCTTTTCGACATTTTCAAATCCACTCGTACGTTTTGGGTAAAACTCATCAAAATGCTCCTACTTTGCTTATTATTAAATCAGGTCTATGTAGCAGAGGATCTTTAGCAACTGCCTGTCGGTTCAGCTTTTTGGCACTTTTTAGTTCACTGAGATCGTTGTCCTTCTTCAAAAGCTCAGCCGACTGTAAGAGAGGTCACCTATAACTTTGGTGGCACCACCACAAACCACCATGCAATAGGTGGTGGTGGTGGTGGTTGTTTTATCGATCGTAAGAACTTTACTAGTCCAAAGAACCGTCACTTGGGAACTTTGGTGGGAGGTTATACCTCTTCTATGTCCTTGAGTTTTTCCCTTCCACCCAACAGGTAGGAAGTTATTTTTTGCTCGTTCTATATACGTTGAACACTTCCTAGAAATGTTTTGAGTGTAGAGAAGATATTGATTTCTAGGTGGTACTATTAAAAATTTTAGAAAAAATGACTAAACTTATATAAACTCTAAATGTTTGCCAAAGGGTTCAGATTATGCAAGATCAGTAGAAAAATGCTCATCACAGTTCAGAAATTCGACTATGAACATATGACGAACATGGACTGGTTGTTCAAGTTAACTCATAAAAGGAAAGCAATTTTGCTAATGGACTATATCGCATCGAAACGGAAACAGAATAGAGGAAAAGATAAATCTCTACAAATTAATATGCAAAAAGAAGCCAAAAGTTGGTGTTATGATACCATGTTGAAACGGGAAATGTCGCCTCCCAGACGTTTCCATGCATCATAGCTAATGGGTATGCAGTCTGGGTAGGATCTATGTAGCAACAACATCTTCCCTGCTCAAAAACTAATACCCTTTTTTTTCCCTTGGAAAGATAATTTCAGTACATTCATCACTTATATTTGAAAAAGTGGGAACCATTTTCAGATTATCCAAAAGGGAAGTATGGATTTTGAAAATGTCAAAAAATGGATGGTGGATTTGAGACAACCATTTGAAACTTCATAGAGATGTTTAACGAATCAAGTATTTGCTTTGGAGATTTAGTGGCTTATCGATATTAATAAAAGCAACCAACCCCGAAACCACTGCTCCAAAGATCGTCTCAAGGTCTAGTTGAAGATTGTCTACGAGAAAGGTTATCAAGATCATATGTTCTATCTAAGATCGCATGAGGTTCGATGGATCGAGAATCATGGTATCGAACACGCACACACAATTCGTATCTTTAGAATCAAACATATCATTATTCTCATATTGTTGTATAATATTATCTTATAACATGATTCATAAATAATTCTTATGTTGTATGGGTGACCAAAACCGCCAATGGGATGCGGGTCTCAACACCGTAACATATAGTGGGATCGTGTTGATAATAAGATCCTAGGCGATCCCAAGATCAAGAATGAGATCCCACTAGCATAAATATCCAAACAAGCTTGAACATTTTAAGCAGATTTGAAATGCATTCCATATCCAATCAATAAATGGATCACGCATGATTTGCGAGATATCCAATCTTATGTTTTAGCGGACACGGTTTTTACTATTTCTGTCCATATCCAGATCTAATTACCAAGTATCCATGTAGTAAAATCCAGTAATGCTATATCCAATCTGAATCCAAAAACTTAACATCCCTGGCAGCAGATATGAAGATGCAACACATACTTTGGCCAAAGGGACCTGGTTTTGCCTGTAATGAGCTCAGATTATTTCCAGAATTTAGCCAAAATTTTGATGTATTCCTTTGAATTGTACTTTAAATGAACTACTGAGTGGTGCATGCCGTAGGCGGCACTGAAGATGATGATAAACTTGTGCTTCTATTCTAGGAAAATTTTTCTCTTCAACACCTACACTGGATATGAACTGAATTGAAATAATATACATGGTAGTCCATATATAACTATTGAATATATACTATCACATATACATGTGCTTGTTCGATAAATTTTGAACTAAGCCATTGCTACAAGTCATGATTCACCTTTCTCCCTATCATGCAAGGAAGAAATTCACTTGAAAGACAGAGGCAGACACTCTCTAAGTAATGGACTTGCACTGCTCTTGGTCATATGCCTTCAACTCTAGGAAATGCTTAAATCGTCACCGGGGATCGACGAAGTAATTACACGCGAACCTTTGCATGTCATGTTTAAGACTCAGCTATGAGGTAGAAAGACTGCCTTGGGCACCACAATCGCAGCTCCCATCGATTGTTCAGCAAGCTACCTTAAGTAACTCATACTGTTTAAATCAATCCCTATTGATATACAGCAGTTGGAACGCAGAAGTTCACAACTACAAGTTGGTTGATGAGACAGAAGACCAGTCCAGTATCATGCTTAAATTAGTACTAGCATGATGGACAATAAACACTTGCACAGAAGAAAGAAAGAAACCAATCCTACAAGGAGGATTGAGTCACTCCTACAAGGAGCAAAGTCTAAAGTGTGTGATCCCTCCTTGGATCGATTCAAGGATCCTTGCGACTCATGAGCAACCATGTATGCCTTTCTGAAAAGGCTTTATGTTGATGAAAGATGGTGATGGAGGAACCGGTGATCTAATTGATGCCCATGACCATGGCACTTGCAATAGAATTTAAAAGTGTTAAAGCTTCACTGCCTTGCTTATGTGAAAATTTAAATTTATGAATGACTGTTCAAAATGCAAAACTTTTCATATAGCTCTACTGTATCAAGATATTGCATAATTAATAAAGGACAATTGCACCTTTCTTTTCCTTTTTTCGTTGGTCAAGTGTACTACCGACATCCGCAGTCCTAAAGGGCCCCAACTAATCAGGCTCAAGCCGGGTCAGCCGGTGATGGGGTGAAGCTCAACCAGTACTGGTTTTCTTTGTAGTTTCGTATGGGATACTTTGATATATCATGTCGTTGATCTTAAATTGTCTCAGACAATACAGGAGACCCATCAACTGCTTCAGACACCTTATTTTAGTCCTCACTGGGGTACATGTAGTTGAAAGGGGCGTGTAGGTGAGGCACCTCAAGAGTGGAAACAGCATAAAATGGCGATTAACTAAAACCTATTACTCACTACATCAAACAATTTCTATTATTGAAACAAGCAAAATGAAATGTTTGCTGCTATCTGCTCTAATAATGAATCATTGGTTTATCTGAATAATGTGATAAGGTATATAAGCCTTTCTCTTCATCTCAGATTGATAGATCTTCTCAATTGCAATATCTCTTATATAGAAAATACATATTCCCGTTGCCTAATTCTTATTGTTTTCGTTACAAAGCAAAGATATCAATGGAGGAGGGGATGGAAATCGGGATGAGGAATTTGGTGAAAATATCCTACCTAGAATGGAGCTGGGATAGATGATCTGTAAGTCTCTCATCATCTGCTCCGAAGTTAACACAACACCACCAACAACTACTACTACTAAGCCTTTATCCATACTAGATGGAGTCAACTACATGATTTCTTTGTTTTCATAGAGCCCAGCCATATGCCATACTAAAAGTTAACTCCACATTAGATCCTTCTTTATTGTTTCCTTTCAACACTTTTATTGTCTTCATCTTCCTCTTTTAACATTTTCACAATCTACTTTCTCTTATCTTCTCACTGGAGTAGATACAGAAAGGAAGATATGATTAAGGGTTGATTGTTAACATTTCCCTTCCTCTTGTTAAGGATTGAATGCTACGATTAAGCAGGAGTAGGTGTAGGTTCAAGGCTTGGTACCCTATTGGAGGTAAGCTTAGCCCTATCTCAAGGCATTTGCATAAGCATGTGTTTGTCAAATTGAACTCTGCACATAGACCATGGAATCAAAGATTTCGGGTTATTTGCCGAAACACTCACAAGATCTCCAGCTCCCAAACAGAAACAGAAACTTTGAAGCTCTCAAAACCAAATCCGAATCAAATGTTTGAACCAAAATTTAATTTGGGCTTTGTTTAGGTATTACCAATCTATTGAAACATCTTGATATGGTGGCCTATCTTTTGATCTAAAAACTTGGGAGAATGAAAGGATATATATGAGGACAAGTTGAAGGGCATATAGCCAACCATTTCTGTATATATCTTATCTAACTAGGTTGACGTATTTGCTGTTTTTACTATCGAAAAGAGACGGAGAGAAGGACGACACACCATAAAATATGAAGAACTTGGTGCCAAAGATTGCGTGGGATCCTGCATTGACACCAACTGCCAAAATAGTACTACTCATGACACTGTCATCGAAGCCAAAAGGAGTCCCGATAAGTTGGCTCTGCAAAATGATATGAGCTGCTCATTTTTTCACTCATAGACGTCTCCGTGTGTGTGTGTGTTTCATATAGTCTCATCTAGTCAAGCATAGACAGTATTTTCATCATGTAAACATCAGAAAGCATGATAATCCAATTAATTATTAGATGAGATACATGTATTCAGTGGGTCAATACTTCTTTTTAGAAAGAAAGGTTGCATTAAGCATTTTTTTTTATTTAATAAGCAGATTTTCATCATTTTTAATGCAAAATATAGAAAAAGCTTTTAAAGTTTAAAACGGAAATAGTTTTAAACCAATTAGAGTTTAATGTATATAGTTTGGGAAAAGGTCATGAGATTAAAAATGGAACTAGTTTATATGCCTTTTCTTGCAATTATTTGATTCTTTCCATGTAGCTCGAAAGAAGACATGAGTATACATCCAGATGAAGAAGACGTTCTGGTGTATTCTTTATTGTTTGAGTTTTTCCAAACAAAAGCAGTGATTAAAAGTTTGAAACTAGACATTCTTCTTCTTCATGTGGGTTGACAACATTATCTATTATTACCTTGCTTAAACTATAGTAATATGAGAAACTATCATTGATTGTTTACTGCATATTCTTTGATTTGTCTATTTAAGTAGTGATTCTAGTTAAGGTGGTTAAAGCTCAATTAAATAACCGCTATTTGCAAAGACAATCGGGCTTGTCGCTATATCACGCTAGTGGAATCGACAGAGCCAAGTTAAAGTATGAGCGCTCCGTGGGGGTGAGCGAGCCCATGGAAGGAGGCAAATGCTTCCTCTGTTCTTTTCCATGGCGCAGCATGGCCATCCTGGACTTGAACCATCCATCTATCCCAATGAGCCACCTACATGAATCACTGCAATCGGTGCTAGATCCCGAAGAACAGGGAGGTATCTTCAGAATTGAGATATTTTGGAGAGTCAATCACTTGAGGCTTTTGAAGGTTTGAGAGATTAGATTGGAAACATCGAAAGAAGCGTCAAAAACGTTGAAAGGATAAAATATGAACTTGCTTTTGTGGAGTTAAAGCACAACGATGACGAAGAATTCATGTGCCCGACCCCATTTGTTATGAGATACGGCTTCGTTTTGGTTGTGGGATGAATTATGCATTAGGAGGAGAAAACGAAGTATTGTGCCAAACACCATCAAGGTCGCACGCGCTGTTAGGTTAAGGTCTCCATCAACTCTAGCAAAAGTTTGAAATATGAGCACCCAGGCAGCCATTATGAGAACATGCCTAAGAATAAGCCTATAAGTGCACCTAGACTTTGTTAATTATGAGCTTCAAATGGGATACTTCGATCAATCCCTAGCTTAATTAAATATATAGAATTAATTCATATATATATATATATATATATATATATATATATATATATATATATATATATATATATATATATATCACCATTCATATCTCATCATTACTTTTCTGTAACATGCATGTAATAAGATTGTCTTCATTATCTTTTAAATACCCATAACTTTCAAAATTATACTTCTGCTTCCAAACAACAATGGTTGGACATTATGTGTGTATATATATATATATATGGGTATGTGTGTGTGTGAATGTAGTCTTTATTGGAGTCAATTTAGTTAAAGTGACTGCTAAGGTCAGATGAAGGACCTTTATCTAGAAAAGAAAAGGAGTAAAAGCCCTTGGATCTTCGAGTGCATGACGCACCTGCAAGGATTACTGATAATGGTTGTACAACAATGGCAGAGAACATGCCTAAGAATAAGCCTATAAGTGCACCTAGACTTTGTTAATTATGAGCTTCAAATGAAATACTTCGATCGATCCCTAGCTTAATTAAATATATAGAATTAATTCATATATATATATATATATATATATATATATATATATATATATATATATATATATATATATATCACCATTCATATCTCATCATTACTTTTCTGTAACATGCATGTAATAAGATTGTCTTCATTATCTTTTAAATACCCATAACTTTCAAAATTATACTTCTGCTTCCAAATAACAATGGTTGGACATTATGTGTATATATATATACATATATATATGTATATGTATATATATGTATATATGTATATATATATGTAAATATATATGTATATATGTATATATACATATATATATATGTATATGTATATATATGTATATGTATATGTATATATATGTGTATGTATATGTATATATATGTGTATGTATATGTATATATGTATATGTATATGTATATATATATATATGTATATGTATATATATATATATATATGTATATATATATATATATGTATATATATATATATGTATATATATGTATGTATGGGTATGTGTGAGTGTGAATGTAGTCCTTATTGGAGTCAATTTAGTTAAAGTGACTGCTAAGGTCAGATGAAGGACCTTTATCTAGAAAAGAAAAGGAGTAAAAGCCCTTGGATCTTCGAGTGCATGACGCACCTGCAAGGATTACTGATAATGGTTGTACAACAATGGCCAGGAAGCCAAAAGCACTCAATGACATTAAGCAGAAAGCCGGCTTCTCAAGTGGGTAGTGGGAGGTGCCGGGAAGAGGCTCTTGCTTGAGCCCCTGAAGTCGCATCAATTCATTACCCAAGGGATTCAAATTGGATTCCCAAAGAAAAATGCAATTCCTGCCTGTTGGATGTACCCAATTATCCGGATAAAGACATTCCTGAGAAGTGGGAAAATACTTAGAGAAAATGTTTTCCTGTTCGGCTAGAAAATTACGGCAGTTAAATAAATTAAGAACCAGGTGCTTGTGGAACTTTTAGACCCAGGTTTATTTTCCATCATAAGTTGAAAGTTAGAAAATAAATTTCTGGATTTACATAAAAGCTGGCTGAAGTGGAAAGAAAACTAAGATTGTCACAAAGAAAAAAACAAGAAAGAGGAATAAGTTGGCTGTGTGTGTGAGAGAGTGAGAGGGAGAGATTGTCAAAATCAATCAACACCAATGGCTTGATTGTGGTCCCGTGACAGTTGGATCCAATGAGGATGGGAATGAAAGATCCACTTCCATAGATTTCACCAAGGACCCTTTCCTTTCCTTACTTATGGGATATCGACATTTTGCACTAAAACCAGAATTCTGAGGTCCCCAGGCTGATGTAGCCACTGCTCAGCTCGTGAAATGATAAACCTTACATGGCTCCTAAAATTAAATGAAAATTTTACAAATAGATATCCACCTAATTAATAAACAATTTAAGAAAGAAGCATCTGTGGTCTGCATTCCTGCAATCTTACATTTCAAAGCCTATCTTTGAAATGTATAAAGTATTGCCAGCATTGAATCAAAATGACTTGAATGAATTCTTTTTTGTCAGAATGGGAAGGCTTCAAGCCAGGTATGCACGACCAGCCTATCGAACTCATCGACCTTTCATAATGTGAGTCAAGCCCCTTACCATGTTTGGTAAAACACTTTGAGTGCAAATAATTTGAATGAGCCACTTGAATGTAATCAATGAGTTCTTGATTAAAGTTGAAAGATAAATATTATAGAACAACAATTAGATCTGTAATGTTTTATAGTTCTAAGTTCTGAGCAATTAATCATCAACAACATCTACAAAAGATGTTTGTGATAGAAATGAAGATGCTGAAATGAATGGTTATACAAAAAAAGATTGTATACATGATGAGGTTATTATAAACAAATTTGGAGTGACACCGATAGATGATAAAATAAGAGAAAATCATTTAAGATAGTTTAGACACGTAGAAAGATGACCAAAGGAAACTCCTATAAGAAGTATGAGAAACTAAATTATGAAAATGTTAAAAGAGAAACACCACAAAAGTGTTGGAAGGAAACAACACATAATAATTAGCTTATGTTGAGTTAACTCTTAACATCGCACATGATCGGGCTTTAAAGAAACAAAAAATCAATGTAGCTGACCCATCTAGTATGAGAAAAGGTTCAGTTGTTGTATATAATTTCAAATTTCTTTTGGTTTTGAATTGATGATTTTGGGTAACTTGATTCTATTCATTCAATCGATTCTCTAAATCTTTTGAAACATGTTTTCATTGGAAATCGATGCAAATGATGTCAATATTGTATGCATCAAATAGGTGTGCAAATGGCATTTTTGTCCATTTTATACAAAAGCAAGTATTTTAAGTTGCCTGATGAACTTAGCTCAACATGCCATGAAGTTTGGCTGTTATTGGTCACTCGGGATCAATCAACATTCAATTCCTTAAGACCAACCCTCCCTGTGATCTATAATCTAAAACAGAGGTGGTTGAGTGAAGTATGTGAAATCTTAGGTGGTCGTCTGTGACTACACAAATATTTTACCATATTTCTTCAAATCTCTTTAAATGCAGAAGTTTTAGAGTTGACGTACTGAGAGTGTTAGCTCGATGGCAGGGCGCTATAGTGCAGTTGCTGCTGATGAAGAGAGTTCGACTCCTAGAGGGTGCATGTGTGGATCTGTGTGTGAGGTTTAGGCCTTCTCTTGTAACAAAGAAAAAAAGTTCTTGGGTTGGCATCAATATACTACCAAAACCACACTATGAAAGAGCAGGCCCTACGAGAAGAACGCGTTACGCCACAAAGGTAGTCGGTGTCCTCGAGGACAAATGCCCTAGGGGCTCCACACGCTTTTGGGTACCGCCCCGCCCCCCCTAGTTAACAACCCTTCTAGGACAGTAACCTTTTGTTAGAAAAAATATATTTTAAATAAATTATGCCAAATTATATTTTTCATATAATTTATTGTTGATTTAAAGATCAAATAATTTAAATAAATTATGCCCATCCACTTTGTTTGCTTCACATGATACCTTTTCAAGCATATAAAGGTTCTGTGACCAGAATTGATGCATTTTCAGGTTCAGTTAAAATGGATAATAAAAAAAAGTTCAGTGCATTAATTTAGATCGCGAATCGAACATAAATTAGTCTTAAACGAGTAAAGTTGAGCCAAGCCACAAGCAGCTCTATCATTTACCAACCCTATTTGAGGCACATTATCCCACTAATCTGAAATTAGGGGCCCCAAGGGGAAAAAACTGCAAAAATCATGCACTACCCTGCAGTGGGTTTCAAGAAAGTAGGTCAGTATAAAGTATGTTCAGTTGCAAAGGACAACAAAGATGAATGATTTAGGTTATGAATTTAATAACGATGACTGACAAATTAAACTAATATGAACTTTCTTGATTTGTTCATTTCTGAGGAGGCATCACTTGGAGTTATATGATTAAATGGCCAACTTTATGCAATAAAATAAAGCCTAGAAAAGTTTCAACTTCCACCAAAAAAGAACCCTAAATTTGTGTTTATCTTTCAGTAACCGATGTGTTCGAATTGAACAAGACAAACAACATTATTGGCTACTTGGAATTCTCTCCTCAAGAATTTGTATAAAATAATGAGCTAAAGAGGACGAAGAGCAGTAACAGTTTAAAAGAAATAATAATAATAATAACAATACAACATAGACGACGATGGAGGCATGGATTTTCCGGTCATACCAAGGGGAGGAAAGCCGGTGGTAATGATAACAATTATAATTACAATAAATGATAACATAAATAATTATATTTGTAATAATGATAATGGGAATCCCGAAGCATGTGATCTTGTCTTGGACAAACATAATGAAACGGTTCTGATGGTTTCTCTTTGCAATTGGAGACGCACATTCGACCTATTGTTGCCTCTAGCTGTGGCCCTTCTCATACTAACCACCCTTTTTCTCACTTCCGCGAAACTCTAACCAAGCTACTTGTCATTTTCCTGCTTTTGTTTAATTTAGTTTTCATATTTCCTTTTTCATGTTTCCTTCTTGGTCTCTTAATCAAATAAGCAATAAATATGTTGTGTGCGTGTACATGGACTGGCATGATTTTCATTTGGACTTGCCTTAGACGGTTAATTGGGAATGCTTGGTGTGTGCACATATATATATAGACACACACACACATAGAGAGAGAGTTGTGATACAAGCATTCATGCTATGCATTGCTTGATAATCAGCAACATCTATACAATTAATCAGATGGATCACTGTCATGTGTGATCAATCGGATAGTGATAATCAAGATGCTCATTACGTATCACATTTAATACATCCATGTTTATTGAATACATTGTCATCGATACAAGGATCGATATCATTCAATACATGTGGATGCATTAAATATAATATGAGATGAGTACCCTTGAACATCATATGATTGATCGTATAGACAATGGTAACGATCAAGACAGAGAAGTTGTCTAACAACCCTCACTCTCTTTATATTTATACATACATATACATATATATATATACATATATATATATATACATATATATATATACATATATATATATACATATATATATATATACATATATATATAAGTAATTGTATCATGCTCACCACTCATTTGCTCATTTATGTTTGGCCATTTCTTTTTGAGAACATGAATATAATAACATTGTTCTTTATTCTTTTTCAAAGACCCTTAAAACTATACTCATGTCACCAAAAAATAATGTGCAAACACTAGTGAACATGTTAGGATGTGGTTTTCCTCCCTCCCTCCCTCTCTCTTTCTATATATATATATATATATATATATATATATATATATATATATATATATATATATATATATATATATATATATATATGCACAAACACATACACAGACAGGTTTAGGTTGCTTCATGTGGACCTAAGGATTGACCAAGTGCCTAAAAGCCCGAACAACCCTCGGATTATGTTACTCGGGTCATAAATTGCCACACTTGGTTATGAATATTTTTCTTGAAAATGACTCACAATTGTCCAACGTAGGATGTCAAGCAAACAGCCCTAAAGCCTCTGCCATGCATCAATAATGCATGTTTCTTAGAAACCACTTTATAATTGTTAGCCAAAAGTGCGGGCATGGTCAAGAGCACGTTCAGATTTCAGCTAAACGTAAACTTTCTAATTTAATGAGAACTTTCAGATATAGTGTATAGAGCGTATCATACTAAAAACATGCCTAAAGAATCAAAAGCCACATCGACCACTAAATGTAAATATTGAGATAGCCGCGCGGTCACATATAAAAAATAGACATCTATATTCAAATAAAGAAAGACTAATTGGTGCCGCACAAATATTTTGCCTTCATTATTTTCCGAAATTTCGACTATCCAGCACTCAGTATCATATTTAGCATCGACCCTCTTTCTTCGTCGAGTGAAGGTGAAGATTATCAGGAAAGTAAATGAAAAGAAGAAAGCACGTAAGTAGTCTTAATCATGTTACAAGCATCATTAAGGTATACTAATCATGTGGCACCAGTGGCATCTTTCTTTCATACGCCATTAACATACCTAATCACGTGCTTTTAGTTTTGTATTTATTTTATTCTATTTTTATATTACACTACAAGCTGCCGACAGTCGAGGGAACATCGAAAAATTTAAAACTTCTGATAACTCAATTCAGGGAAGATAAAGATATATAAATCAAAAGGATCAAGTCTATAGAAAAAAAAAACTTTTGAACTCAATCGTCCTCAATAAGAAAACCTCTTTAACGAAAACAGTCCTAGGCAACACTGTTCATCGGATTATCTCTCATTGTTCTCAAGCTTCCGCAATCGCAGAAACAATCAACTCCATGAAAACCTTTTGTGGTAAAGTATCAAAAAGTATCACAAATGAAAAATTGCTTGGTAGCATGATTATGAGAATATCATCTCATCCAGGCCTCATCTTATACCATGCCAAGCCCAATTTCCACTTTTGATGCGGCACCCAATTTGAACATTCCAGGTTTTGCATGTCACTCACGGTTTCATGTTCAAATGACGCGACACGACATACTGACACGGTGGAGATGCATCAAATGGCTAATTATATTTCATGTTATTTTATGTTACGTAATAAAACATATTAATTAATCGCCGGGTTTAATTTTTGATAAAATCAAAAGCTTCTTAAGCAAACGACTAAGTTACTGTTGCGTTGAAGCACATAGAATTTGCATTGCGCTATAGATTTCGAAACTTCTCACAGAACGAAGAAACAGGAAGACAAGGTGCTCATCAAATCATGGTTGGAATGTTTGGAAAGGAAATGCATAATAATCTCAAGTCAACCACGCAAGCATTTATTTTGATGAGACGGAACTCTTTTCAGTGAAGCCCTTAATATGGCAAGCAACATGACCAGCTCTGTGCGTGCGTGTGTGTGTGTGAGAGCGAGAGAGAGAGAGGGAAGTCGGATTTTCGGGACTGCATTTTCTGTACAAAGCAACACATAAGGGGACACAATAAAGGGGCAAGTTAAAGTGTGTAGATGGCGTAAGTTTCGATAATCAATTATTATAATATTTTCGGTGCGAGCCACTCTTGGCGAGAATATTCTTGGACTAGATTCGTCTCTCTCTCTCTCTCTCTCTCTCTCATATGAAGTCCTTTTCTAAGATAAAAAACAAGGCGGGGTTGTGTCATTTTTATTTTGAGTTGAGTCCATTTTCATATTTATGCCATCTCCACCATCAATGAGTGGTTACGTCTTCATTAAGGTGAGGATAGACATCATCCTCACCCATATTTTATAAGAAAAAGAAGAAAAAAGAATACCACACAATTGTACTCATAAGCTATAAGATAAGAATAGCCCACGGATTTACTTGTAAAGTAATACATCTTGGCTTTCACCTCACAAAAGAAAACCAACAATTACACCTTTAGGTTATTCGCCTCAGTACATTCAAAAACTTTCTATTGGAACCATCGTTAATTAAATAAATCTACCAACGGTTGGCTGGTTCAAGTGGTTCGGCACTTCTTCACAAGGTCGACCCGAGTCTTGTGAATAGAGAAAACAATCTCTTGGAGACCTTTAACCCCGTAGTGGGCCAACCCGACTCGAACCCGATTAGTTGGGGTCCTTGTATCCTTGTGAATACTGGGGTTAACACAAGAAGAGAAATCTTGCTCTTACTTAAATCTTTTATTTAATATGTTTTTAAACGTATTGGATCAAATATGTTTAAATTTTGTTTACTGATCACCTCATACTCAAATCCATGAAAAAGAATTTTTCCGATGGGAAAGAACACATGCATGTGGTAATCACATTCTATAGTGTACTGGGGTTCGACATATGGACCCAACCAAAGAAAATAAAATAAAATGATTTTTCAATTGTATCATGACTTATATCTAGACTGCACACTGTTTAGTTGGTCGATTCACAAGTTGAAGGTCATGAGTTTGATACAGAGAGTCATCAATCTTTCACCTCTATTGTCCAAGTTCGGGTGCATGCATGCATGTGTGTGTGTTTGTGCGTGCATGCACGCATGTGTATGTGCAGTTCCCTTCCTGGTAGAGTTGAATGGTTGCTGTCGAGGTCGCTTTGGCAGTCGTGGTCGTAGTCATAACCGTACTATGCAATGAGGGGACGGTTGGGACTCCTCGTCATCTCTTGGTTCGGCTCAAATAAAAATCTACCAAAAGCGAGCCAAATTTCCTTAGCCGCTCATGAGCCGCTCCGCTCGGCTGATGAATGAGCAGGGCCGGTTTCTTTCGAACCTTATTTTATTCAAGCTTTTGCATGGGGTATATGATTACTGTGTTGAATCTTTTCCCGTAACGTAGCTTTAATGATCGCCGACCAGGTAGGAATCTTTGCTGCCCTAACCCTAAAAGGATGGAACCCGTTCTGAAATCCAGCCTCCATCACTCCCACCTCAGTACTGTACGTAGGTACATTTCAACGATAAGATAGACATTTAGGAACCACCAATAAATAAATAAATGACTGTATATGTGTATGTATTTATGTGTTCATACTTGTATTTCGGTGGAAAAATTATTTGTACATGCATTCACACACATATATAATCTAAATTTAAAGAACTCATCAAAATAAAGAATCATAAGGAACTCACCATCTCTATCGTTGATACAACAAGATTAAGGATAGAGATTTAAATTAAATACTTTCTTTTTTCTTGTCTCATTCTTTCATCTCAAAGTTCGGTTGTGATGGGTTTCTTATGATTATCTATTTTAGTGGATTCTCCAAACCTACGAGTCTCTTATATATATATATATATATATATATATATATATATATATATATATATATATATATATATATATATATATATATATATATATATATATATATATATATATATATAGAGAGAGAGAGAGAGAGAGAGAGCTGCACGACTGGTACCATTAGGTTTGGTTAGTTAAATAGCACATGTGAGGGATTTATGAGTTTTGAGTTTGCAGGAGCCAGCAGTCTTATCTAAGTATTCAATATGAGAGCTCTCAGGCCACGCATCTCAAGGACTGATAAAAAATGAGATTCATGCATGCGCACAATCCACAACATTTCACCTGGCTAGGTCATGAACTCGACACCCATGGTGTGGGTCTGGCCCGGGCATCCCCATCATACACAAACAAAAATGAGCTCCACGCTGATTCTGCTTGAACCAATACCGTCTATTTGGACTGTCTGTCAAAGAAAAGTCAATAATATTCTTCATTAATTGGATAATTATAATAAAAAGTTCTTCCAACTACCTTGCAACTTTTAGTGATAACCTACAGTGCCAAACGTTAGGCGAAAGCTCATTTCGGGTTAAACGTGAGGTTGGCAACAACTGAATGAGACAAAAGCAGGTTGTCTAAGGCTTATTGGTCAATTCAACATCGTGTTCTTCTTTGGCTCATTAGCTCGTTTGAACCGATCGAGCACAAGAAGAACTGAATACAAGCATATTGACAGGAGCTGAATACAATTACAAGCCGCACTTTAAAGCTAAAAGTGCAACTCAATTTTCACATATAATTTCGAGCATGAACTTAGACAAGAGAAGGCTGTCCTAACACACATGATAGTTTCGGAGTCGAACTCCCCACCAGCAGCATATGCGCTAGACGTTGAGCTAACGCTCTATTTGCATGCTTTTAATATGTCAATGATGGCCAAACAAGGGTGGCGCTTGATGACAAACCCGAGTAACAAGAATCTTAAAAGCCAATTACTACAACCCCTTCTTACACATGCAGGAGTATTGTGGAAGGCTGCTCGGTGCTAGAAGAGGGACTCATCTTAAGGATAGGTGATGATGCTAAGGATATTTCTGTGGGATGATCCTTGGATCACGAAGGCGACCATTACAGGGCCCAGGGAACCGATCGAATTGAAGGAATGGAGAATGCGTGTCATCTGATAAAAATTGAAGACAGTTATCTCTATATGCTGGAACAGAACACTCTTAGAGGATATTTTCCTCCCAGATTAAGTTGACGAAATAACTGTCAAACCTCTCGGACAAAGACCACAGCCAAATGTTTATTATTGGTTACCAGAAGTGAAGGGCAGTTCAGTGAGGATCGCGTACAAACTATGACTATAGAAGAGCGAATACAGCAAAAGATTGAGAAAATTGGAGAGATGAGCAAGATGACAGAGCTATGGAAATCAATATGGCAGCTCCAAATCCAGCATAAGATCAGAATTTTCTTTTGGCATTGTTGCAAGGAAATTCTCCCTATTCAAAGTGGATTGTTGCATAAAGGAGTAGATATATCTAACGTACGTGTATTTTGCAAGGACAACATGAAAACCATATCGCATCTTCTAATGACTGCTAATATACTCAAGTACTCTTTGCTGAAGGGATACTACCAAAGCAACAAGATCCCAACCTAACTAGATGGTTAGCGCAAACGTAGAACTATCTTTAAAAGCTGAACGAATAGCAGAAGAGACTTATTATCAATATCTAGTATACCTTATGGCATCAAAGAAATAAAATAAAGTGAGACTAAGAAGCATTACGCAAGCAACAGAGAAGATCCTGCAAAAAGCTACTGATCAAATGAAGATATACAAAGAAGCAAAGGAGGAGGGGATGATGAGTTCATTATTATTAAGAAACAACAACCAATGGATGAAACCGAGCACAGGCTTTACCAAGTTAATGTGGACTTCGCCGAGTCAAGTGAGAGGCAGGTGTATGGCATTGGAGTGATTATCCGAGATTGTAGAGAACAATTGATAGCTTCAAAAGCAATCCACGGAACTGGTACGATGTATCCTTATAGTGGAGAGCTTATGGCAATCAAGGAAGGACTTACCTTCTCGTGGAAATTGAGGCTATAAACACATTGTTCTGGAGAGTGACTCCCTAATCGCCATCAAAGCAAATGAGGAAGAAGATGATAGATCTTATCAAGGCATGCTTCTAAAAGAAATTTAAACCCTGGCTAACTAATATGATCGTATTAATTCTTCTTTTGTTCCTGGACATCGTAACAGAACTGCTAACCTGTTGACAAATTATGCCAAGTACAAGGATACTTGTACTTGGGTTGGGAACCAACCTTCCTGATAGACTCCCATATCAATTGGTTATCTGCTTAATGTTTGAGTTCTGTCTTACCTAAAAAAGGGTCTCTGCATACAAGAATCTCATGAATGGGATTGTGTATGTAAAAGCAGTTCTTCTATCAGGTTTCAAACTCAAACTTCGGGTTTGTGTTAATACATGTGAACCGTTTAGAAGAGAGCGCTAACTGTGGATAGGGGAAAAGGATGGTGCGGTGGTTCATATCAAATGAAAAAAGAAAGGCGACGACGACGTGGAAATGTTCAAGGGAGAAGACATAAACAATGTGCAGACAAAAACACCGTCAGACTTCAAATTCTCGCTCTTTATCTTTACCAAATATTAAAAATCAAATAATATAAATGAAAATAAAAAACTTAGAGAGTCACAGTTCTACATTCCCGCTTGGCATAATAATAAAAAAAAAGGCAGCAAAAATACAACAGTGAAAAGTACATCAGAACTATAATACCAAAGACAAAGAACACGAATATTTGCAGAAAAGAGAGAGAGGGTGTGGAGCAGAGTTACAGTCGGGCACTGACATTTTCAGGAAGAGGGCGGCTGAATACTTGAGACGGTTCAATGGATCATAGATGAACTCCAAACAGAATTTGGTGTGGCAATCGGCAAGCACCCCTTTTTTAATTTCATCAACTTCCAACCATTCTCTCTCTCTCTCTCTCTCTCTCTCTCTCTCTCTCTCTCTCTCTCTCTCTCTCTCTCTCTCTCTCTCTCTTTTAATCGTCCCCATTCTCCTTCTCTTTTGTATTCTTCTCCTCTTCCATTGAGAGCCATTGGACATAAAGAGTGGGGGAGAGAGAGTTGTTTGCTATGGATACTCAAGACCAACTAACGAAATCCAAGTTCAAAAGGATATGCGTTTTCTGTGGAAGCAGTCCAGGAAAGAAACAAAACTATCAGATTGCAGCCATTCAGCTAGGCAAGGAATTGGTAGGATTTTGTGTTGCTTGGTCTTTGTTTTCTCTCTTATGTATTCTTATTTACTGTTTTAAAATCAACGCATTCCTTGCTAACCTTGCTGAAATTATATTTGAAATAAGGTGGAGAGAAACATTGATCTTGTGTATGGAGGTGGCAGTGTTGGCTTGATGGGCCTCGTCTCCCAAGCCGTCTATGATGGTGGTCGTCATGTGTTAGGGTCTCTCTCTCTCTCTCTCTCTCTCTCTCTCTCTCTCTCTCTCTCTCTCTCTCTCTCTCTCTCTCTCTCTCTCTCTCTCTCTCTCTCTCTCTCTCTCTCTACTAAATTAACGTCTCTAGTTTTGCATCAACTGCAGAGTGATACCGACGACTCTCATGCCGAGAGAGGTAAGATCATGGTCCACTACACCAAAACACACTACATACTTACACCCATAATTTATCTTGTTTAGGAAGAGTTTGCCATGTATAAACAAACTAAGGCTCCTCTGTTCATTGTTGGGGTTTGAAGATTACTGGGGTCACAGTGGGAGAGGTGAGACCAGTGTCTGATATGCACCAAAGGAAAGCAGAAATGGCTCGTCAAGCTGATGCTTTTATTGCACTCCCCGGTACTTGATTTTCTTTACTCGTCGCTTGTTTACTGAATTAATTTTTCCCTTATTGTAGGGATAACTTTGTTTATGCTTTCATTGCAGGCGGGTATGGAACGCTAGAAGAGCTCCTTGAAGTAATCACATGGGCTCAGCTCGGAATCCATGATAAACCGGTAATTTGCTGCTTAATGATCCCACAACGACCCTTAATCTTCACTATGATTGCTTGAAATCATTTTGGTTTGGACTGCCCTGTTTCTTTCTTAATCTGTTGTGCAATTAGCAGCTCCTTTATAGTCAATTTTTGTATATTAATCTCTTGGTATAATTAAGGTGGGCCTTTTAAACGTGGACGGATATTACAACTCACTGCTGTGCTTCATTGACAAGGCCGTGGACGAGGGCTTTGTTACACCTGCTGCTCGTCACATAATTGTATCTGCCCCAACTGCTCATGAACTAATACGCAAGCTAGAGGTGCCTCTCTCTCTCTCTGTATATATATAATCCTTCGTGCATAGTTACATACGATTCTACGGCTTTTTCTATTTCTTTTCAAATATAATATAATAATAGTACCCCTCGACTTCATAGGAATATACTCTTGACCGCAAAGCTCAATCAACGGTTTAAAGAATTGACAACCCTGAAACCCAATGAAATGAGTGCTGATTCAAAGTTTGTTGGTAGTGGTTTCATGTTTATTGTGGTATCGTGAAAGAATACTGATTTCTTGATGTATTTTTCAACGTTACATAGGATTATGTACCGAGGCACGATGAGGTTGCGCCGAAACTCAGGTGGGAGATGGAGCAAATTGGATACCCCAACCGGCCGGAGATCGCGCGTTGATCAGAAGGTCCATCCCGGCAGTGGCGGATCTAGAAAATAGTTTTGGATGGGACGATGTACATAGTACTAGGGAGTGAAGGATGAATCTCGTAGGTTTTAGTGTAAAATTTTAAAATTTCAGGGGAGGTGGCTGCCCTCCACCCCTCCATATAGATCCGCCATTGCATCCTGGGCAACCAGGCCCATCAGCCCTTATATGTGGACCGTATATACGTATCTACCTGCCCCCTTCATAAGCAAATGTGGTGAAAACGACGCAGTAATTTTTCATAGCTGCGGGTGTTATGTAAAATACCAATCCCCTTGTAAGATTTTCCTGGTCTTCATTTTAACTGGGTGAAGGCAGAAGTTAAAAACCCGATGGGATCAAGTCACTTGGTCTGAACTGTGCTGACTGTAAATGTAAAAAAAGCACATCACTTTTTACCTCGTTTCTTGCTTTCCTTTTAGAAATTGGAAAATTTATGATTCCCTTCACACAGGAGCACTTGGGATTCGCTACGTGAAAGTATGAGACACGTAGGACTCGGAGGGCTTCAAGGATGCCTACGTGGCTGATCCCCCTCTCATCGTACATCACCACAAGCGAGATATGCTAGTGGTGACACGTGTAAGCACGAAGAACGAGATGGATAAGACGTTTGGAGATGAGGTGCTCAGCTTTCTCTGTTGGGAGAATCTATCTTCTTTATAGGAACAGGTGCAACCGATGGATCGGAGAATCTGGATCTGGTGTGGCCCAACCTGGTATAGATGACTAGATTGCATGCTCATGAGTCGCCCGCAAGCTAGTCATAATTTGTGGAGCACATAGTAGGTAGCCCATAAGCCTGGTCCTTGAATCAGATCATTTTTATCACTTTCAAGCAAAGCGAGAAATTAAATCAAAAACTAAAGAAGGCTATAAAACAAGAAGAATTCTGAAGCATTATTAATATTTAAAAAGAATCAAAATATCCTGCCTCTATGTTCTTATTGCCCAACTACGTGGTCATATTTTAAAACTTCTCAAACGAATCGCACACTGTCAAATGTGGACATATGGTTATAAATTTGCCTTGAGATGTCCCATTCAATTGGATAAATAGGTTAAGCGCGTAATTATGCATGGCATACTTAGCTATATGATGCTGATCCGGATATTTGTTATTACTTTTAGTTAAATTTGTGAAATTAAATGTCAAAATTGATACTTGGTTACTTATTCCAAAATCAATTTATTTTATTTGGCTTGCAGTGTAATCTTGTGTCATTCACAACTAGTATTCACTCATTATAAACAATTGTGAATGAATGAACACCAGTTATGTTATTGTGCTTTGTTGAGGTTCTGTTGTTCTTGCCGAGGCTCTTAGGGAAGTTGTTCGTACACCGAATATCGGTGGTGGAACGATTCATTCTGTGGTGGTGCCTTCCAAGGATGACGACTACGATTATGCCAGAGATGTACACGTCTTATCTTTATGTGATGTAAGATTTTTGTATATTTAATTTTGAGAGTTCCCCTTTTCTCGTTCTGTTGCTCTAAGAAGCCTACCTTGTATCATATTCTTTTGAATGAAGTTCTGTCTTTGGTGGAAAGACAGTTGCTTTTTTAAGGCCAAATTTGATGTTTGGCTTGTCAGTGACATTCGGCATTTGATCGCTTTTAAAATTATAAGATCGCATTTCAACGTTCGACATTTGAAGGTTTAACGTATATTGAACCTATTCATGGGATACGATATTTAGCATCTCCTACTTATAAGAAGAGTCTTGATGTTGACTGCTACATGATACAGGTTTAAAACTCTCTCTCTCTCTCTCTCTCTCTCTCTCTCTCTCTCTCTCTCTCTCTCTCTCTCTCTCTCTCTCTCTCTCTCTCTCTCTCTCTCTGTGTGTGTGTGTGACCGAGTTATCTCCTATCTGACATGGCACCACTGACTCTTACATCTTGCATGTCTTCCTCTTAGTTCTCAATTTGTTAGTTGGGGCTTTATGGAAGATCGGGGGTGGCATTACAAAGTTTTGTTCTTCTTCTGCTGTTTTTGTCGTTCTTTGAGGCACAAAGTATTGGAACAAGTATTATGTTGGTAACGAAGTAGAATACGTGCTTCATAACGACAAAGTGTATGCGACAGTGTATTTAGCTACTTTTTATGCTAAAAAAGTCATAATTAACCTACTTATGTAGACAAGTAACGAGAGCTGTTCATGTTCCAACAAAATTCAACATATGCTGCATTTAACAAATGAATTTCATCAATGTACAGCAAATTGTCGGCCTCAGACAGCGTAAAGTTAAACATTAGTGACATCGTTCGGCTATGAATTCCTTCAAATATATGACCACAAACCAGCATTCGGCAACAAGATGGTTCTTAGAACCAAACAACGATATCCGGGTCCTTTGAAAGGTACCTTTGAACTTTGGATTTCAGCAATATAAGCTGAAGCAAAGCCGAATTCCGAATGCCGAATGTTGTCAAAATGATGACTGCTGAAAGCTGCATTAGATTGAGATGAACTCAACATAAAGGAATGAAAATTTAGTACTTCTCTCCGAATGTCAGTGATATTTTAGATCGAAATATACTGTTGTGCTGAAAAAAATGACATTCAACTTGGTTTTCTTCACATGAGCTGTCAGAAAAGCACATATTGATCAGTTACTTAGGAATTTTACGATAAAGTCATTTTAAAAATTAACCAACAAGTTCATGTGAAGTTAGCGTGGACACAGAGGCTGTCCAGCATATGGTTGTACCAGTCCATTGCGAAAGTTGGATTTGACAAGGAGCAAAAGACAATGACCCCTGGAAAAGCACTTCCACACCTAAGTGGCAATCCGACTCCATGTGCAACTGTCCCACACCCTGCATACGATAGGATCGACTCTGATTCAGCAAAGGCCTCTGCAACACACCTTTCATCTCCTGGAAAACATTGTTCACTGAAATGTAGCTCAGGTTTGCAGAGAGTCGTTTGTTGTTGTCTCATTTAAGCAGGAATATCCTCTTGGCAATAAAGATAGCAAGCAGCTTGTTTCAAGAGGCATAGCCTACCATATGCCCTGTTTGGCAAGGATTCACAGAATCCAGAGAGAGAGAGAGAGAGAGTCATCTAGTCATCCATTATTTGTCTGACAAGAATTCCAGAGGCCCCCGCATCCAAGTCTAAGCTGTCGGAATTGGTACGGCATTTAGCAGTGAACACAAATTTGTGGTCTTCGATCATTTAATGGATCGTGAACCAAAGAAAGACTTTCCACTTTACAGAGTTGCAAACAAGGATCTTTTGGGTAAGAGTTTCTCTTAATAACGCCTTGCATTCTCATTACCTAACAGTAAAATCTAAACAAATACAGTGTCCAGAATGACAGACTCCACCACACACTTGTCCATTGATCACCTTGAGATCTCACAAACTAAAACAAGAAAAATGAGATGATGATGCATTTGAAATGAATCCCTGGAGGGTATCAGGGATTCAGGATGGCATTAATCTCTTTTTTCCTCCAGTTACACTGAGAAGCTTGTGCTTCGAACCCCCAGCATAAAACTCCTAGGCTAGGATCATTGGACCTATGGCCCATTACTCCGGGTTTCAGCTTATGCGCAGATGTGCCCCCAAAACGATGCCGGTGCAGACTAAGGGGACCTAAACCTTAACCAGCATTAGTTTTGCACTTTGCACGGCCCCACCTTTTCACCATACAAGAATTGATCAGTACGAAATATTGTGGTTTCAACCCCAGACACAGCACAAGTGAACTTTGACTACCCAGAGTCCAATCAATACCATGTCTTTGGCCGTTTGGTAGAATGATAAAGTCCTGTCACCATCCCTCGCCTGAACTTAAATACGATATGGTGACAAGGACGTGCTATTGATTAACAAAATACAAGAATCTCCTTGACTGAAAAGATAGAGAAACTATGTCACCAAATCACACAATCACTGAAACAGGAGAGAAAGAGCACACTGAAAAGTTGCAATACAAAACTGGCACTCGTACATGCAGTTCTATCGTAGGCATCAAAACTTCAAGTTTTACCGCAAGTAGAAGCAAACCTTAATTTGCTTTCTACCCCAAGTTATTCACAAAATCAAGATGGTAAAAAAGTTTGCACAAGTGAAGGAATCCATTTTGGACAAATCCCCTGAAAACCGGGACAGAGAAGAATAAGTCTTTCCAACTATGACTGCACTAACAGGAGATGCCAGGCATCATTTTCACTGAATGCTAGAGACGCCAAGGTTCAGACAACGCTCACCAGACTCATGCACTTCCCAATGGAATTCCTGAGGATGCGTACTCCAACAGAAGATGGGTCATGTCATCACAACCCTCCAAGCAAGAAAGACATCTCCCAAGGTTCTGCATCTCATTATAAGAAGAAAAAAGTTGTCCCAAAAATAACATCTCGACTTCAATAAGGGGCCATATATCATATCCACAGGGAAAGAGGTTGTCACAATGGAAAACAGTATCCATCATATCACTAATGAAGAGTTGGCCATGATCTCAGGTCAGCTACAATGCATCCTCGATACAACAAAACGTTTTCAACAAAGGGAGCAGTGTGCAACCCGGGGAGAACAGTTTTAGAGGACACAAGTAGATGACAAGATCACCGTGGCATGGTTGCTATGATTTTGCACTGCTCATTCACGGCAACCAGCTGGGCCTCCTTCAAATCCAGAAGGGCACTTAACCGATCTTTCTCCGCCTCGAGGTCCTGGATCTGGCTGTCCTTTTCAACATTCATCCTCTCTAAATCTGCAGCACTGGAGACTAACCTGTCCGAACAAAAAAATAGTACTTTGAAAAGGTTCGCATATATCTAAGAAGCGCTACACAAATAGAATGGATATGCTTCTCAAAAGGCTACAAAAGCTTTACGTTAACTCCTTCATTACCCTTTGACTGGAACAGTGTTTTGTCCTTACGCATCTTATGAAGTCCTTGAATCAGAACACATTTATTAGATCTAATGATATTCTTTATGTACGTCATGAAATAACTCAAGGGATTATGTTAGTTCACAACATAGAAGAGAGCTGAACGGAATTAGACAAAAGCTAAACAAAAATAAAACAGATCGCAGCTAAATTTAACAGAACGAAATACATGCTATCAATTTTTCTGCTACTTCAGCATTTAATTCCTGTCACTAGAAGACCAGCTTAAGATAGCCGCTTGCATCTAGGATGAGAGAATTAATCACTGTGCAATTCTTCATGATTCAGCATCTGTTGCCGAAAGATGTCAGAACTTACACATAAAAAGCACCATTAAATGTTGCATGCTCAAAATCTCACACTACTTGAAAGCCAAGAAGTTCATAAACTGAAGACTTAAACCATTTTTTTTATTTGGATAGCAAGCTGGAGTTAGCATGGCCTTCAGAGGATAAACACCTCAGAGATTGAAACCCTGACCTTCATGCTAGGCTACAACAACAAGATATACCCCTTTGAGGTGACTCGTGTCGAAATTAATATTTCAAGAATTAGAATTTCATGCATAATCCACTGAAGATCTTGATGATTTTGACTACTTCAATGATGTATGGACTTGGATAGGATAACTCATGTGCATGCAAATATCAAACAAAGAAAGAAAGAAAATAAGAAAACAAACTCCCTCCTTCCCTTGCTCCCTCACACACCAACATACATCTGGAAACCATAGAAAACTTCCTTTGATACATGTGCAAAAATTGATCTTTTATGTTCAAACAACAACAACAACTAAGCCTTTTCCCATATTAGACGGGGTCGGCTACATGGATTCTTTGTTTCCACAGAGCCCTATCATGTACCATGTTAGCAGTTAACTCAAAATAAGCATAGATCATTCTTTATTGTTTCTTTCCAACACTTTTGTGGTCGTCCTCTACCTCTTTTAATACTTTCAAAATTAGTTTTTCATACCTTCTTACAGGTTCTTCTTTTGATCTTCTTTCCATATGTCCAAACCACCTTAAACGATATTCTCTCATTGTATCCTCTATTGGTGCCACACATAATTTATTTTTAATAACCTCATTATGTATAAGGTCTTTTCTTGTATGACCGCTCATATCTCAACATCTTCATTTCTGTCAGAGACATCTTTTGTACATGTTGATGATTAACTGCCCGACACTCATAACCATAAAGTATGGCAGGTCTAATTGTTGCTCTATAATATTTACCTTTTAACTTTAATGGTATCTTCTTATCACAAAGAATACTTATGCTCCTCTCCATTTTAACCAACCAGCATTAATTCTATGCGTAACATCTCCATCAATTCTTCCATCACTCTGAAAAATTGATCTTTTATGTTCATTTAAAGAAAAACACTTAAGAAGTACATATTTTGAGAATCCTACTCATGTTACAAACAAAGCCATGTAGACAAGGAACATACTATTAAGTACTGAAGAGAATTCTACTTATGTTTCGTTTACATAATCATGGAAGTCAAGTAACTTCTCCTAACTGCTACAACTTGACATCTGAGACAAACGTCTAAGTCATGTTTTTCCTTCCACCAGTGTTGGAAGGTCTGTATGCTGTTGTTGTTTCAAAATGGAGCAAAAACAATAACATTTGCAACAGTTGTATTCATATTTCTGAAATCATGTTTAGGCACAATAAGGAGAAAAGGAGATCATAATGGACACCTGAACCCATTCAGTGTTGGAGAAGGCTTGGTTTCCTTTCCTATATATATGTGTGTGTGTGTGAGCACGTGGTGTGCATGTGTGTGTATAAACATTGTATTCTACAGAAATATCCAACCATAATCAGCAAACAAGATAAAACAAATGGTCATGTTGATCAGTAACATCTTAAAATGAATGCTTAATAAATGATAAGGCTTTTGAAATGTATATCACCTCCAAAATCTCATGTGAATAACCTAATATCCATTGAAGAACGCATGCACAGAATGGACTACGGCTAACTAAGCATAACACCAAAGTTCAACTCAAACACAAAAAGGGAGCATAACGGACCAACAGACATGAGCTATTCCAGTAACTAAAATATTCACCTTTGCAACATCTTGTCAAATACAAATGCGAAGGCATCACCTAGAATGGAAAAACATTAACGGTTTTGCAAGAATCAAAGGCATTAACTCTACACAAATCCCAGACACAGATAGAAGGTTACTCATACCTCTTGAACAGTTTCTCCATTGTTTGAAACTGTTTCTCCGATGATATAAGTGTCTGTCTTACACTGACAAGGCCACTAACACTCGATCTCAAAGACTCCACATCCTGCCTCACTTGAAAGAGTTCCTGTTCATTTTCTGCAGCTCGCTGCCTCTGTCTAGAGGTTTCTTCTGCCATTTCTTCTATCTTTTGACGCATTTCCTTCAACATTTCATCAGTACCTGATGCTAACTTTTCCATCTCTTCCACTTTTGTTGACATTTTCTCAACTTGGATAGACTTTTGTTTAATCTCTTCTTGGCCTAAATTTACCTTTTCCTTCTCAATAGCTGTTTCTGCTTCAGCAATAATAACCCTTTTGACAAGAGCCTCCATTACATTTGTAACCAATAGCACTGACTTGATTACATCACCGATATATGCCCTATCATATTCACCAAAAAGCCCTTGACTATTCCTGTCCTGCAGTTTCTTCTCCTCATCTGAACTTTCAAAAACAGAAAGATCAATGTGCTTGGACCAATCTGCCAATGGAGTTCCATTTTTGTCTACAAATCCCACTCCTTCTTGATGTTTTATCCCACAGGAAGTATGTGCAAGATGTGGCACAGCTATAATTTTGGCCTTGGCCTTCAAGTATGTCATCCATGTAGCAGCAGTTTTTACTCTATGCCAGAGAACTTCTAACTCCCTCTTCTCCTTTTTCTCTGAGTTGACAACTATCTCCTTCACCTCGGTCAATTTTGCCTGTAGAATTTCTTCTTGGCGTCGACGTCGTTCCAGCTCTTGGATCCACATGCTTTTCATCTGGTTAAGCTGAGAGTTTAATGTTGTCTCTTCTCCGGCATCCATCACTAGTCCTTACAATACCTGTGTGCCTACAAATTTCACATCCTTCAGATGACAAGATATGAAACTCAATGCAGTATACTTGATTTCCAGCATCCATATTCTTAACACTGCACAAATATACCGCTGATTGAGACTATAATGGCAGCAAGATGAAAAAATGTTGATGCTTGTAGTAGCATTAAACAAAACGCAATACAACTACAACTACTAATATCTAAAATAATGACTGTAATGACAAAACAAATACAAGACATAGAGAATAAGGGGAAAATAATACAATTGTATCATATGTCAGATAGTGAAACAACTTGCTCCCTCTCAGCTACTAAAAAGTTGGTCACAATATATATTACTCAGCAGTATTATCACAAATATCTTCAGAACAATTCAGTTTCACCTTACAGACTTAACCGATTGTTCATTGAAAAAAACAGATGAAATTCATGGAATAATCAAAACAAGTATCCAGGACTTGTGATCCACCTAGACGGTGCAGATCAGATCAATCCAAATAGATATAAGTTTCTCACCCATTATCTTTTCGCATGCTTTAAGTTGAGGTGCTGATCTTTACGTCTATCATGTGTATACAAAGGAAAGAATTTATGCATCACATCGAGGAAGAGACTGCAGTTCAAAATTGAAAATAGGGACCACCCTAAAGGAGCATAGCTCACTAGATAAGGGGTTAGATCTCTGACATGAAGGAATTTGCCACCCAGGTGAGCATCTGGTTGGGCTACCTAAACCCAGCTTGCCTATGAAACAATGTAAGAAATAGAAAATAAAATATCAGGATGTGAGGAAACATGTCCTCAGGGGTCTTGTCATACTCAGTAAGAATTTCAAAATGCCATTGTACATACTACATACAATGATGAAAGTATTCATTCAAAGTAAACAACGATCCCTTATGCTGCAAGTTGGAGAGTTATGGTGTCACCGACTCTCACGATTTCACACGTAACACAGTCACACCATGAAGTAAGAAATGCAGAAACTGAGCTTGATCACTCAGTACAACGTGAAATTACTCAATTTTACAACATTAAGCATGTAAGATGCGACAAATACCAGCCATTCCTTTCCTAGATGCATCAAATGCTGTCTGAAAGAAGAACAGTCATTTTTTCAGCCTACCCTTATTTGGATTGCGAATCTTCGAAGAAAAACAAAAATCACGATAAAACTTCAACCGTTTTAATTACTGTCAATAAGGTGGTAGGGGAATGCCAAAGGAGATCAAACGCTTCAGAAATAAGATTCAGAAAATTACCAACAAACCGCAATATTTCTTCGGTTTGGGGTGAAACGCACAACTAACTTAACCGCAGTTTCTACAAATCGCGCTCTTCGATCGGCATCGTTTCGACTAAAACAACAAACAGGAAAGCAGAAAATAAAGAACGAAATTAAACTAACCAAATTCTAAGTGAGTTAATAGACAATCACCACTGACTTAAAAGAGAGACTTCGCCCTAGGGTTTCAATGCAATCGAGGACTATTTTACACCAGATCGACCGTCAAAATTATCCAAATGTATTCAACGAAACAATTGATCGACCGAAATCCCATATACTCAACAGCGTAATATCAAAATCTTTTACAGAGGATCGATCAATGTGAGAGAGAGAGAGAGCAGACGCGCGTATGGATTATTTTTTCTTCACGGTACGAACGAAATAGGAGAGAAAGGTTACCTCCAGGAGAACGGAAACGATTCGCGCTCTCTCTTTGGTTTCTCTTCAATGAAATTTTCGGCCTAATTATTTCCCATCTCCCTTTGCAGCAGAAATCCCTCCCAAGGACGACCTCTTAATGGTAACGGGTCGGGTGCTTTTTTTTTTACCAGTATTGACACGAAACCCAAATTCTCAACGGGGAAACATTCTTTGTTCTCTTCAATCTTCAAGACTTTAGGGCCTTCAAAGAATGAGAGCTCGTTTAGTAGATGTGTAAATCTCTCTCTCATATATATATATATATATAATAACTAAGCCTTTTCTCATATTAGACGGGGTCAACTATACGAACTATATATAATGGTTGAGATTTATTTAGATATTCTAATATACTTATGTTAACCCAGCAATCTTTTATACATACATATTATACCCATTGCATTTGGAGAGTATGAGTATAATAAGTATTTTTTATATTCTTTAACAAACCCTTCAAACTTTTAAAATGATACTCACATCTCTTAAAAATAAAGAGTACGTATGTATTAAAGGTTGCAAGATTCAATTTTCACGTACATGTACATGCTAAAACACATGCATATAAAGAGAGGTATTGGTAAATGCTCAAACCCCATATGAATACAAATATCTTCATCATTTAATTGGTATTTTGTATTTACATTTAATGATGGAGATATGAATTAAAAGTATGCTTATACTTTTGTATTTTGCAGCTAATGTATCATGGTGCATAAAATCTTTTTACTTTATCACAACAATTGTTCTTCTTAAAGATCATACACTTGATATGATAAAGTATATTTGAGCATAGACAAGGTTTAAGCATTTACCGTTATCATTACTCCTCTCTCTATATGTATAGAGAGAGAATCATTGGATCCTCTAACATGTGTATACTCGTGCCTATTGTCTACTTTTGAGGATGTGTGTAATAAGAGTGTATTTTATAATTTTTCAAACACCATTGTAACTTTACATCATAAGTTGTAGAATTCAAAAAAAATATATATATATATATATATGTGTGTGTGTGTGTGTACATATCTATGTGTGTGTATATATATGTGTATAGAGAGAGTGGGATCCGCCTCTCATGCTATACATTACTTGATTATTATCACTGTTCATGTGGTTTATGATATGATAATGATCAAAACACTCATCCCGAGTAGCATTTAATACATTCATGTACATTAAATGGCATCGAATCTTGTATTGAATGTTGATGGGCAACTCAATGTGTGACGACACATATCGCCAAATAGAGTATGGTGCGAGATGGTGTTTAGAATCTCCCAATTTCTCTCTATATATGTATATATATATGTATATATATGTATATATATATATATGTATATATATATATATGGTGACCCTATATCGCATCTACTTCCTATTCAAACTAGTTTGTTGATCCCATTCCTTATCCTCCGGCTTCATTGAGATTTTACCTGGTGCGGAAGTGAGTGAATAAATCAAGTTCGTAGCTTATTGACTTGTGCACGACAGTTTCTATGTCCAAATATTGGGCCTGGGTTATTGTAAAATACGGTTTCTCTAACTTTAGGGTCTGCAATGCCCCGAAGTCGATCCAAGTCTCTGCAAGTGTATCCATGGAGTTAGTTGCGTTCTTTGTACCAAGATCCATATAGGTTTGCGTGCGAATCCTGAGCTTCTGCATCCCGTTCACATTGGAGTGTCCCTGGCATCGAATACATGAAGTTATCTGTTTGGAGGCATCATTTGAATCTGAATCCAGATTCTTCCACCACATTCCGACCCCAATCAAATTTTATATGACGGCACTTCAAAAGATAGTATAGAACAAAGGATTCAAATAATCTAACACCTAATTCGAATTGTAACAGCGAAAAGCAGTAATTCTTGTGATTACAGAATAGGATTCTTCTATTCGGCGTTACGAATACGTAATCTCTGACGCAGATTGATAGTTTGAGAGAGAGAGAGAGAGAGACATAGACATAGACAAAGGAACTTTGCCTATGGAGACCATGCCAAGCATGAGCTTATGCATTAATCCAAGGCCTTCGCACTAGCTTGATCAATGGGGATGTCATCCATGAGGGTCAAACACTATGACCACGCATTGTTTGTGAACCTCATAAAAGCACCCAATAAATGCTCTTGTCAAAGTATTCAGCCACCTTAGGCAAACCCTCCTTTATTAAGGCTTCGAGTGTGGGTCAGATAGAACCGTTCCTGATAACGAACTCGCTGCAAATGAGAACCCAGAGCATCAGCTGACCGATAGGGCTCTCTGACGCCCACTCGCAGGTGACAAGTTCGACCCCTAGGGGGTGCATGCATATGTATGGGCTAGGCTTCCGCCTCCCATTGTAACAAAAAAGAAAAAGTTATTCCAGATGAAGAAAGAATACGGTACACACTCAATACAACCATAGAACGAAAAAACTTTCTATTAATCAAATTGCAGAGACATATGCCAAGTTGTTACTGTTAGAAATATCTGAAACAATACACGAGTACACCAGAGACTCTTTCTAAGGAAATTATAATAATGATCTTGGTCCTTCATGAAGACAAAGGATACAATTAAGCGATACTTACGTATGGGAAACTGCTAAAAGTCTGCAGATTTTGAGGGAATCGCCAAGAACAGAAACCGCCTTCAACTTTCAGGAAAATAAGATAGTTTGATCTTCGAGCAAGTATCACAGAAGATCTGGACTAGCCTAAACCACAAAAAAATGCCTGAAACAAAATCTGCAAGCAGCTAGTGACTAAAAACAGAAGAAATTCCAAAATCAAGCGGTCTGTCTGTGGTTCTTCATGGCCGAAAATAGGACAGTCCAATGAAACAGGTGTTTACCATCCTTCAATAACTCAATTTGCTGGCCGTTCATGCATCGTGCGAGCAGATCTTGACCAATTTCCACATGATATATCACAACAATAATATAACAGCAAATAGATATACAAAGGAGGACCTAGAAAGTGCTAGGTAAACGACTCAACTACTGAGGAAGTGGTCACCAGTCCAGAGAGTAGGGCAACAATCACAGCACCGTTATATGTGGTGGGCTCGGTTTGCATTGAGTTGTTTCTGAAATCTATGAAGCTGTCATTCTGAAACGGACCACCAACCAGTGCACCATACGCTATGTTTGGGTTTGAATTAGTCGACTCGAGCCACTGAAAGCCCTTGCAGCCAGTGTTTGCACCAAGAGGAATTGAGGCGCCCCTATGGTGCACCTGAACTGGGTAGTTACTGCCATATCCCACCAAGTAACTTAGTTTCATAGGGTTGTCACCAAGCACATAATCTGCCTGTTCATATGAGTAAAAACTAAATCAGATTCAAGGACCAAAGTCAAAGCCATAAACAGGAGGAAATACAAACAACATTGTAGCGACATGATAAAAACTCGATTTTGGTCAAACAGTTGAAACGAGAAACCAAGCAACTCCTAATTCTAAGAACCAACTGGTAGAGCCCAGACTTGAGACTAACAGATGCTTGTAACTAATTGTGATACAACATTTAGTGACTCGCCAAGTATAGCAGTGGTTCCACAGGAAGACAATATGGGTAATCATGACGAAGATAATCCACTAAACAAACAATATATCCATGGCCGTGAAAGACAGAAACATTAATGCGAGCATTGGCAGGCACTTCCTTCTTCGCATGCCAAGAGAAAACCTGTTTATGATCAGCTGCAACAAGACCCATACTGCTAGTTTCTGCCTATAAAATGCTACAAACCTGCTTCTTATTGGCTTTGGCTTTATGGCAGCGAAGGCGGATATACCTAAGCCGATTAAACAATGTACAAGCCAACCGTGCTCTAAGCATGAAAATCAATTTTTATTGAAGAAATATGCAGTGGTAGCATTTAACTGAGAAATGTACCTGAAATCAAACCCAAACTCATCAAAAAGATTATGCTTCTCCAAATTCCATAAACTAAACAAATTTTCCTGGTATCCACTTGTGCAAAAGTTGTTAGTTACCTGAGAAGCAGCAAATTTGCGAAGGTCAGTAGGTGAGAAGTCCTTGTCGTTGCAATAGAATCTTGGAGTCCTTGACGTGAGCATGTAATCACTGTAAAGTACAGCAAGAAATGCAGAGGCTACTGGATATTGCAGAGAATTCCATTGTGAAATCCAAACAAGACCCCCTACAGTACGAAAGGAGATAAGTGTCAATAACTAACAGAAATAAGGAAGCATGGATTTGTTTAGCTATCAATAGCAGTTGCAACGGAGATACTTAGGCAGCTACTCTTTGACTACCTAAAGAGAAAAGGAGATCACCTGAAACATAAAACCTGCCAACGCTACTAGATACAAGGTAATTAGTTAAAAACGTGGATAACCTAAAGATAAATTGTGTGTCATAAGAGACTGTTATTACCATCAGTTCTGTTAGTTGTGGCTGTTGGGGAATCTGGCAAAAGACCGCACATAACAGCCTCCGCTGTTTTCTTGTAATTCTTGAGGCCTGAATTCTCTGCACTTGATGCCTTTCCGGAGCCAAAGAAAGCAATTCTGGATAAAAGAACCTGCATAAAAAAGCCATCCATTGAATCAATTGAGTCTTCAACAAGACGACAACATAACCATGGAAATAGCAATTAAAATGTCCTAAAATTAATTAAACCAACTGAAGAACACAAAACAAATGCTACATTGCGAAGAGGACAAGACAAGATCACTACCTGTGTTCCAGCAAGCTTATTATCCCAGCTAAACCAGCTTGGATTACCCCATTCTGCAAATAATTGACCATTTTCAACAGTAGCATAACTCAAATATGTGTTGTCTTGAGTTGCATGATAGAGCCATGCAGCTGCCCAGAGGAGTTCATCATTGTATCCGGTGGAATTATAAAATTGCTGAACTTGAGGAATGCTAATGCTATATGAAGCTCTGTAACTGTCAGCAAAAGTAAATAACTGCTTTGCGTGTTGAAGAAGCAGATCCGAGTACGTAGGGTTAATCGTCTTAAAGACCAAGGAAGCAGATGCCAAGGAAGCAGCAGTCTCAGCCGCAACTTCTGTGCCAGGAGAGGATGTGTTCACCTGAATCAGAGGTCTTTCCTCAGTCATATCTTCAGGCCTTTCCCAACAAGCATGATCTATCTTTGGGTCCCCGACCTGTGAACAGAAATAACAAAGTGGTACTGTGTCAGAGTTAGAAACTTAAGTAGAAGCCCAAAGGAAATTACAGAATTTCAAATGCATGACTAATGTAGATTGGTGGTCTCAGCCAAATATACTGAAACTTTTTGTACTCTTTTCCACTTATATTGGTCGAGGTCTTGCCTAAACAGCTTATTTTCAAAATAAATAATGATGTCATAAGCAGAATACTTATAATAGGATCTGACAGCAGGATAAAACGATTTGATGCACTTTGACTAAAGAACAAAAGCTTAAAATCTGGCCAAGTTACAGAATGGAAATCTAGGAAATACAAAGTCAAAGATCCTATATCACAGTTAAGGGGCACCAAAATAAGTGTAAGCAAGCATCAATAGACCAAATACAACCATGTAGGGAAGGTAAAGTTTGAAAGAAGGAAGGTCAACTGACTTAAATGAAGTGTAAACTGAGTGACTGAGAGATGCATATTATACAAGAACCCTTCCTACCAAAACTTAATGGCATGACTAAGATGTAAGCATTAATTATAATGTAAAACTGGGATGAAAGTTGAACAGGTAAAAGAGGAACCTAGAGACTGAACCTAATAAGATAACAATTACGACACCAGATCTAGGCTTGAATTAAAATGCAAGTGTAGATGGTTGAAAACATAATTATAACCACTGCATTTTGAGTAAAGAACTACAGCTTAAAATCTGCCAAGTTACAGAATGGAAATCTACGAAATACAAAGTGAAAGATCCAATATGACAGTTAAGGGACATAAAATTAAGTGCACGCCAAGCATCAATAGACCAAGTAAAACTATGTATGAAAGGTAAAATTTGAAAAAAGGAAAAGGCCAACTGGCTTAAATAAAGTTTAAATTGAGTGACAGGGAAATGCATATTATCCAAGAACCCTTGCTACTAAAACGTAATGGCATGACTAAAATGTAAGCATTAAATATCATGTGCAACTGGGATGCAAGTTGAACAGGTAAAAGAAGAACCCACATCAGATCTAGGCTTGAGTCGTGTGTAAGTGTAAATGGCCGAAAACATAATTCTAAGCACATATCATCTAATCAGGCTAAAGGCAAGATTCAAACACAGAGTATTACGAGATTCGTGCTTCAGGTTTCATTCTGTCAGATCTGAACTTGTATTTATAATGCCTACGTGATCTCTAAAAGCTTGAACTTCTCAAGATTTTGGGTTCTATCGAAAAGCTACGCAATGCTTAATATATAGCCTTGTGTAGAAGTGAACAAATTTAAAACTTTAGCTGGTCACCTGGATATACAAAACATTGTCCTTTGGATGAGCATTAATGAGATAATCAGTTATCCATTTGAGTGACTCTTGAGCAGGAGCAAGCAGCTTTGCTGCATTCATCTGATCTCCATATTCCAGTATGGTCCATGAGAGCATGGTTGCAGTAAAAGCCATTGGCAGGCCAAACTTGACATGATCCCCAGCATCATACATCCCTTTTGACAGATCCAACCCCGCTTCTTTTCCATCTTTAAGTGCAGAATCACCCCGCCAAGGGATTGAATTGCTTTGCAGCTTCCCAGCTGAAATAATTAATCGTATTAGCAAAGGTGAGCCACCACTTCTGTACATGAACCAACAATCACGGTAAAACACCCACCCAATCAACACACAAGAGACAAAAAGGAAACTAGCTACTAGTTGAAGCAATATAGATCTACAAGCACCAATCAGGGGCCCTATACGTCTTGTCACCGTGATGTGCAGAAAAACTAGCATCCTTGATTGGCTGGACAAGCACGACGAATGTGCTTGTTTGACATTTTTCTTGCAATCCGAGCATTTAAATATTTCTTCACAGATTTCATGGAGGGTTTTGAAATCTAACGGAGAAAGAAAGAAAAGAGAAAAACATTACAAGTGTACATAAATAACGAGAATCATCAATAAGAACGGAGGAACTCCTCATTCCACAGGAATTTGTATGAGAAATATGAGAAGATAAAACAGGTGAGAAAATGTCTTTCTTGTGGAAGCATCTGACACTTAGAGTTGAGCATAGAATCTCAGATGTCTGTGTGTGTGTGTGTGTCCTATTTTTAGTAAAAAAAACGTCCTCAGAAACTGGAACTCAGAAATACTGGTTGAGCAAGAGAAAATCTAAAATTTTGGAAAAATAATCTCAAAACAAGGAGAACGGGAAATTTTCTACAGATCCAGCCAGGATCTTCCCGGAACAGAAAAATCCAACCAAATCAGCGAGAAAATCATCCACGTTGCGCGAAAGAGGGATGAAAGAAAGCTACATTTTTGGATGTCGAAAAATTGGAGCGCGATCCTGAGTGCCTCGCCATACTTCTCCGAAACGGGGCCGGGCGGACCCGGGACGGGAAGCGGGGCCAATTTGGATCGCTTCTTCGAGTGCAAGATCGTGATTACTCCTGCTGCAATGACGAGGCCCAGGATGGCGAAGGAGACGAACCACCAGAGGCACCCTCTCGATGACTTCTCTCCCATTGCCGGACAGAGAGAGAAAGACAGTGATACGCGCGATTTCGGGGATGGGGGCTCCCGGAGATCGGAAGATTCAGAACGTCCGTACGGCAGGAAGGGATACGAAGAGATAGAGCAGTAGTGTCACTCGCCGGCGAGGGGCGAAAATAGCGCAGGGAGCGTTACTTCTATACCTGCCTCCTGCTCACTCTTTTTTCTTCAGTAACTAACAAGTGTTTTTTAAAGTAGGAGCGTAACACGTAGTAAGATTGTTTTTTTATATTCTTTTAAACACTTTTATAATTTTTAAACACTTTTATAACTTATTTAAATGACACGAGTATAGTAAAAGTACTTTCTATAATTTTTCAAACAATTTTATGACTTTTTAAATGGCAGTTACTTGAAAACACACAACCTTGCATGTATATCTCTTATCAGCAGATTCTCTATTAAATTCTTAATTGATTTCTTAATCATGAGAGGTTGATTCAATTTATTTATTATGACAAATCATTAGGTTGAAAGCTAACTATGGATAAAGCATATCAACAAGTGGAATGCTAAAGAAATTATTGGTACAATTTATATCGCTTCATCAAGGGTATATATGTACATTTCATATTTCAAATAAAAAAAAGTATGTATGATCGTACTTCATCCCAGCTCATTCATGATTCCATTTTCACTTAGGACGATGCCCTCCATGATCATTGTATTAGGGCATCTAAGATAGATGAAGGGTCAATATTTTTTTAGATTTACGTGGATGAAGGTTTGCATAAATTTGGGGCTTAATGAAAACTTTCTCTCGCCTCGTTCAGCTTGGCTCGTAATAGCTCGTAAAAGGCTAACAGTATGCTTGGTTCATTAGTATAGAAGACAAGTTGGAAAAACAAAGAAAAGTCATATGGTTGGTTGAGCTCATTGTTTAGGAGACGATGTTTTGGATTTGTTGTGTTTAAGACTTCTTGTATTATAACCATAAGCTTAGACACATGTGAACTTGTAATCATGTGTTTGATTCATAAGTTGACATATATAAAGTGAGATAGCAATAAGAGAGAGAGAATCATTTGAGTAATAATAGAAAGTTTACTACTCTATATTTTATGTTTCACCTCTCTTTTGTGTCAATGATTTTTTTATTTAAGTTGGGCTAGTGGAAACCACCGTTCTCTCTAAATGGCCCATTCTATGTTTGATGTATAACGAAACTTGAAACTACAAAATAAGGATGTAGTGCACGAGCTAAGTGTTATTTTCTCCGAGCAAAAGGTCAAGAGCTCAATACACGTGCTCATCTTTTAGGGCTATGCACAACCCCATCTTGCCTATTAAGAAAAAAAAAATTATGAGGAGGCTTTTGTCCTGGTATCACTTTCATAAATATATTTAAGTCGGACTCTCTACAGCAATAGAATGAAAAAGATCACGAAAATCCCTCAAAGTTTGTGTTTTCTCACAGCTATTTAATGCAACTCTGCTTCACATGCTTCTACTGGGTAAAGTGAAACTTCACTGTAGACTGAGCTACTTGATTTGGATATGCAACTATTGTTCAATTTACAAATTCCCAGAGAATCTGTATTCGTGTCAGAGGCACCCTCTTGATGGCTTGTTTCCCATTACGTTTTAGGTAATTCGTGTCTACCCAAATCAGCATTAACACAAAATATGCAGGTTATAGCAACTTTTAGCCTTTCGTGCCAAATGATGTTGAGTCTCCACATTTCTAAAATGTTTACATATTGTTCATCATTTTCAATGCTGTTTTTCGCTCTTTGTTTCGTGTTGTATTGCTTTTGAAGTAAAGTAGGTCAGGTTATCATCGGTGGATTGAGAAACACAAAAACTGGTTTGTGTCTACTACAAACCCGATGTGTCATAATAGGAAGACGGCCAATAACACGAAACTGGCATTCTTACTGGCGAAGCGTTAACCTGTTGCAGCTACTGAAAATGAACACACACAAAAAACAGAAAGGGTGGGTACGAGTATTTATGAGGTGGCGCCCACATAGTGTCGGTGGCGATCATTTTGGGCGAGGCACTTGACATTTTGATCATGAAAGGAAACGTACAGGTAGGTAGCAATTTCCTATCCGGGTTAAATTCATATATATAATTTCGTTCTCATGTCAAAATAGGTCAATTCAAAACCAACCATCTTTTGTGTGTTCCTTTATTTGGACACAAAAATTGAGTTTCCAAGTGGTCACCGTGCTTTTCTTCTTTGAATTTTCTGATTCGGGTCATAAATACATCATGTCATTTCGTGATTATGTCCAAAACAATAAGTGACCCAAGCAAAACTTTTTTTTCCAAATATCATTTTGGAAGTGCTTGTTGCTTGCTATTGTTCGCCCCATATGAGTTAGGTTGGAAGATAAGACTCATCCCAAACAACTTTTAAAGAGCAAATTCCATTACTTGCAATCTCAATCTGAAAATTCTGATCCACCTTAAGCCCCTCTCTCTCGTTTTATCATCTTCAAATAGTCGAAAATCCTCTCCAAAATCTCGAAATGAAACAAAAGATCAAACTTACTCGAGGCACATGAATGTAAAATATATGTATAATGAGGTTCAGATGTTCAAAATAAGATAAAACATTCAACCTTCATTATGTCTTCTGATAAACTAAGACAAAAATATTCAAAACAAATATAATGGATATAGCAGTCCTATATTCCTGCATTAATGCGGCAATAACAATCAGACAAACACAAATTGCTAATAAATTACGCAAATTTCCCAACGAGGAATTTTAGCAGAAAAGAGTTCCTCTTGAATATGCAAGTATTGCCTTCAATACTTGAACACCCTTTGGTGATTATCTGCTTCACTGAATTAGGATGCCTGCAAAATCATAAGGATGTGAATCAACAGCTTCAAGTCATGTAATTTCTTCCTGGGGCCAGCAACAACCATCTGTTTTTAGATTATATCATTATAGTTCATGAATCAAGGTAATGCATTCGCTCAGAAAAGACTATGAAGATGCTGGTTCCTCCGTCTTCATGATATAGAACTCTAGCATCTCCTCTTCGACCGGATGCATCTCGCCAACTATGACGAGGCAATGCAGCGGTGCACCAAAATCTACATGAAGCAGCTGCTCCATGGAGCCAGCAACTACCTTTTGGCTTTCGCTTCCAAGGCGAGCAAAGCCAACACAAGTAGAATCCTCATTATATACTGCAAAATAGTAGCAGAACTTATTGAGCCAACAACAACAACTAAGCCCTTTTCTCATACTAGATGATTGAGCCAAACATGAAATAATTAAATTAACCTACGAAGAAAAGGGGCTCCAAAGGATTGACATTTCTTTATAAACAACGAAGGCAAAAGAAAGTTGCATACGAATTGCAAGAAATATACATAGATCATCTTTAGGCCTGCAAGGTTCTCAGACTTCCGAGATGTGCTCAGAATGTAACTTTTATTGAGAATTTATAAAGTCCATTTTTACGTGCCAATCAATCACAATTATTACCAATGCTATTCAAAATCTTTCAATCCAGGACAACTTCATTACTCTTGACTTTAGTCCATTGGATGGATGTGATTAATAAAAACTAGTAATCCTCTAATGTCTAATCACTCAGGCAGTTTCACACGACACAATCAATGTGATTACTAAAAACTAGTAATCCTCTAATGTCTTCTGATCACCCAGACTGTCTCACACAACACAATCAATGGAGTTATAGATCGAAGTATTATGGATCACTGGCATAGGATGCTTGTCCATAAGAGGTGACCCGATAATTTGGATTCAAGTTGTTTAAAGCTGTACGTGGCTAGAAAACCTTCTATATATATATATATATATATATATATATATATATATATATATATATATATATATATATATATATATATATATATGCAATATCAAGGATCACATACAACATTTACAGAACTGTCACCAAGGATTATCATGTCTGCTTTTTCAAAATTGGGGAACACAGGTGCCTGAGAAGAAAGCAATAGAAAGAATTCATAGTGAAGACAAAAGCCTGAGGTTTGTGTCACCAGATTCTGCACGTGACTGTTCGACCTCAATAAGCTGTTCAATGGCAGTTTTTATTGTCATGAATCTTGGTGGTTCATAGATTTTCTTTCCTCTGCATAAAGACAAGAAGAATTATCATCAGAAACATTATGCATTAAACTTAAAATATTAAGGGGCAAGAAACAAATGAGAATTATTTGTTGGAAAAAAAGTGTCCTCAAAAATTCGAAATAATTCATAGTACAGAACAGATGGCTTAAATTTTAATAAATAAGCATCTACAGCCACAACCAAGACTTCAGATTCATTTCCCCATAATAGGCAACATCACCAGCTGAATAAAGGGTAGCACGATATTTGAACACAAAACCTGGCTTCTGGAGACACAGAACTGCACAGATCTCAAGTTGCAATGCAAGAAAGCACAATAACATGAATCCAAAAGCATTTATTTTCTAGGCATATACCTGCACAGAGACTCTAAAGATGGTTCCTTCACACGTATATCTGTGGTTCAAATATTTTTCTTTGAGATCCTTCATTAGAAAAACATCAGTGTATCTATCCAGCTAATATATATATATATATTGAAAAGCTACCTATAGAGAGAGAGAGTGCAAAACATATATTGACTCCCACTAACATTTGATCTAAAGAAACGCTCACCTAACAAACAAAGAGTGTGCAACCCAAGCAAACGGTTTCTTTTTATCTTTTCATAAAAGCTGTCAGGTCGCCAACTGTCTGTAAAGAATGGGATTGACACGGTCTCGCCATAGCGATAAAGCTGTAAGCCACAAACACCAACAGCATTTACTACAGAAGCATTGTGTACCACCTGAATTTCCACACCAAGTGTTTTTGCACGAACAACCAGATCAGTGTGAGTTGTTGCCCTGCACATAGCAGTCGCTAGTCAGTACTGAATAAGTATAAGCATCTGTCACAAAAAAATTAAACATCCTAACCAAAAAATTATAAAATAAGGTGGACAAGGGTAAATGATGTAGAGAAATTACAGATAATGTAAAAGAAAATAATATATTTTTCTCTGTACCTTAAATCTCATCAATAACTAACTAGGAAATGTACTAGATTACAAAGGATAACCGGCCATCTGCTGTTGGATATCCAAGAGAAAATTTCAAATGGTTTAAGATATCAGCAGTCGTTAAATGTTAGCTAGTCTGGAGGTTCAACTCTGACTATTGGAGAAGAGGTTGGTAAGTTTCTTATGCAGTGTTCCATATCATACATACAATTAATTTTAATTAATTACACAAAGATAGTCCACGAAGTTACCAGATGGAAACAAAGGTATTCCATAAGAAACCCTACTTCTTGAAAAAGTTATGTTTAAAAAAAATGAAATCAGAATATTGGGTAATTCTCTGACAATCTAAATCACATCATGATGACTTATCAGCAGAAATCAACAATACATGTGCTCAAAAAACAAGGTGACAACAATAAAATTTGGTTTCCATCAAAAGAAAAACATCCAAAAGCAGCAACCTAATGATAAGAAAACCAATAAAGAGACAGAAAATACATGAGCAGATGAAAAAGAGGAGATATGGTTTACAAGATTGCACACTACAAAGACTGTTCATTAGGGGATACCCAAAAGGATCACCAACAACCAGGAAAGCCACATCCAGTGTTGAGGCCTCATTCAGTATAGTGTCTGCTCCTTCCTCCACCATCTCTCTATCTGCCAAAGTGATTTGCTTCCCATATAATTCTTCCTATAAAAACAACCAAAAAGTCACTAAATTCCTACATCCAAAAGAAGTTAACCAACCATAAGAAAAAAGAATGGAGAAGTGAGAATAGTGAGACAAGTTTGGAAGCTTCGTAAGGATCAACAAGTAATACTATATTTTGTTCAATTGTTACATCTATATATGCCAGTGTGGAAGGTACATCTCAAGCAACTACATAAACTCCCTTTACGTGAAAGCAGGACACTCCAAATTTGGCAGCCTTCCTAAAGTTCCAGGTTAGTGAGAAGGAGGTTCATGCATAAACTACTTATGTTATGCTAAATATCCTCGCTCCATGGGAGATTCCAACATCCTTCTAGCCATCTGCCTGAAATAGGGTTAACTGATTCCTTTAGTGGAGTTATAATCTTGTGAAAAATAGCCATACTTCGGATCGTGTAGAAATGTATCAAGAGAGACCTCGTGATTGCACTATTATAAAGATACAATGAAATCCATCTAGATTTTCATGAAAATTTGTAGTATCATCCAAGTAAAATACAGATTAAGATTGTAAAAGCATGAGTATGGAACTTTTGGAGAGTAGGAAAAACAGTGAATACCAATGTAGAAAGTCCACTAGAGGAGAGACCAAAAGAAAGCAAAGAAGTGTAGGCCTCCATATACACTTTGTGACATCTTTTGATAGCTTCAAGGCCCTTCAACGTTATATCTTTCTCATCACCTAAACCAAGCCCAATTATGTATAGCATCTTTCTTTTGATATGTATGCCTGCAAGAATATGAATTGCAGTTTAACACTTTCTACCTTAATAACAATAACGGCATTTAGTGATTCATAATTCATTCACAATGTAGAAAGTGATGGGAGGGAACTCCTCGACTCCATAAGCTTCAACTTTTATGGTGCAATAATGTATAACAGTATAAGAGAGGCAATGCTATCCAGAGCAAAGTGTTGGATAAATCGTACAATTAAGAAACGCAATCCATCTTTGATAAAAGAAAAAATGCACATAGTCATGTTATGAAACATAACCAGCTTGTTTCAATCATAAATTAACACGGTTACGCATATGTCTAACATGTGTTTGCATTGCAATAGGTCATGTGGAAACGCCATCTAGCAAGATAGATCTCTTTTAAGACGATGATACCATGTCTTGAGCATCAAAATAAAGTATGACAAAAAACTACAAATATTATGATCCATGCCAATGAGAGACGATCTCGTTTTTCGGCTGTTTCAGCAAACAGTTGATGTGCGTCCTCTGATTATAGATAGTTCAAGAAAGAAACAATTTTATTTTTGGGTTTTTCGACAAACAGTTTGTGCGCAGCTTCCTGGTTTAGATAGTTGACAAGTTAAAGGTCCATTAATGAACAGGGATATAAGTAACTTTTTTAACGTACAAGTGTGTGCGTGTGTGTGAGAGAAAGACAGAGAGAGAGAGAGAGAGACAGAGAGAGAGAGAGAGAGAGAGAGAGAGAGAGAGAGAGACCGGTGTGAGGAACTGAGGAGAGAGACCGGGGGAGGAGCACGACGAAATGTCGGCGATCGCGAAGGCCGGTGGTGGTCAATCGATATGGAGGGAGAAAGAGGAATTGTTGGGAAAAGACACGCACATCCTTATTAGTTTGGATCAGTGGGTAGGTAAGGTTCGGATGTTTAAAAAATATGATCCAGACCCATTGTGAAAATAACAAAAGAGTGTTTAACGTTTTAATGTTTACAAAACACCTCAGATTTTTTAAAATTTAGGGCAGTGTGGTTAAATTTTAAAACTTCTCGTTCGGCCACCTTTTAATTTCCAAAAGATGTTAGTCTCCAAAGATAAATTCAAGTCATGGTTCCAACTTTTTAAAATTGTTCAGGGAGAGGAGTGCGGCCAAGACTGAACGTAGACTCGGCACTGCTTTTAAGTCCTTTTTACCAAAATGGAACTCATGATCTTCAACTTGTGAGTTGAATCTCCCTCCAGCTACCCTTGCTTGTCTTTTTCGCTTATCAGATGCGGTGGCCAACTTAGGAATTTTTTTTTTGGAGAGAGGTGCACTTATATTGTAGATGAGACGTGTTTCACATCGATAAAAAACCTGTATTTTCTTATATTCGGTGATAGACTCAAGAATTTTTAAGGTTTCAAATGATAAAATGCATGTCTCTTGTATGTATGCCTTAGTTTTAGCTGGATGCTCTCTCTTGCACGTGCACACACACAGATGCATGTGTGCGCGAGGGGAATACAATAGGTCCTCTTCATGCTTTCCATAAACTATCCAAGTTCAACGAGTTGAAATTTTCCAGAAGAACATACCACATTCTTCTTTGAACATCTTTTGCACTACAACGTTGAAAATGCCATGCACTAAGAAATTCCAAAATTATCTGGCTCTCTTACAGCTTATCTTTTGAAAAGAGGACTTCAAACAAACAAGGATGATTGGAAAGAGAATATCGATTCAGTCAGTGATGGATCAACAATTCTTCAAGAGATGAATATGCTACGGCTAAAACCGCAGGCTATATACGTAGAGAGGTAGTTGTGAATGCACGATGATTTTCGGTACATAATCTTATGTAAATGTTTTTGCATGATCAACGATGTAAATTTTAGTTAAAAGTATCATCATCATTTTGTATGGTGCATTAAGTACTTTTTGTTTAATCATTCATAAACGTAAATTTATGTACCAAAAGGTGTTATGTAGTTATCACTCTCTCTCTCTCTCTCTCTCTCTCTCTCTCTCTCTCTATATATATATATATATATATATAAGAAAACTCAATGTTGCCCACTTATGATATGTTCATCCATTTGATTTTGAGTGGTACGAATATAGATTAAAAATTTTTAAGTGAGTTTGAGAAAGTATGAATAATATTTTTATTACACTCATGCCACGAAGCATGAGTAAGTATGTATAAGTAGAGGGCAAAATCCAATCATGTTATGGCGTCTTAGTTATATAAGACCTTTTAATATATAATGTTGTACAAATATTTTCACCGTTCAATATTTGAGATCAACATTACAGATTTAAATCAAATGTAACATTAAAAAATTTGACTTTATATATAATGTACTAAAATTATTCAAATCTCTATCATCGATCTCAAAGATTGATCTCAAGAAATATTGATACAAGATTATGTATCAAACAACATTATAGAGCTAAAACTTTCTCTCTCTTTATATATATATATATATATATATGATGTAAACGTTTATTCCGGTTCATTTTCAACAAGTTGAGTGAGACGGGCATTTCACATTGACATTCAAGTCACACTAGATGAGAAAGCCAGTATCCAGCCGGGTCATTAAGGCCCTGCCGTTACGGTGGAACTTTCATGTGAAACTAGGACTTTGAATGCCAATTCCATGTCCGACTCAAATAGGGAACTTGGAGTACCAAAAACTAGGTAGTGCCAATCCCACAATGATTATTGCCTTTTTCGGTGCCAGTTCCGCAATAATGCAAATGATAGAAACACACGATTGAAATGCACACACGTTTTTTTATTATCCACACACCTTTTTTTGCGATGACTTCTATCTTACTCTTGCTAAAATTTAAAAATTACTTTCTATAGAAATTTCTATGAGAAAAGGCTTAGTTGTTGTTGTTGTACTTTCTATAGAAATTTCTCTTTCTCTTCTCCATCTCCAATATGCTTTCAGCTCACAATATAAGGAAGTTGCAGAAAAGAGAGGAAGAACTTGTCACAATCACATAAGAAGGTTGAGTGTGAATAAAGACACCACTAAGTCAGTCACACAAGTGAAACTAGATAATTAAAAACCTTCTTATAGAGAAATGCAAAGAAGATAGCTAAAAACCACTGCCTCTTTTCATTTTTTAGGCTTAGAACATGCCTGTAAGCTAACACAAGTAACAACACAATAATTAACTCTTACATATTCTCAAGACACATGATTACAGAGAAGGATCTAGGAAATGCAAACTATTATTATGGAGCATCTCCTGATGATAAGCTTCAACTAACTAACATTTAATTCTACTAAAATTTTCGAAGCCTACTTAAAACCAAAACAATTCAATCAATAAGCAGGTGGAGAGTTAATTCCAGCTAACTCTTTAATGTAAAATGGAGCTAGTTGGCTGGGTTAATGCTAATTCCCTTTGGTTTGTAACTAACATGAGATTAACTTTCTTGGGGGTCTCACGATCCATAATTAGGCCTCCTATTGATTTCAGATTATAGGTTGGGTCCATCAATCTTCATGACCTGGATCTAGTCAATGGACCTATGAGTCTTTGGTCCAGTGTCGCTTTCTTGCACTACTCACTATCATGCGGCCCAACATTCTCTTTCTAAGGGTTTCCTTCTTATCTCGATCCAATGCATGACACTGAACCATCCACTATCTTTCTTCAAATCCAATATGAAAAGGAAAGAAGAAGAGAAAGAGAATAAATAAGAGAAATGGGTCATTCAAAGAAGGTTTGAATGATTTGGTATGGTATTTTGTTGATTTGATGTATTTTTTGTTGTTTATTTAATATATTATTTTTATTTTTGGTTGGAACCAAAATAAAACAAAAAATAAAAAAGGTCAAGAGAGATGTGACTAAGACGCGACTTTCTCGTCAGGAACTTAACCTTATTTTTTATTTTCTTATTTTTTCATATGTTTCTTGATTTTTCTTCCTCTTCTTGATTCTTATTGTTATTGTTTTTTCTAATTATTGAGTTTGTTTTTCTTGCTTTTGATTCTTTTTTTCTTCTCCTTTTTCTTTTTTTTTTTTATGATATTGATAAAAAATATGAATTGTCTAGTGTAAACACCCTAAATAATTTTTTTTGAAAACATTCTCAATTTTGAAAGCTGACTTATTTTAAAAACTTTTTGCTTTAAAATGAAAATTTTAAATCTTTAAAATAAAGATTTTAAAGAGGTTCAAATTAAAGCTACAAGGATAAGGCCCAGAAAATTCGAGCAAATCAAGCGAAGATAAAAGCGGTGGTTGGAGCCTGCCTCAAACCGGGACCGAGTTCACGAAAGTCCAGTCGTGGGACAAGGAAGTGGATCACATCAAGTCAAAGCGCTTCTTCATCAAAGATAAGTCAAGTGGATAGCCTCGCCAACCTAAACCTAGTTGAACTTGACTAAGTCCTAAACTTTATTCACTTGAGTTAAACATGAAACATGACCTAGTTTAAATCAAATACCTTAACTCGATCAAGTTGGAGTTAGCTTAGCCATGTCCACTCTACCTCCTTTAGCTAAACAATAATTGAAAACCCAACCTAGCCTTGATCAAATGGGATGAGTCAACATGGGACGAGCCACCTCAAGATTGAAGATAGCCGGTTGCATGGTGAGGCGCCTAGGCCAATCGTCTAGGTCAAGATGGGTGCACACGATTGAACCAAGAACTAACTCACATGGAACTGGTCCAGCTAGGGACAAAGGGGACCACATGAAGACCCTTGGGGCTAGGTTTGGATCTTGGATTACTCGCCCCAAGGAAAGGCCTAGAAAGCCCCCCCTTGGCCTATAAATAGAGGCCAAGAGGGGGCGGCAAACCATCTTGGAATAATCTTGGAGTTTGGGAGAGTGGCTGGACCTTGGAGCCGTGGAGTCTTGGGCCATCAAAGGGCTGCACTTTGGGAAGTCATGGGTTCTTTAGGGAAGAGTAGAGAGAGGGAAAGAGAGTGTAGGAATAGGTCAAGTGTTGCACATTGTTGGGAGAGTTTGAGTGAGAAAACAAGAGTGAAAAGAGGGAAAGGTGAAGGCCGTGAACCACCATTAGTGGTTGATCCTTGGAGAAATCATGTAAGTATCATTCTCCTTTATTCATCTCCATCTCTTCTTCATATTCAATTCAAAAGGAGTTGTATTAATGGAGCTTTGTCTCTCCCATGATGTAATAAGAAGTAGATGTGCTGAAATTTCCATTTCTTGCTTATGCACTCTAATTGTTTGAGTTCTTGATTCTACCTCTATATGTTATAAACACTCTATATCTTATAATCCCCTATATGCTTAAGCTAATATATATATTTCAATTCATTTCTCTTCACCAATTTACTTTGTGACATTGTGTTGTAATTTAAATTTGGGTGAGTTTGCATCACGTATGTTCTAAAAACGAAATTCAGGATTTTAGCATTCCTACATATATTGATTGCTTTATTTTTCATTGCTAAATCGTTGGACTGATCATTCTGAAATTTGACATATATTATCTACACATATAAGCCCACTTATAATAAAATTTTCAAGAATTTTAGGGTTGTGCAACCACGTATTAAAATGTGTGTAAGATTAAGAAAAATTGAGAAACATTCTGTCAAAACTATTTTCCTGCAATAGAGCCCGAGTAATCATCTCATAACTCTATTTGTAGTTGTCCAAACTCGGAAAACTTGATTCATTAAAAAGCTAATATCCATAGCTTTTCAACAAGACTAAGTGCACTAAAATTGGAGCTTTGAGCACCTAGATACAAACCTATCTTTAGGTCTCTATATTTTTATGATAAAATAGTTTCGAGTGTTTGAGCTCAGACACTTTGCCAATTTAATTTTGCATCATCTCAATCCCAAAATTCAAAACAAAAAATGGTTTTCAGGCCGTGTCCTGTAAAATTTTCATAAATTTTGGAGATATCTAGGTCACTCAAAAAAAATTGGGAAATAAACTCTAAAAATAGAACCAGTTTCTGTTTTTCAGAACTTGATGATTTTCAAAACTTGAAACCAAAGTGCACGAGTTTGTTCTTGTGAACACCTTATTTTTCATTTGGAGTTGAAACTTCACCTACACATTTGAAATCCTCAAAGCGCTTAGGTTGACCTTTAAAGAATCGATTCAAGAAGGCTTAAAGCGAAAAGATCTCGCTTAGCCACAATCACCAAGTTAGATTTAAAACTTTGTTAGTTTTTTTAAACTAGCTGACACGCTCGCGCAACAAAATAGTGCTGAAAAGTTTTCTTCAAGTCTCTACATAGGCTTGGAGTGAAATTTTCACATTTACATCTAGCTACCAAGAAAGCAATAATGCTAAATAAAACATTATGATCCCTTTTTGTTGTTATTGATATTTCTTTTCTTTTTTTTTGTCTTTTTTCTTTTTCTTCAATAACACTCATAAAGAATATGTATTATCCAACTGTGAAGGAAGTAATAATACTAAATAAAACATTCATCATGAGAACATAGAAATCTGATGAGAGTAATCATCTCATAACTCTATTTGTAGTTGTCCAAACTCGGAAAACTTGATTCATTAAAAAGCTAATATCCATAGCTTTTCAACAAGACTAAGTGCACTAAAATTGGAGCTTTGAGCACCTAGATACAAACCTATCTTTAGGTCTCTATATTTTTATGATAAAATAGTTTCGAGTGTTTGAGCTCAGACACTTTGCCAATTTAATTTTGCATCATCTCAATCCCAAAATTCAAAACAAAAAATGGTTTTCAGGCCGTGTCCTGTAAAATTTTCATAAATTTTGGAGATATCTAGGTCACTCAAAAAAAATTGGGAAATAAACTCTAAAAATAGAACCAGTTTCTGTTTTTCAGAACTTGATGATTTTCAAAACTTGAAACCAAAGTGCACGAGTTTGTTCTTGTGAACACCTTATTTTTCATTTGGAGTTGAAACTTCACCTACACATTTGAAATCCTCAAAGCGCTTAGGTTGACCTTTAAAGAATCGATTCAAGAAGGCTTAAAGCGAAAAGATCTCGCTTAGCCACAATCACCAAGTTAGATTTAAAACTTTGTTAGTTTTTTTAAACTAGCTGACACGCTCGCGCAACAAAATAGTGCTGAAAAGTTTTCTTCAAGTCTCTACATAGGCTTGGAGTGAAATTTTCACATTTACATCTAGCTACCAAGAAAGCAATAATGCTAAATAAAACATTATGATCCCTTTTTGTTGTTATTGATATTTCTTTTCTTTTTTTTTGTCTTTTTCCTTTTTCTTCAATAACACTCATAAAGAATATGTATTATCCAACTGTGAAGGAAGTAATAATACTAAATAAAACATTCATCATGAGAACATAGAAATCTGATGAGATACCATGGGAACAAAGAAATGACATAAACGTTTACTGAATGGAGGAGGAGAGAGCATTTATATAAGAAATAATTTTGATATTTAAAAAAGTATGAATAGTAAAAAGGGATGTGAATATACAAATCCCTCTACAAATATGTGTTTCAAACTAAGCAGTTTTTGTTTATGGCAATACATAACTCATGGTTTCATGCAACTTAGTTTCTCGGGCCAGAGACTTTCATGCCTGAAGATTCCATTGAGTCCCATGACGCAAACGGCCACTAGAATAGGGCATGCGGAACACGGTCAATCGGGTTGAATGTATCAGTTCTGATTTGTAATCGAGCTAGGATTTTTAACGAATTCCGGACCCGAATTTAATCGGAACAGTTGGAACCCGTTCCAACTAGATACCCTCTGCCTGTCAACAACGATCATTTTGAGCCATGAAATGGAAGAAAATTACGGTAGTACCACCGATTCAAAGACTGGAGAATTGCCGAGGAGCCGTGAATGGGATTCGAGTTGAGACGGCGGCTATAAATTGCGAACGGAAATCTTACGTCCCCTGTGCGAAGCTGGAGGCAACGACGGACGAGCGAGAGGAAGGTACAACGAAGTCGCTATTCCATCCTTCGATCGGCGCCATTGGACGATCTTCAGAGTCCAGAGCAGCTTGCACAGCTCGCATTCTTTGTGCGTGCATGGTCAATGGTGCTATAGGATGCCGTAGATCGAGTCCGATGCCGACGATTCTCGTCGTTGATGGCCATTCGATGCGATTATCTCTTCTTCTTTTGCCTTTTCCAGCGTACCTCCGGAGTTACCGAAAGGTCTGCTGACGTTTTCTGTTTTTAATTATAGCTCGGTTTCATTTTCTTCATTCTTTGAACGCCTTCTCTTGTAGCTTCTTTTTACTTTTCTTTTTTGTTCCATTTTATTAAGACTTGCATCATGCGCTTTAGTCCATAGAGTTTCGTTGACAGCGTAGTGACATTTACTGGGAAAACGATTCTCCGGTGGTTTCTGTTAAATCTGCCTTTCATTTTGCCGCCTAAGAAATCACCTTCCAGGAGGCCGCTCTTTTTCGGATGCTACATTGTACAAGTATCTTCTAATTTCATTGTTTGTTCGAGATTCTCCTTGGAATTTCCTGCACATCCTTTTATTTGATAGATAATATGGGTGTTGCAATTGAGAAAGTCGAAGAAATCTTCCTCATGTTTCTTGTGCACGCACTCGAATTTCTAGGATCATAGTTCAGTAAAACTATCTTCAGACGCTGCTCGTTAACTTCTATCTCTTCTCATCTACTCTTTACTATATGCTATTTTTTTTCTAATTTCTTTTTCTCTTGTTCAACGTTGTGAACGGAAAATTTCATGCCGAATTCTCTCTGCACTCTAATTTCTTGAGAACTTTGCATTGAACTGGATGCTGAATTATCGTCATTCCATATGCCTGTAGATTTGATATGCTCCCGAATGCATTTTCTATCTCTTTGACATTCTTGACTCTTTTTACCCCTTGTTTTTCCTTTCTCAAGTTTTTCGACGGAACTGAATTTCTAAATGCGAATCCATCAGCAACAATTTGTCTTCCTCGTCTCTCCAATAATTGATTATCAACTTCAAGATTTTTTTTCAGTTTCTGCTTTTAGAATATTTTGATAAATCTGGCTATGAATCTTGATAAGAACTTCTCTCATCCATTGTTTCTACCCATCCATCCAAATTCTTTACTGCTCTAGACTTTTTAAAATAAGTTATAGGAGTTATATCTGTTTTGGCTGTGCAGAACTGTGTGGAAAGATGACCCTTTGACGCTTGATGCTCTAATAGTTATTCTAAATTCCATCTACTTTTGCTGATGGTGTGATTCTAGTATTAAAATTTTTGTTTTCTCCTTTTCTCCTAATCCTGTTCTAGTTAATCTGTCTGGTGGCCAACTTGCATCACTTGAAATTTCAGTTTCTTATAATTCCGAACTGACTCATCTTCTGTCTTTGTAGTGTAATTTGTGTCCGGTAAGTTCAGGATGCGTGGATGCTTTTTTGCTGATTTTGGTACATATGGCCATCGATGTTGAATCTTAACGTCACTCTTCTCTATTTATCTTAGTGGTTCACTATCTTAAGGTGGGACATACCTTATCTTTTCTGCAGATTTTCTGAAGGTTTATAGTAGCCCATCACATACTTCAAGGCGTGGGAAGATACTCTGGTATTGTCATTGAAAAGGGTGAAGAGGATGGGGTCATTTCTCACCAGAGGCCTTGTGTATGTTATTGCCATTGCTTGTTTCTGCCTTCGTTTTATGTTTATCATCTGGTGATATTTATTTCTTATTTTTCGTCTTTCTTTGTGCAGGATGATGTTTGGCTACACATATCCTGCTTATCAGTGCTTCAAGACCGTGGATAAGAACAAACCCGACATTGAACAGTTGAGATTCTGGTGTCAATATTGGTAGGTCTATATTCTACTTATAATCCCAACAGTGCACAATAATATCATATGTGTAGGGCCAGATTGTTGTTCTGTATGCATGACGAGTTCTCTATAACTTGACTACTTTGCCCCTCAACTGGGTTATTGCTAGAGTTGCAGGATCATAGTTGCCCTATTGACAGTTTTTGAGAGATTTGGAGATGTACTTTTGTCATGGTATCGTATCTTCATTCATAACTTTGATTCTGGAGCACTTCCAAGTTCCCAGTGATCTATCTTATATCATTTGCTCTTCTTGAAGGTTGCCAATGTATAGTGAAGCCAAGTTGGCATTCTTTGTGTATCTGTGGCACCCTAAGACAATGGGATTGGTTTCCTAAAGAGAAGAATAGGTTGCCTGCCTTTGACGTCTTGAATTTAACAAATGTACTGATTGTTCCTTCTTTTCTTCATCTGTCAGGGAGCAACTTATATTTATGAGACATTCTTGGGTCCATATGTCGCATGCCATGAGACAGAGATTGATAGCAACTTGCTTGAGCTACGAGCAAGGGCCGAAGACGTGGCAGTTCTTTATTGGCAGAGGGCTGCAAGCTATGGTCAGGCAGCCTTCTTTGAAGTTGTTCGGTGTGTAGCATCAAAATCATCAAATCTTCGTCCACCTCAGGTACTTTTTAATTGCTGTAAATAGGTGCGATTCACTTGTTGCTACTGTTCTTGAAAGTGCCATCTTCTCTGCTCATCTCAAACGTGTTTTGCCATCCTCTACTTGTAGTTGTTAATTTGACAGATTGATGAGCATGTCTTGCTTATCTGACTAAACACCACATATCATTTTGTTTGGCTTGTGATTTCATGTATGTAGAAGTTGTGTTGGCATGTCACGTTCAGGTATATTGTTAGTACAGAAGTTTCATTTCTATAGTGTTCCTCATTCTAGGCAGATTATTTTGAAGGATCCTTTTCAAAGTACAGATTTTTGAACTATTGTGAACTGCACGTCAGTATCAGAATGTGCATTTAAAGGCTTGCTACTTATAGAAACAACCGTTCTTCACTTTTAAAAGTTTGAGATTGTAACAGGTTTTGTTGCTATTTCGGAATTGCTTTTTTGGCAGATGGAATGGCGAGTAAAGGAACCTCTGGTAAAAAGGTGTGAGGAACTAGATGATGAATATGTTAAAGAGAAAAAGGAATACTACAAAAGTGTTGGAAGAAAACAATAAAGAATGACTTGGCTTATGTTAGGTTAACTGTTAATGGCATATGATCGAACTCTATAAAAACAAAGAATCCATATAATTGATGCCATCTAGCACGGTAAAAAGCTTAGTTATTGTTGTTTGGAATTGCTTTTTTCTCCCATTTTGAGATTTAAAAGGACAGTTCTTTTATTTCATTCATGTGCTTGTTTTTGCTTTGACAATGGTTGACTAGTCTAGCATCACAAAAGAGTTTGTCTGGCTCAGGTTAAGCTTAGGCTACTTGATCTTTTCGAACCTGGTGCATCCTCAAGCATATAATTCAAAAGAACATCTGGCAGTGACCATGACAGTGATGTGAGGCTCTATTTCCATACTGAATCTGATAATCAATCTTTTGCTTCTGACTACTTGATGAGATCAGATCCGTGCCTCTTAGACACGGAGCTCAGGTCCAGTTGGCATCAGAGTGTGGGATTGTTATGGTGGCTTTTCTGTATATTAGCATATCTATTCATGACGTTTGTGTTTTGATGCATAAAATTAGAAATTTTACAGCAAAGGCTTGAAGTGAGGTGGAGGGAAACAAGATATTTTTCTGTCTCATGTGCTTTCCTGTATTTTTCATTGTCTGATGATTTACCATCATTTTCGTTTTCATAAAGGCATATTCAGGGTGAAAGGAGTGAGGACTTGTTTGCCTTAGCATACATAAATGGTCTAACAAATCTACATGTATTAGTGATATAATAATATAATTTAAAATACTGCTCCAACTAAATAATGCAACCACTCTAGGTCTTTGAAATGCAAGTGTCATGCAAGGATTTCGTCTGAGATCGTCTTTTATTGTTTGTAAATGATTATCTTCATGCTTTCTTCAAGCCATGTGTTGGTCTTCTAATCCACAATTTGTTTTTTCCGGTAAGAGCACAGCATGGAAGTTATTGGTAATCCTCCTCAATAAAGAATTTTAACATCCAAAATGATAAAAGGTTCCATTCACATCTGATGTCAAAAGATGATATGATAACTCATACGTCATGTCGAGAACCCTGTGCAAAAAACCCTGCTTATGTTGTTCGCCTACACAAGTAACATAATAGCCTTTTTACTCCTAGTAATTCTGAGATAGAGTTCCATCTACTGTAGAAATGGGGCGATGTGCAACCCACGCCCTTTACTTATTGGTTGAGTTTATTGATAAAATTTGCTTCTCTCAGGAGGCATTAGTCCCGACTTATGTTTGATATGTTTGAACACTGCCAACATGATCTCAAGTTCAAGGTTTGACTGACTTTAGCTGGCATGTTGGAGACTTGTGTGTTTCTGTTTGAGAAATCTGGCTGGTTTCTTTCCCACCATTGGTCAATGATTCTACATTTGACAACGCTTGTGTCCAAGTATTTATTTAGCTCAAATCTTGAAGATGCAGCATCAGCAACAGATGAATACATCTTATTTCCGGCTATCTCAGGGGGCTACAGCAGATCGCCAACCAGTTGAAGAGCCACAGCAAATGCAACATCCTCCCCTTCGTAAAACTGGCGCTGCCAAAAGTCAGCAGCAGGGGGCTCAGCAGCTGCAACAACCTCTTCCAGACCAAACCAGCAGTCTAGTAGAAATTCAAGCAGCTCTACTGCCATCGTCATCACTTCCATTAACTGAGGGGCTGCCTTCACAGTCTCACCCTCCATCAGAGCCGGAAGATGAAACTCAGTCAGAAGCCGCATCTTCTGGGCAGAGCATCTCGGGAATTCAGGAATTACCTAACCAGGCAGAGGGACCTCTTTCTGACCCAGATGATGCCAGAAGAGCAGCAGAAACATCCACTGCAGAAACAGCATTGCCAGAGTCATATGGCGATGAGAGTACCTCCATTACGGAGGATATGGTCATGGAAGATGCAATTCGAACAACATGGGCCAGACTAAGACGCACACGTACAGGGAAGCAAATTGATGTATAGAAAAACTTTCTTTTAGATTTCTTGGTAGATGGAAATGCACATGCGATCTGTAATCTTCAGAGTGATGGAAGAATTGATGTTGATGTTAGGCATAGAATTAATGCTGATTGGTTAAAATGGAGAGGAGCATCATGTATTCTTTGTGATAAGAAGATACCATTAAAGTTAAAAGGTAAATATTATAGAGCAGCAATTAGGCCTGCCATATTTTATGGTTGTGAGTGTTGGGCAGTTAATAATCAACATGTACAAAAGATGTCTGTGACAGAAATGAAGATGTTGAGATGGACGAGTGGTCATACAAGAAAAGACCGGATACATAATGAGGTTATTAGAAACAAATTAGGAGTGGCACCACAACAACAACAACAACAACAACTAAGCCTTTTCCCATACTAGACGGGGTCGGCTACATGGATTCTTTGTTTCCACAGATCTCTATCGTGTGCCATGTTAGCAGTTAACTCCCAATAAGCTAGATCATTCTTTATTGTTTCTTTCCAACACTTTTGTGGTCGTCCTCTACCTCTTTTAATACTTTCCAAATTTAGGTTTTCTAACCTTCTTACAGGTTCTTCTTTTGATCTTCTTTCTATATGTCCAAACCATCTTAAACGATGTTCTCTCATTTTATCCTCTATTGGTGCCACTCCTAATTTGTTTCTAATAACCTCATTATGTATACGGTCTTTTCTTGTATGACCACTCATCCATCTCAACATCTTCATTTCTGTCACAGACATCTTTTGTACATGTTGATGATTAACTGCCCAACACTCAGAACCATAAAACATGGCAGGCCTAACTGCTGCTCTATAATATTTACCTTTTAATTTTAATGGTATCTTCTTATCACAAAGAATACCTGATGCTCCTCTCCATTTTAACCAACCAGCATTAATTGTATGTGTAACATCTCCATCAATTCTTCCATCACTTTGAAAAATTGACCCTAGGTATTTAAAACTTTCCTTTTGGGGAATGCAATGTGTGCCAATTTTAATTTTTATGTCCTTTGAAGTAGCCAAATGATCAAACTTACATTCCATATATTTTGTCTTTGTTCTACTAAGTCGGAGGCCTTTGTTTTCTAATGTTTCTCTCCATAGTTCCAATTAGGAGTGGCACAAAAGAGGATAAAATGAGAGAATATCATTTAAGATGGTTTGGACATATAGAAAGAAGATCAAAAGAAGAACCTATAAGAAGGTATGAAAAACTAAATTTGGAAAGTATTAAAAGAGCTAGAGGACGACTACAAAAGTGTTGGAAAGAAACAATAAAGAATGATCTAGCTTATTGTGAGTTAATTGCTAACATGGCACACGATAGGTATATGTGAAAACAAAGAATCCATGTAGCTGATCCCGTCTAGTATGGGAAAAGGCTTAGTTGTTGTTGTTGGAAGACAAGGTTTGGTTCCTTTTGAATTGTGGTGAATTAACTCCCAAGTGTCTTCATTCTGCTTCTCTAGATGCAGTTGAACTCTGTTTGCTTAGAACGCCTTAAAGAATCTGATTTGCATATTTGAATCGGTGAATAGCAAACAATAATACTACAATAAAGATGCTGAAAATATGGTTTGCTTTTGGGGAAAGAATGAGTGCTCTGTGGACCTGCAAATTTCTCAGTTGTTTTTGTTCTTGGTGCCGTAAAACAATATCCTTGCGAACAAATTTCGTACATATCTTAGTCTTTGAGAATACAATATATGTTAATACTACACAAAACAATCTGAACTACAAATCCATGAAGCTAACGTCATTTAGTGTGAGATAAGACTTGAATTCAGTTTAGTTTAATCCAAGTAGTAGACCTACTTAGTGCCGAAAGGCATGCTTCAAGTATTACTTCTGATTAATTATAATTAAATATCTTCCCGTAAAGAGTAAGACTCATAAATACAGTGGTATACATGATTGATAAAGATGAATGATCTTCATCAATAAATCTTACTGTTGGGAGTTTCAGAGTTTTCATCCATTGAAGGAAAACTATGTAAATGGTCCAAGAACAAATCCTTGGAGACAAAGGAACCGACTGTACCCACCACCTTTTTCTTTTCTTTCTTTCTCTCTTTGTGGTAAAGAGCCATTCCCAATCTCCGCGTGTCGATTAAAAGTCTGGCCGGCGGGAATAGCCAAAGCCAAAGTGGGCTCACGGTCTTCACCTCATCAACAATAAATATCCATCCATATGATTGCAGGAAAAAAAGCAGAGAAAAGATGAGTGGCAACCAAAATGAATGTGCAGCCTCATGAGAACCGTGGGTTTTGGATTCCTCCAAGATCACGGACAAAGTTTACAAGCTACCAAGTCTTGAACAAGTGCACGGAACTGAAGTTTTTAAAGGCCGATCAAAGACGTGAACAAGAATTGTCAGTGAAAGAGCTCATTCTCAACGTCGCCAGCATCGTTGCGGCTCTCGGACTTGCCGGTTTCCGATTTGCGTATATTGAAGATTGCATGTAATTGATCTGAATTTCTTCTTTTATGTATGTACCGTTCCAGTTGCAATTGAATCATTGTAGTAATAGTCAAATAGTATGTAGTCTGCAGTTTCAACGTTTGCACCCCAGAATTACTGTTTCTTGGAGATGCAACAGCATGCTGTCCTGTAGATTACAACAACAACTAAGCATTTTTTTTCAATGGGGTCGGCTACATGGATTCTTTGGTTAGACAGAGCCGCCCTATCATAATTTATGAATCTATGATAAATTTACTAAATTGGTATTGGTAGAGGGAGTACTCTACAATGACACACATAATATATATATATATATATATATGGAAGCCTTTCCAACTTACTTTTCATTAAAAATGGATTAAGCTCGTGCTTCTTCTTTGTGGTGGTAATTAGTGATTCTTATGATCATTAATAAAAGGCTTACGAGCTGGTTCCCTTGTTGAAGAAAGGGAGTCTCTTTTTCGTTGGTATAATCGCAGGCATGGCTGCTGGTTTGGAGCGCGGCTCTGTCGCGATTCTTCGCATGGATGGAGAGGATCTTCAACAATTTGTAACTGGAATTCAGTTTGAGGCTGAGGCAAAGCGCATATTTTCTGAGGTTAGAGAAGCAGAAGGCCTCCATGACCGCATTTGCAAAGCTCTAGTCAAGCTCACTGTCGATGATGGCATGCCGCCACCATCCGATCCGTGGGTTAGTTCTACTAAAACCATTAGTTGGCATGTTGCTCACTATTTATTACTTTAAATAGTAATAATGAGTTTAGATAAATTCATTTGCAAATACAGGTGCAGAGTAATATTGTTGAGCCAGCCATGCAAGCAGATGAATATGAAGGGGAACAGGCTCCAATTTCTCAAGAAACTTTCTTGGAAGCATTTAAGAAAGTTGTGCAAAATGTGGTAGTTCGCCTGAGAGTGCAGCCCGTGATAGTTGCTCACAGTGGAAGCACATTTGATGGCAGTGGCATCAAAACAATTCTTTCAAACAAACCTGAATTGATAAGGTAATCACCGTCACTTCTTCTATTTCATGCTCTGTGAAGGTTTCGATTGAGGAGCACACACACACACACACACACACACATATATATATATATATATATTTATTTATTTATTTTTGTATGTATGTACACCTATGTAAATACATTTATACATACATAAATACATACATACATTCACACAAACACACACACATATACTTCCTTTTTCTATTTCATGATCTTTAAAGGTTTTGATTGAGAAGCATACACACAATATATATATAGAGAGAGAGAGAGACAGACAGAGAGACAGAGAGAGATGCTGATTTCGCTTCTGGTGTAGGTCCTAGGCTCAACATGGGGTTCCCTTCCAAAGGATCAAGGAGAGAGGTTGTCAATGGGGTACCTACATGTTGCTTTGAATGTGATGGCCCCAGAAATTGGTTTACCCACTCAGGGTGCTGTGTCTCAGGTCAAACTCAATCCGGCGGAGACATTCGTTGGTTTTTAGTCAGAACTTGCTAGCTTTCACTCACAACAATGTCTACTGTTTTTTATTTGTGCAGATGGATGCCATTACATGCCAAGTGTTTGAAACAGTGAAAGCCGATGAAGGTGCCACAATTGACCAAGAAGAGTTTAACAAGGTTTTGCTAGAGATAATAAGAAAAATAATGTTCCAATTAAAGGCTAAGCCAGTCACTGTGTCCTCAAATGCTGTGGTGAATGAGCCAATTTCATCAAGCTCTGTTTCTCCGTTACAGTGAAACTCAAGTTAATCTTGACTTCTGTTCTGGGTCGCAGTAATTGACACGAACACGGAAATGCTCATCAGATTGTTCATATTAGATTATTGAGCTTGTCTTAGTTTGAAGAGCCTTCGGAAATAAACCTTGTCTTAGTTTGAAGAGCCTTCAGAAATAAACCTTTGATTATTGAGCTTGTCGCAGTAATAAAAAAGGTTGCTTTTTTTTATTTTCCTTTTTCCTTTTAAAGAAGTACTGACTTCGTAAAAGTTGATGGCCTGAACTAGTGCACCAGTAAAGGTCTGATTAACTCCACCTTGACCAGCCAATATAATTAATTCAAAAGACTTACAGACACCTCCTCTAATGGGCAAGCCAATCACATCAGAGTCAAAACTTCGATCTAAAAGACTCCAGTTTGGTGGAGTTGTTAGATACCCAAAGAAGCGGTTCGGACCATCATCATTGATCATTTTCATTTAATTCCAAAACAATATTATTCAACTGCATTCAAACCAACAACAACAAACACTAAGCCTTTTGTCATACTAGATGAAATCAATTATATTTTCTTTGTTTTTACAAAACCTTATTATCATGTATCATGCTAACGGTTAATTCAACATAAGTTAGATCATTCTTTATTGTTTTATAGTAATTTAAGATTAGATCAATTATAAGGACTTTCATGATTATGAACCTTGGCCTTTCTTCAACTCCGTTATGCTTGAACATCACCAGAAACGGATCATATTAGAACTACTTTCCTTCAACTTCATCCGTTCCGCTTTGCAAATCCGGCTGGTTCTCTACTTCAGGGGTTCCTGGTGCTAGAACGAAATTCAGATCTTGTGAGTGACAATCGAAAGACATATTTACTCGGCAAAAACAGAACGGTCTCATCTTTTAAGAAAGAAAATAATGAAGGTCATGACTTCGATACACGGGGTCTAGCTTCGGCCTCCCCATTATACCGAAACCAAAAAAAAAGAAGTGAAGAAAAAATACATGATATTTTCAAACGCAAGCATGGTAATCAAGTCCATTTTGGATCTAAAAACTGTGCTAGGTTAGATCGAATAGCTCACGGCTTAATCATAAGTTGTATATAATAGCTCTCAGTTATACCATGGGCTCCCGACTAAAAGCCCACGGTCATAACAAGGCTATGTATTACAACCCATGATTAAAACAACGGCCATACTTTTTTAGTAAATAATCTTTCAGTGTCACAGTGAGGAAAAGTTGCTGTGGACTAGTCAAAAGTAGCGCACTTTAAGCCGTGGATGAAAATTATAGCCTAGCGATTCATTCGTGAGCTATACTTTTCTTTATTAGTTTTCCAAATTTTGATGCAGCCGGATAACCCATCTCGCCTCATTGTAGATCCACCGTCGATCTATGTCAGGTGATTCCGGCGAATATCACACCGTAGCACATGTTAAATTTTTATGAATTTATAAATGTCCGTGCTGAGGTTCTTCTTTTTCGAGTAAAAACAAGAAGAGTTTTACCAGACAAACTTTTATTATGTCAGCATGTTTTTAAAGTTAGAAAGTCTTCCGACTGTTCCATCCACACACAAACATACATATTTCAAAAATGAATTTTAAGAAGACAAAGGAAATCAACTATTTGGTGACCGAAAGGTAAAGAAAAGGCCCGAAACGGAGTTTGTATTATCATAAATAAAGATTTAAAGGAGAGTGTAGTAGACATACAACGATATGGTGACCGAATCATGACATTGAAATTAGTGTTAGGAGCAGAGGTTTTGAATATAGTTTGTGCTTACGCACCCCAAGTAGGACTAGAAGATAGTATAAAGACAGTTTTTTGGGAAGAGTTGGATAAGGTGTTTCAAAAGATTACACAAAGGGAGATGATTTGTTTAGGAGGAGATTTAAATGGACATGTCGGTAAAGAGGCATTAGGATATCAAGGGATTCATGGAAACTTTGGTTATGGGGATATAAACGAGGAAGGTAGGGAGATTTTAAATTTTGCTATGTCATTTGATCTCTTTATAGTCAATACAATCTTCAAAAAACGAGATGAACATTTAATTACTTATAAGAGTGGCTTATCACAAACACAAATTGATTACTTTATTTGTAGAAAAAAAGATAGAGCGTGTTGTAAAGATTGTAAGGTAATTCCAGGAGAAAGCTTAACCACCCAACATCGACTTTTAGTTATGGATTTACAAATAAAAAAATGGACAAAGAAGAAAAGAGTGCATCGAGCTATTCGGACTAAATGGTGGAACCTCAAAAGCGAGAAAGAAGATATATTTAAAGAGAAAGTCCTTCAAGGAGATGTTTGGAATTATGTTGGTACACCCTGTGATATGTGGAACAATATGGCTATACATATTAGGAAAGTGGCGAAAGATGTGTTAGGGGTATCTAAGGGAGGTGTACCGGCACAAAAAGAAGCTTGGTGGTGGAGTGAAGTAGTACAAAATAAAATCAAGGCAAAGAGGGCATGTTATAAATTACATTATGCTAAGAAAACTAGTGAAACTTTAGAAGCTTATAAGAAAGCCAAGAAGGAAGCAAAAAAGGCCGTTAGTGAAGCAAAAGCTAAGATTTGGGAGGACTTATATAAAAAAACTCAACTCAAAAGAGGGTGAAAGAGATATTTTTAGGATAGCTAGGGCTAGAGATAAGAAAACTAAAGATCTTAATTATGTTAGATGCATAAAAGACGAAGATGAAAAAATTCTAGTGGCAAATGATGATATAAGAAATAGATGGAAAAACTATTTTTATAAGCTTTTTAATGAAAATAAAGATGTTAGTATTAGTTTAGGAGATTTAGCCAAGTCAGAAAAGTATATAAACCACAATTTCTACCGACGTATTCAAAAGAATGAAGTCAAAGAGGCTCTTAAACGTATGAAGAGTGGTAAATCGATAGGACCAGATAATATTCCTATAGAAGTTTGGAAAATACTAGGAGAAATAGGAATCACTTGGCTCACAAGACTATTTAATGAAATATGGAAAAACCAAAAGATGCCCGAGGAATGGAGAGCAAGTACACTTATACCCGTATATAAGAACAAGGGAGACATTCAAAATTGTGCGAATTATCGAGGTATCAAATTAATGAGTCATACTATGAAATTATGGGAAAGAATTATCGAACGTAGGTTAAGACAAGTATCAAGTACAACAGAGAACCAATTTGGATTTATGCCTGGTAGATCTACTATTGAAGCGATTCACCTTTTGAGACGTCTTATGGAACATTTTAGAGCAAAAAAGAAAGACCTTCACATGATATTTATTGATCTAGAAAAAGCTTATGATAGGGTACCGAGGGAGGTTCTTTGGAGAACTTTGGAAAAAAGAGGTATCCCATTGACATATATTAACCTTGTAAGAGACATGTATGATGGTGCAAAAACATGTGTGAGGACTCATGAAGGAACGACAGACTTCTTTGAAGTTAATATTGGATTACATCAAGGATCAACTTTAAGTCCATACTTATTTATAATGGTGATTGATGAGTTAACAAAACATATTCAAGATGAAGTACCTTGGTGTATGTTATTTGCAGATGACATTGTATTAGTGGAGGAGTCTAAGGAAAAAGTTAATAGAAAATTGGAATTATGGAGAGAAACATTAGAAAACAAAGGCCTCCGACTTAGTAGAACAAAGACAGAATATATGAAATGTAAGTTTGATCATTTGGCTACTTCAGAGGACATGGAAATTAAAATTGGCACACATTGCATTCCCCAAAAGGAAAGTTTTAAATACCTAGGGTCAATTTTTCAAAGTGATGGAAGAATTGATGGAGATGTTACATATAGAATTAATGCTGGTTGGTTAAAATAGAGAGGAGCATCAGGTATTCTTTATGATAAGAAGATACCATTAAAATTAAAAGGTAAATATTATAGAGCAGCAATTAGGCCTGCCATGTTTTATGGTTCTGAGTGTTGGGCAGTTAATCATCAACATGTACAAAAGATGTCTGTGACAGAAATGAAGATGTTGAGATGGATGAGTGGTCATACAAGAAAAGACCGTATACATAATGAGGTTATTAGAAACAAATTAGGAGTGGCACCAATAGAGGATAAAATGAGAGAACATCGTTTAAGATGGTTTGGACATATAGAAAGAAGATCAAAAGAAGAACCTGTAAGAAGGTTAGAAAAACTAAATTTGGAAAGTATTAAAAGAGGTAGAGGACGACCACAAAAGTGTTGGAAAGAAACAATAAAGAATGATCTAGCTTATTGGGAGTTAACTGCTAGCATGGCACACGATAGGGATCTGTGGAAACAAAGAATCCATGTAGCCGACCCCGTCTAGTATGGGAAAAGGCTTAGTTGTTGTTGTTGTTGTTGTTGTAAAGGAAATCAACTATTTATTTTCATTTTTGAACATTTATAGAAAAGGAATTTTATATATATACATACATAAACACACATATATACAACAGAGAACATGCGGATCTGAAAACTTGGCCGTCACACTATATGACTACTGTAAATGTATTTTTTAAGTCATTTAAAATTAGCTTAGTTTTCAACTCAAAGTGTTAGCTGAATTAGTAGGCACTTTGACGCTTTTGCTGCTGGTTGGGAGTTGGACCCCATGGTCGTGCATGTGTGTGTTTGTTGGCTTCAGTCTTCTTTTGTAACAAAAAAAAGCGAGAGGAGCTAGGCTTTTTACTAAAAAAAAAAGTGAGCAAGTGGTCCAGATAAATATAAAAATGGCTGGTGCCCATGCTCGGGCCGCTTCGTTCGGGGCAGCTTGCAGGTCACACCATTTGGCTCATGTGATTTTTCTTTTGGAATCCGTGGGAGGAAGGGGTTGAATCATTAAAAAACCCTTATTTAGCCTTCACCAATTACGATACTCCAGCTTTGATTTCCCCAACTTTACCTCCTTGATTATCAAACAAAATCCATTATTTCTCAATCGAGGCTTCTTTTTTTTGCCTCCTTGGTTCTCGCGAACTTGAGTGATTATCATGCGTGCAGAAGAAGACTCTAAGTTGTTCCATTACATTATTTACCTTTATTTAAGCGGATTTTGCAGCTTTAGTCAAATATGTATCACAAAAAGAAGAAATAAAGAGAGAGAAAAGTGGTTTGGTTTAAAATATACTAATATTTTATGCATAACTCGATTACACCCTAGATGAAACTCTGACACCTAATAATGTAAAACCCGAAAGCCAGGATGTAGAATTGTTATAATGACATAGCTGAAGAACTACTCCCATCAATTATAAGCATATGATAGTGGAGATGGTGCATATGCAAACCTACATCAATATAAAGACAAGATAGTTGTAGAACCATTATTAGTTGAATCAATGATTTTCTTGAATCTTGCACAAAGAGCAATAGCTCACCTGGCTAGCATGTCGACTCACAAGTTGAAGGCCACGAGGTTTGGTACTCACATGGGGGCCTGCCTCGGCTTTTGGCCTCTCCATTGTAGGGAAAAAGATGGTTTCTTCAATCTTTGATCTTCCTTCAGAACTACCGGCAATTCTGGAACTGTTCATCTGCTATAAGACAACGCCTTCTTCTATATGAAAAAACGGCTTCCGTTATGACTTTGTTGGATAGCCAATTATTTTTAATTGCATTAGGCGATTCGATTAAAAAGAATTGCTGGTGGGGCGAATACAGCTTAGTACAGCCGGAAAATGGTTTACAGCTGGGCAAATAGACCACGGTTCTACTGTGGAGTCTGCATTATAACCCACGGTTCAACTCCCGTTTTCTTTGAAGTTTTCAAATTTCGGGTGGTTCGAATGCCCTGCCTGCAGGCATCATAAAGATCCGTCACCGTATAATAGCCTTAAGAAACACATATATAGCAACAGGCTTCCTTCAAAATTGTGCTGTCATATATGCAGGAGGGAATCAGATATAATTCGCATTAGGGGCCCAGGCCAACACCTCTAATATATATTTAGCATTTACTGGGTCCAAGATGAGCAACCCCAATGTAATTCTTTTATGTTTAGAGGGAACACTGCCACCCTTTTCCTACTGGTTCCACTCTTGAGCATATGTAAGCATAGCTGTACTGTAGAACTATGGCATGTTTATCAATAGTGAAATTCAATTGTGCCTAGATGATTTTATGCGAAAAATGATTGCAGCAACAACTACTTCACAATTAGGTGCAACCAAAGCAGATTAGAAACATAGACAGTCAAAGCACATTGAGCGCTAGTACTTTCAGGTGGCTTTGAACTCCCCAAAGTTGTGCCAAAAAGAGGAAAATTAGAACTTCATTGTGGTGGGAACACGCAATGTTGGTTCGATAGCAGCACCTCTCTCTCTCTCTCTCTCCAAGTATATATATATATATAAAGCTCTCAAACTTATGTTTGTTTATACCGTACACTTATTAATATATAATTTGATATAAAATACCGGTGTGTGTTTTTGAGAGCGAGACCACATGCGGCCTGTCATTGTTGCATCTATTTTAGCCAGCACATGAGTAGAAAGAGATCCCTCTCTCTCTCTGTGTCTGTGTGGGTGGCATGAGCATGAGAGAAACATCATCCATCCAGAGACTCTTCTCCTTCCTCGTTATCATTTTCTCTATCTTTCTCCTTCCCTCTCCCACCATAACCACCACTCCAACTCACTACCGCCAACGCGCCCAGCAGCAGCAGCGTTCGAGCTCCAAACGTCGAAGGCAGCTGCAACCACCTGCTCAGCCGAAGCCCTCATCATGGGAGCTCTTCAGGAACCTCCTCTCCTGCAAGCAGATCGACCACAACCCCACCGCCACCACCACCAAGAACCGTACCATTTCCACCTTCAACAAGCATGGTTACGTCAGACTCGCTTATTGCTCCTCACTCTGCACGCTCGACGACGCCATCGAACACAACCGCAGGCGCGTTGTCCACAGGCCGGATTCTCCTCCACAGACACGTAGCTCCTACCACAGTCACCGCAACGAGTCGGCACCACCGGCCACTTCGGCGAGGAGAATGCCATTGAGGAGGCTGTCCGGGTGCTACGAATGCAGGATGGTCGTCGACCCCAGCCGATACCCGATGGGTCGGCCTTCTATCTGCGCCTGCCCTGACTGCGGTGAGCTCTTCCTCCGCCCCGACGCCCTCGAGGCTCACCAGGCCGTCCGCCACGCCGGTAATTACTTTGACCCTTTTCAATTAAATAAATTCCTAAACACGTCCATTAATGCTTCAACACCAATAAGCTAAGAGCCTATGACAAAAGACAGTGACCTGTGAGCAAAGCTCCAGCCATAGATTCCTCTCTTTTGTTCCACGTCAAGGATAGTCTCGTCATTAACTAACTTTGACAAATTGACTTGATTGCCCCAACAAGGTTCACGTCATGGTCTTTTCTTCACGAAAAGAGTGGCTCTTGGATTTGGATCCTAACCGTGTGGTGAGCATGACCTAATGAGTTCGGGCGTCAAAACAGGCAACCATCTTGCCGCCAACCTATTCTTTAGTTTTCTAAATGTAAATGAAGTGGTTTATAAACACATATTTCTTTATTCGAGCCCACTTGAAATTCTGAAAGTTTATGTCTTTGCATTGAAATTTAAAAAAAAATGGTTGAAAACTTTTAAATCTCGTTCTACCCGAAATAAATTTCTTGATCCTCCACTGATTATGACGCCATGTCCGTGCAAGAGAGATCCTTACATGAGTGGTGTTTATATTGCATTCATATACAATTCACAAATTTTAATGCCAGCAAACTCGGGAGCAAAAGGTATTGTTTGGCTCAATTGGGATCGTCCTGATTTGTACTTAAACTTCATTCTTAGCTTATGAATTTAAAAAAAATTTACAGAAAACTCAATTTCACACAGTCATAAAATCATCATTATATTAAAGTCTATCCAATGAGGATTTCAAACCGCAGATCCTAGACCTTTCTGGAAAGGCCCAAAAAACAAAAAGGACTCCAAATATGAACCCAAAAACCCAAATAAGAGAACCCCGGTCAGGAAACAATTAACTTGAATACAGATGATTGTATCTTATCTAGACAAAAGACGTAATCACATGAAAACTAACCTTAGAGAACTCTATCTATCCGAATCCAAATTGAATACAAGGTTCAAAACCATAGAACTCATTGGATCCGAAGTGAACCAGTCCGACCTAACCCGATATCTTCAAGGTACCAGAGGATTCGTAAATGATTGAGCGTTGCTTCTAAGTTTCTTCTCCACATTGTTTCCCCCTATTTAATTTACTGCTTAATGCATAAAGTTCAATTTGCAATTGTTTAATTTTAGCCTTCAATTTGCATGCATGTTTGTCATGTGGATCGAGCTAATCTAAGTACATATAGAAATTTCACAAGAAGGAAGGAAAATATTTTTATGTTTGCAGTGTCATATAGAACTCCGCCCATGTAAGGGATTACCTACCCATGGCTAGTCCCAAGCCCAGATAAAGGAGGAGGGTTGCATTAGGCTTTTAACAACCAGCGTAAAACTTACTTTATTGGACTTATTTACCATGGATTCTACAAATTATGATAGGGTTTTGTAGAAAGAAAGAATTCATGTAGCCAACCCCATCTAGTATGGAAAAATGTCTAATTGTTGTTATTGTTGTTGTAGTGTCTGAGATAGGCCCAGAGGACTCGGGGAAGAACATTGTAGAGATCATCTTCCAATCAAGCTGGTTGAAGAAGGACGGCCCCGTCTGCATAGTAGATCGGATCCTGAGGGTCCACAATACCCAGAAGACCATTAACCGGTTTGAGAGTTACCGTGACATGGTCAAATGCAGGGCAAGCCGCCAGAACCCGCGGTGCATCGCTGACGGCAATGAACTGCTCAGGTTCTACTGCACCACTTTTGCCTGCTCCATTGGATCCAGGGGATCCACCAGCCTTTGTGGGATGGGTCCGCCCTGTGGAGTGTGCTCCACTATCCAAAATGGCTTCGGCGCAAAGATGGATGGTGGCAGAGGTCTTTGTACCACCGCTACCAGCGGGCGAGCACATGATTGCATGGTAGTGACAAAGGAAGAGGAAATGGCCTCCCGGGGGCAGAGAGCAATGTTGGTCTGCCGGGTCATTGCGGGTCGGGTCCAAAACACAGGGCCCAAATCAGTGGCTGCTCTTGAAGACGAGGAAGAGGATGAGAAACAAAACGACTCGGGATCGGCTAGGGAACGGTTTGATTCAGTCATGGGTACCAATGGTGTCTACTCGAACCTTGATGAGCTCTATGTCTTCAACCCTAAGGCTATCCTACCATGCTTCGTGGTGATTTACAGGGTCCATCAATAGTGAAGCTGTAGCTTTTCTTGTGTAAATATGCAGCTTTTAGGAGTATTTTTTTTCTTACTCTCACGTATATTGTATTTTACAATAATAGCTTATTTTGGTGTTCATCTTAGCTATTAACAGTTTTCTTGATCCAAAGGATTTGCCAAATTTGTGATTTGCCAAACATGAAATTGGGCAATTCTAGACACAAAACACGTTCTGAAACATGAAATTGGGCAATTCTAGACGCAGTATAAAGCCTGCAAGAGTATGGTACTCTGACACAAGAAGTCCATGATCTTGTTTACCCAAATTGATAAAAAAAAATCAGGTTCGTTGTTTTTGACCAGGAAACCATAACCTGGAACCCGAATTCCCATGGTTATTTAGCATGATTGTTATTATAGGTATATACGGGGAACTCGGTTGACAAGTGCTGAATTTGAATGCTAGCCAAAACATGGGCACCAACCACCGTTGGATTTTGCCAAAACGACACACAATAAGATAATGGTAAGATCTTGGCAAATCGATATGCCACTATCAACAAAAGATATGGTGAGAAACTTCTTACCGAAACAAAAAGATGTAAATACATCAACTAATTACCCAGATGAAGGCGGTAGTACTTTTCTCCGGATTTTACCATCAGTTCCATATACTTTCGTAGATGTGTCACTTTCCTATACTATTTGCTTTGGGTTCAGTTTTAAAATTTAAAGGAAGTTCGGGTTTTGGTTATTTCTGTTCGATTTGGTTATTGAACCGAATCGATCTATGTACACTTTTTTTTATTGTTTCCAAACATTAATTATGATAATTTTCTCGATTTCCTTATTTTCGAGAAAAAAAATTCACGATTTTTTCTGAGTCAAACTCCAACTGCGGTGGTAGCACTCCAAAGCGCTCTGCTGTTGGGTCATTGATGTGGATACAACCTTAGGTTTATTTCGTAATTATATGTTTATTAGTTATCTCGTTACTTGCTGTAATATGGAGTCGATGATGTTCTTTTATTGGATACAAGGACAATGACACGGCTGAAACTTTATGGATCCACGCACCCACATTCACGACCTGCTCTCTTCTTATGGAGGTTTTGGACAATATTGATTACAAACACGAAATTTCCCTGATCCAAATAACATCTCATTATATTTTGAATAATAAAAAGGTAATTATTTAGAGGTTTTCTGATATTGTAAATATATCGTTAAATAGCCAGCTAACTCTGCCGGCATTTTATGACCTGTAGTTTCAAGTGGCCTCGCAAGTCACGTCATACTCCCACCATTGGTGTGCATGACTATGAGAGAGAGAGAGAGACTATACACATCAATAGGCTTAATCTATTTAGAAAGATAAACAGCCTATTATTTGATAAATGATAAATATGGATGTGGAAACACAGGTCTGGCAAATGAACCATGCGGATAGTGGTTAGCTTGGTTCAACGCCTGACGGGCACGCTTGTCTTGGGTTTGTGATATAAATGAACCGAACATAAGCTAGTCATTTAAGCTGCACAAGCTGAGCATGAACAAAGCATGTTCAATGATCTAAATGAACAAAGCATGTTCAGTTTTTAGTGATCCCAAACTCACTTAAATCGATGTTGGCAACCTGCTTTTCTTCCGGTACATATGCTCTTCAAAGTTCATGTTTAACTGCTTAACTGACCTCAGATGGATCTAGGACTGGTTGATATGGAACGAGCTCAATGAGCCAAGCTGAACTGTTTATACTTGTCTTACATTAGCCCAAAACGATCACAGCCTTAGACAGATTTCAGCTACATAATGCAAATTAAGACTTCCTCTGAGAGAAAAAAGAAAGAAAGAATTGAAGTCTGATAACATTAGCCCCCTTTGTTTTTTTATACATAAGAATGCTGGATCAAGAAGACCCTACCATAAAGTCGGGCATCGATCTCCTGACCTCTTGTCAAAAAGCACACTCGCCCTGTAGCCAATATACGACGCTCCTTCTGCACTAACATGTGCGATATGGTTCATTTAAGCAAGACAGTCAATCACTGGTTGGTTAAAATGGAGAGGAGCATAAAGTATTCTTTGTGATAAGAAGATACCATTAAAATTAAAAGGTAAATATTATAGAGCAGCAATTAGGCCTGCCATGTTTTATGGTTTTGAGTGTTGCACAGTTAATAATCAACATATACAAAAGATGTTTGTGACAGAAATGAAGATGTTGAGATGGATGAGTGATCATACAAGAAAAGAACGTATACATAATGAGGTTATTAGAAACAAATTAGGAGTGGCACCAATAGAGGATAAAATGAGAGAACATCATTTAAGATGGTTTGGACATATAGAAAGAAGAACCTGTAAGAAGGTTAGAAAAACTAAATTTGGAAAGTATTAAAAGAGGTAGAGGACGACCACAAAAGTGTTGGAAAAAAACAATAAAGAATGATCTAGCTTATTGGGAGTTAACTGCTACCATGGCGCACGATAGGGATATGTGGAAACAAAGAATCCATGTAGCCGACCCCATCTAGTATGGGAAAAAGCTTAGTTATTGTTGTTGTTGTTGTTGTATTATCCAAAGTCAAGTTGGTTAGTCTAGCTTCCTTTTCATGCGTGTATGCACAGAAATGCTGTATGTTCAACTAAGGCAAGCCATGCAATGAACAAATAAGCTCAGGTGAACCGAGCCGAACAACGAGCAAAGTCATATGATCGCATTTAGCAGCCCTATCTACATCGCATGCATCTGCTTTGAGCATTAGTTTCTTGGCCTGAACTCTTGGTCCACCTTCATGATTCTATTTACTCTTGGGCTACAATGATATTGACACTTGACCAATCAACCCATGCATGCATTAATTGACCCTTGTACCATTTTAACGGTAACTTGTTGGCTTCTGTCCTCTTTTTTTTTTTAAGAGGAAGTCATTGAAAGCCTAAACCCATCTTTAACTCTTAAGTGTGAGTTCACTCAGGCAAAAAGCATGTGTCTGCAGGGCCAGAGATTTTAATGTTGGGAGGTGAATGAGGTCCATGTGGTAGGTGATAATATTCATTAAGCCAATGTTGCTTAGCGCACTGCAGTACTTCCTTGGCTTCTTAACAATTATAGACCGAAAAAGCAGCTGTTGCTATAAATAATCAGACGGGACAGGTTCAATTATAACTCATAAATGTACCAAGATTCACTTTAGGCAATAAAAGTTTCATGTATGTTAAAATGCCAAAGATAATTTACGTTCTTATATTTATTTATGAAGTTATCAAATGTCAAAATAGAATGTTATGCGAAACAAAGATATATAACTGATCACCGAACCTATGGATCAACTTACAAGTTGAAGTTCATGAGTTCAATAAGCCGGGCGTGCATGATCTCTCTCTCTCTCTCTCTCACACACACACACACATTACAGTACAGTACAGTACCAAGCAAAATGAAATTACGTTTCAACGGAGCTGCGCATGACTGTAATCTATTGTTTAGCAAGGGCTTGAACGAAAGCTTGATGTGTTCTCAGTTGTTAAAAAGCCCAACTTCATGAAACTCAACTACTGTTGAAATCGAAATCGAGTTTGAGAACTTTATCATGATATGCTATGATGCCAAACGCAGATTACGAGTAGGTGGTAGTGTTTATGTGGAGAGAGTGCGTATGTTACCTCGTCGTGTTTGTACTTTCGTGAACATGTTTAAAGGATGGGTGGGACGGTTGGAGGACCCTAAAAAGAAGGTGAAAGGGTGCCTATCTCTTAGTTGCCCCCCTCCCGACCTCTTTATAAGTGCATGGGGCTTGTTGGCTAGCACACACTGTCAGTATCTTTGTGTGTGTGCTGCGAGAGGGTAAACAGAAGGAGAAATCCGCCTGAGATGGCCGCAATTCATTACGATGAAGAAGCTGGGCGCTCGTCATCAAACAGGGTTCTGCCATTGGCCACCACTCCAACTCCAAGGTAATTGCCCATTGAACCTCATAGTTGTACACATGATCACCATTGAAGGCTTTAATGTTTCACTCTTTTGCTTGTTATTGACTTGGATTTGTGGTACTTAGCGAATGCTGAGAACATCTGTTGTTTATTTTACTAGAATAGAAAGGTGAGTTGCATGACTAAGCAGGGCGTAAACCCCACTAAAAGATGAAGAATAGATGCTCCCCGAATCTAACAGTGAAACCATGGCAGAACTTCGAGACGAATCCCTTCTAATTGGTAAACGAATTTCACTAAAAAGAAGTGATTAATAAGCTAAAAATGGCTCATGAACCATAAATAACTCTTTCTCATTGTCTGTTTCGTGATTGTCAAACCAAAACTAGACATTCTGAACCAAAACGAAGCCTTTTCTCATGCTAAGTGATCAACATGTATCTTAACTGCTATTGTGCTCTATCTCGTGCCATTTTAACCTCTGCCGTTAGCGCTAGAAATAAAGCCGACCTAGTAAGGAGACTTGAGGCACGTTATGAATCTCTTCATGATTTTATAACGTAATGTGGTATTCAATATGAATTATGGAACATAATCTTAGCCAAACTAGCTTTATCGATTGCATGAACCAATGGCAGATCTAGAAAGTTTTGAAGGGCCGGCGAACTCCCCACGATACTTAGAAGACTTTTAGGGTGGGCAAGTAGCCCGCAGATGTAGATGGTCTGTATTTTCTTCTCTAATATCCGAATTTCTCGCCACCTCATGTCAATGTGGATTGATCCGTCAGAAAAGGATTAAGAACAAAATATGTGCTGGAATTTAGAAACTTCATGTGTAGTTAAACATTCACGAAGACTTTTCAGGTCATCTGCGTTAGGAGAAATGCAAGGGCAGCAAGAAAAGAAAGGAAAACTCACCTTCTTCCAACTGTTTTCGCTAAGGCTAGGACTTGGGGATCTTTTCAATTTACAGGTACCTACCTTCCCTTCTCCGAGTACAATTTACTTGTTCAACAGGCGTGTGCAGGCGCTGGGTTTGGTTCCAGATTACTTGGATCAAAACCTGATTCATGTTCTTAATTTGATATGGTCTTCCACAAGAGATGACTCGCCGATATTACTTTCCCGAACTCATTTTGGGACTGTGTTTATTTATCCACCTACCATATAACAACCACCACCTACAGGGTTTAGAAAATTTTGCAGTATGAGATGAATAAATAGGCCCATTTTAAACCTTGAGCTGTTTATTAAAGCCCACGGTCTGCTAAATGGGATCATACGTAACCAGCAAAAGCACAGACGACATATATCCCCACCTTTTCACCGTGGTCTCTTCTTCTAGCCCACAACATGTTTCCTGTATATTCTCAAATTTGGTGATCATGGACGCTTCACCTCCCCTTCTCTTTATTGTAGATCCACCACTGACCACCCTCTAGCTAGCTAAATTCAATGGACAAGTCTACAATGGTCCGATACTTCAAAACTCTGACTCGGTTTGGCTGTACCACAGGTGTGGAGGATGTCAGTTGGTGAGCTTGTTGGCACGGCCGTTCTGGTCTTCGCCATCGGCTCTATCACCATTTCTTCATACGGCTCTGGCTTCAAGCAGCCGGGCCTCCTCGCCGCGATTCTCATCTGTGTTGCCGTCTCAGTCATACTACTTGCTATCTCTCCCATCTCGGGCAGCCACATCAACCCTGCGGTCTCCCTCGCGGGCGGGCTCGTCGGCGTCATCTCGCCTACGCATGCCGTAATATATATAGCGGCTCAGTGTGCAGGCGCCGTACTCGGCTCCCTGGGTCTCAGAGCCATGGTCGATGAAGCCATCCAAGCCACCTTCTCGCTATGCGGCTGCACAGTCAGCACTATCGTCCTGGGACAAGACGGTTCACAGATTCATATCGGTATTGACACCGAGACGGCCTTCTGGATGGAGTTCGTGTGCACTTTCATCTTGTTGTTCGGATCAATATGGATGGCGTTTGACGTGAGGCAGGCAAAAGTTCTAGGGAGGCGAAATGTGTGCATGACCATCGGCCTGGTCGTGGGGTTGATGGGGTTCGTATCGTCGACGATGACCGGACGAAAGGGATACGGCGGAGTTGGGATGAACCCCGCGAGGTGCCTGGGTCCGGCCATAGTGAGGGGTGGCCACCTCTGGAACGATCATTGGGTGTTTTGGGCAGGGCCTGCAGCGGCCTCCTTGGCCTTCTATGTTTACACCAAGTTGGTGCCGGCAGATCACTTCCATGGTAGCCACGACTTCAAGTATGACTTTTTCACCACAGTGAAGGCGGTCACGGGGTCATTAATTTGCAGCAAGCATTAATTCATCTCTCTCTCTTGTTGCTAATGTGTGTCTATGACTCAAAAATGAACATCTTTTGGTCTTATATATAAGTGACTTCCTATTTTGTTTTACTTCTTTAATTAGTTTTTATGCAAATGTAAGATGAATAATTACCAGAAGTGTAAGTCATAATCATAAAGATGGAAGCCAATTTGCCGTGGGCCTTATATCATAGATCGTATAAATAAAAGTAAATGGCCACATTCGATCTCTTTATAAACTCACACCAAATCTGGAAAAAAAATCCTCTTCAAAAAATTTCGGAGATACGATTTTACATTTTTAAAAAAAATATTTTGGGTTTACAAAATAATCGAAAGATTATTCGAAGCCTTTATCTCCCAACAACGAAAACAAAAAACCCAAAAAAAATACAAAAAAACTGAGAATAAATACAATGCAGTTAATATATAAAAAGAAAAGAAAGACGAACTCCCCTTTATAAAAAACTTAGTGGAACCGTCTTCTTCCATCATGTTCCTCAATCTTCCTCTCTTCGCTTCTGCTCAGAATCCGGCTGTTCAGCGTCTTCAGTCTGACTGCTTAAGTCTACAGATCCAGCGTGGGTCTTGGAAGAGCCTTGGAGTTTCGTGTATATCCGGTTATTTTGAACTCCTCAAAAGGCCAGTTATTCGAGTTATGTACAAGTCTTTTGAAAAAAGAACTCTGCTTGAATACGTAAGAAGCCCGATTGCCTGCTTGTGCAAGACATTCACAGTTTTGGATCCAATCCTCTCAAATATAAACGAGGCCAGAGGTCAAATGGAAGAAGAGTTCAAAAGGATGTCTGCTTGCAAGTAAAGATTGACCAACTCCTTTAGCAAAATGTGCTGAAAGTTGAGACAGTCTGATTGATCAGTCTCAAGTTACTAAAGAAACCAAATAAACATTAATCCAAAGCCCTACAATTTTGAACTACTCTGTCCATTACTTTTTCATTTGAAATGCATTATTGGCTCTTCTGGGTGTCACACAATTGGTCAGTGCGAGCCTACGTCAATCTTAACATGGGAAAGGCCAAATTGGAGTTCTATTCCTACAATGCTTATTTATATTTGAAGGAAATTGAAGTGTCAGATTCATTATGTTTCTGAAGCACATAGTATAACATGCGGAAATTTGGGATAAACTTTGACCGATTTGGTTACTGGACCCGAAAATGGCCTAGCTCAAATGTTAAGAATATCGTCCAAACTGAAAATCAACTAAAGCAAAAGCGTAATGGCCAAAACTTTTCTAAAATCGTTATACAGATGAATTCTTCTCTCTCTCTCTCTCTGAATTTTCATCTGGCCATCTTCCAGTGAGGAATTTGATACATATAGAGGACCAAAAGTCTGAGATTATCATATCGTAAACTTGTATAGGAGGATCGGACTACATTTAACGAAGGCACAATAACCATGTGCGTGGCATATATTGATAGAGAAACAAGTAGATGCGAAATTGTTAAAGTTTTACGTGGAAGTGGGTATCCCCGGTCATGCCAAAGAGATAAATTTCTACAGTGAACAATTTTGGAAGCCTATACAAAACCTGCTCTGCATACATATTAAGAAAAGAAACATATATATTAACAAAACCAGCAATGAACCTTCACAAATCCCCATTTACAGGTACTGAATAGCTTGAACTGGCAATTCAGCCTCTGCATCACCACCAACTTCCTCTTCTCCGGCCACCTCCGTCGCAGATAACGTTGAAGACTTCTTGAAGAACTTTATACAATCAGCAACCGCCTCGCTGTGATGAGAGTCTGGCGAGAAATGCCGTGTTGGGACACGGCCGGAGCCGGAGGCTGGTCTCTTGGTTTCGTTGCTCTTGGAAACTGCAGACAGCATGATGAATCTGAGCAAGACCTCTCTGAGCCTCTCCAATAGTGAAATTGGTGATGTTTTGTTGCTTCTCAGCCGGGACGTGCATAAATTTGCTTTCGTACTCTTCCCACCTTTCTTCCCCTTGCTCTTCTCTTGAGCTCCTTCATCTCTGCAATCCATCATTTTTGTGTTTGTTGAATCCCAAGAGGCTGAGATTTATATGGAGATAGCTTGGTATTGCTCACATGGGTACATGTTAATGGCCTGCCTTTTCTATTCCCTCCTTACCGATTTTTTAAATTCAGAAACCACCCAACCAACCGACTTCCCTGGTCGACCGTTGGTGGTGACCTTATGATGAGTCGCTGCTTGATTACAGAATGATTCTTTTTGGCCGCCAGAGAAAATTGACTGAAAATTCAGTGGTCAAATGAATCAAAACTCTTCCTTTCTTCATATTATTTCATCACATTGGCACTGATGCGGATTGAGAAGATGGAATTTATAATGAAGTTGTTTAGGATAAAGATCAAATGAGAGGGACACTGTTAAGCTGATTTAGACATTCGAAGAAGCGAAATGGATTTCTGATGGAGAAACTACACAAAATTAGATAATCAACGCTTCAAAAGTGAATATTAGCATCATATAAGATTGAGCACAAACGCTTTAAGAAAAATTATATGATCAACCCCACTTTAGAAGAAGGCTTGGTTTTGATTTAGGATGGACACACTGGCACCACACCGGCTCTTCATGATAGAAGTTATAACAAGGAGTGCGTGAAAGGGCAGTCGTAATACTGTTCTTACATCAAGCTTCAGTTCGAAGTTTTGATGAATATCCACTGGATTCAATAAAATCATGTCCAATCCGAGCCCAATTCATTTAGTGCGCCCCTATTTGGAAGAGCAGCTGTGCGCACATTCTGTTTCATCATCGTCCCATATGACGATATCGTTTATCACATGTGGCTCTTAAATGAGTCAAACCTGACTTTGATTGCCTTTCGGTTATGTTTGGTAACGTGCTCCCTGATGAAACGTTCTTTGGTATTTAGTAATTATTGTACTTCCTCTCTCTATAATCTAATTTTATGTAAATAATGCTGTCTCTCTTGGCTTCTTTCATTCATGTTTGAACTAAAACAAAAAGAAGTATTTGGATTAAGTTCGGAGACCAAAAATAGAGTGCTCTTTCAGCGATCATCTACTTTGCCTCCATTGAAGGATATGATGGACCTTCGAGAGGTGGAAGGTTATCATGAGTGTCGTGTATTTTACTGTAAAATTTTACGTTTTCTTGCTTTGCGAGATTTCTTATTTCTTTGACTGTACGTTGCACTATGGAGTCCCTTCCCTATATCTTCTTCGTATTGACTCAAGCTTTTACCTTTATCCAGAAGAAAGAAAAGGTATCTGGATTAATTTACTTTAGGAATGTAAGTAAATGTGGTGAGTGATAATAGGTGATGGATGGTTATCCATAACAAATTCCTACAACTGCATTTTACGCCTATAATTGTGCCTGGTCATACTGTTAGATCCTTGAGAAACGACGTGCATAATATCCATCATTTATTGACTATGAATCTGATCGGTGGCTAACCAAGCGAACGTTTTAGCCTGCCAGATTGTCGAAGATCTTCGGGAGAAAAAACCTAGTGATTTCTATGAGGCTTCACCCGAAAGTCACAGCCAAGTGGCCGGCACACTTTGTTCTTCCGTTGCACCAATGGATACAAAGGTCCGGCCAATAGGGATGCTTGTTTATGATAATTCTCACTTGATACACATAGAGAGAGAGAAAGAGGAGGAGGAGGAGGAGTGGTAAATGATCAAACCGTATTCCTTCTCAAATTTACTTAGACATTTCTACTATGATCAATCATAGAATTTCAATTAAAGCATCATTGCACTTTATACTTTGTATTTTTATTCATCACCTCAAATGTTGATCTCAAAGATCAAACAAATGAGATGATAAAGTAGATTTGAGCATTTATCACATCCCCTCTCTCTCTCTCTCTCTCTCTCTCTCTCTCTCTCTCTCTCTCTCTCTCTCTATATATATATATATATATATATATATATATATATATATATATATATATATGTATGTAGACTGAGAGATGAATACATATATTGATAAAGTCTTGTTCATTATTTTCCCATAACAGAGGAGAAGCAGCAAACGGAACGCAAAACAAAAGTACAGAGTAAATGGCAAAACTTTGACTATTTGTTACAAAAGTGACCTTGCAGCAACTGCTATGTTCTCTTGGATTTCTTAACTAGAACCAGCAGGGCCCTTCATCTTGTCCAATATAATGATTTATCTTCAACCTCAAACTTATGATTACCCCCACCGTCATCAAACATTGTCCCAACAATGTGAGGTTGGTATTCATATTTTCTAGCAAAATAAATCCTATAGAAAATAATGCAATCTAGTTTATTTGATAACTGGAGTTTTCTAGACCCTTCTTTCTTGAGAAGATTCCTCCTATTAATGGAATCAATGGCTTCTTATTTTTGTTCTTTTTCTTCTTCACTGAGCGCATATCGCGGACCTCTTCATTGTTCAGGGGAAAAGAGTGCACATCTGAGCTCATTACTTGAGCAATAGGCGGGTTCGCGAAGGTGACGTACTTCTTCCTGTTTTGCTCAATCTCTTTGACATCCTGTTTGGTTTCCTCGACGAATTTGATGTCTGTGATCTCAGTTTCCTCTAATTCTGGTTGGTGGTCGTGGGCTTCACTGACCTTCAAACTCTCTAATTGTTTCTTGGTCTCTTCGAGTTCTTCCATCAGAGAGTTCAAGCATTCAGACATGGCTTGGCTCTCTTCTCTGCACTCTTTCAACTTTCTCTTTGTGTGCTCCAGTTCTGCTGCAACAGAGGCTAATCTTGAGGAAGATACATTTCCACCTTCTTTTGAGATCCCTTTCAGCGTCAATTTTGGTGCCTGTTATAATGCCCAGATGTGATTGCTCGATTAAAAATGGATGAAGAAGGAAGCCTTTTGGATATGAGTCGCGTTATTAATGGATCAGATGTCCGATTGATTCTGTGTGCACCCAAAATTCTAGCAGAGAACTAAGAGTTGAATTAAAGAGAGGCATTTGAGTCTTCAGATATCGGTCTCAAAATAGATATTCACATTCGGATCACATAGCTAATTATATCGGACCTACTGGAAAAGGAATTTGGTTGGCGATTGAGATACATTGAGCCAACAAGCAGACGAGATTATTTTCTTTCTGGTATTAGAAAAGATGGAAAGCCGCAGGCTCGTTCTCGTTTCTCAATTTAGCTTCCTAAAGACGTACCGAAATTTCCACACTCAATGCATCTAAAAAAGAGAGCATCTACGTTGCGAAAAGAGATGAAAGGGGTCATTTGTAGCCCAAATCACGTGGACCCAAATCCACCTTTATGACACTGGATCCAGTGGCTACTATGACTTTAGTAATAACACAAAGTTCAGTTTTCCTTTTTCTCTTTTGTGTGTGTTTTATCGTGAATGAAGAGTATGGCATTGATCAAGTGAGTCTTACGAGATGGACGGTCAGTGGTGTAAGAGTGACTACACCGAGGCAAAGTGAAAAGCATCTAGCCCTTCGGAAGTTCGGGTAACCATCGGCTTTTTGCCCCATCCGTGGGCTATTGCCCTGAAATTTCCTTCCACCCAAATTGCCACACACAGAGAGAGAGACAGACAGATGACAGCAGCTTATTTTGAACGACTATAATACAGATAGTATGGGCTATGGTACAATTCGTAATTTTAAGTGAAGTATAAATATAAGAAAAATAAATGTTTTACCACCTCAATACCCTCCCGATAACAGGGCAATACCTTATGGACATCAGATTTGTGTCAAAACGATTAGCTTTCGAAGATGTGAGGATAAAATCGATAACTAGATATTTACCCGATAACCTGAGTCACCTGACTAAAGATGATCAGGAATTTCCAGGTATGTGTCGGGCGCCAGATCAGGTCTGGTGAGAGAACCCAACCTATATATGCATACACACACACACACACACACACACACACACACACACACACACACATATATATATATATATATATATATATATATATATATGTACAATATCACAGTTGTTTCGGGTTGGCTTGACCTGAACCTAATAAGCTCAGGTCTTGGTTTGGAAAATGGCATGGGCCTTAGTCAGGCTCGACGTGTGTTTGACCTGAACAGGAGGTGCATCTACCGTGAATAATTTGGTAAATCCCGTGTTTTTCTGCGATTGCTCTGGCTGTTTAGTTATTTATACTTGCTTTTATGATCATTAATGAAGCTTTCAATCCTAGATTCAAAGAAATCTCGTCCTTGATCAGATACATTTAAAGAGAAACCAAGCCTCCTTTTCTTATATGCAATGGAGAGGTCGACCACATTTCTTATTTCCTCTAGGAAAATTTAAGGGACTCTATGGACTTTTTTTCCTTTTTTTCATTTATTGTTACCTGAACCTTTCTTGGATGCATTATCCTGTCAATGAAGCAGAGAAATGTGTCTGTGAGTGTGAGTGTATGTGCATGAACATACTGATATTTTAATATTACCTCTTTGATTTTGTTGGCATAAATCTCTCCTGCTAAGACTCTTTCTCCGAAGAGAAGTACGGCTTCCTTCACGGATTGGAAGGGCGCTCTTGTGTCAATCTCCACTCTGTTTTCCATGATGGGGAAGGCTGGTTTCTCACGTAGAGTGGGTGGGTGAGGAAGGTGAGCATGAGTGGGTGCCTCCCCTTTATCCCGTCTCTTTGTGGGAGGGAGATTTCTTTAATACAAAATAATGTTTGGGTTCATTTCTTCGCGTCCACTTCACTTGGGTATTCTGTTTATTCAAGGTGAAGCCAAAGGTGTGGCCGACGAAACCAAATAAGCTTTGTGTGCCCCACCTAACTGGCAAACTCGGATCCGATATGAGAACCAGGTAGAAGACGTGAAAAGTTGGTTTGTTCTTGTCCCCCCAATGTGACATGAAAAAGCATCGGGTTGTGCTCGGGTGCATCTGCTTTTCGAAAACACCGCATGAACATGACTAGAAACCAAATTTGATGGCAACAAGACACCCAACATGAAACTCGACAGAAATCAAAACCTGAAAAATCCATGTTTGTGTCCATCCTAAGCATACGAGAATTGAAGCCATGCTTGGGTGACCTGTTTCCGACACAAAAATGAAATGAACATACGAACGTGACCCCGAGAACAAATTTACAAACCTAGCTTGTGATCTAAGATTTATTTGTGAGCCATGTCATAGGTGAGAAAAAAACAATTCACACTTTTCTCTAGGTTTTATGAAAGATTAAGTCACGATATATCTGAAGTTTTTTAAAAGAAAATAAATAATCAATCGTGATTTAATCAGGAAGGTTCTTTATTTTTATGTACTTTTTCACATGGGCAAAATATGGCATCCATCAGCTAGGTGGCCCGTGTCATGTACGTCCTACTCTGGGTGCAGATGTTGATTTTCAGACGCGGGACCATCCTTAACGCGGAAAGAGAACCAATTGGATGAGTGATCTGAGAGATGAATGCCATGTTAATGATCTCCCAGATCACCAGCTGTGGCCTTTCTACTTATAACTCGAAGAAACCACCTTATGCTTTCCACGTCATACATAAAAAAGCTCTCAACTCGGCAACTTCGTTTAATATCTGGGGTCCAAATCTGAGTTCGACGGTTCACCGAACTATTGTGCAACAAACTAGTGCAACTAAATAGGTTGGCGGGTAAAATCATGGCCGTGATATAAATGATGAAGATTTTCTCCCCAATTCTGAGATGCAAGTTACTGACCCTAATTTTAGGCCTTTTACTGGGAAACGCAACTCCTTCAGCAGCCGAGCTCACCCAGTTGGCTAAACAACTAAAACATTACCTAGGAGGTTCTGCCATAAAGCCCGATCTGGTGAAACAAGGTTTAATTAGATAGTTGAATCTGGTGAAACAAGGTTTAATTAGATGGATCTGGTGAAACAACCACGAATAAACTACAAATGCTAAAGGAACTAGCGTGCAGCTCGACCATCAGAAAAGAACAAAAGCTTAATATCAGCAACAACAGATGAATGGATAAATACATACTTGTGCGGGCAAGAAAGTTCAACTCTAAGGCATTACAATCACCAGTAAAACAAAATGGCTCGCATGACCAAAACAATTCTACCAACAAAAGCCAGTGCGTCACCAACAGCCACAAACCGCAAATCTCTAGTGAAGGAACCGCCCTCCCCAAAAAAGAGCATGACCTTTATCTTCTACTCTTGCCTCTCTAGCTCCCCCATTCTCTCAATGATGGCCTGTTAAAGAAAAGGAGAAAACAGGGAGGATAAACATCAATAACCGTACAAGAGAGAGTTATTTATTTTCATTTTGGAATATATTGAAATTCTACCCTCCCAGCAATTGATAATACCAAGTACTCAAAGAAAAAGGAATACCAACGTTATGATGGCAGGGATACACTCAAGTTTCAAAATGCGGTTGGCCATTTCAGTCAAACCATTATATGAGCTCACCATGTCGGATGTATGAAAGTTGGGATTAAACCATGTTTTCTTGGGTTCAACAAGCCTAACTTTGACAATCATGAGTACAGTTGACAAGAGAAACAATACAAACAAACCCTTCAGTGAGCATCACACACGAAAACCACACATAGGTGGGGACACTTTATTGCCCAACCCAGTAGCATAAAACGCCCAAAGTCAGATGCCCAATCCCCGATATTGAACCCACTGCCTCCTTCAACTTGAAGGTCATATGAGCCAATCCTTTGTCAAGGTTGGTACTGTGGCTATTCCTTTCAGCTCCATCCAGTACAGCTCTGTCTCCTTTTCTTTACCCTGATGATTCCGCTGGGTTGGAAGGTTATTGCATGGACCCAGAAAAGAACCACAAAACAAGTTTTTATGGTTTACCCATTCGGTAAAGTCTTGGAAGCTCATTTATATGTGGCTTTTTAAGTTCGGTTGGCAAAAATAAGGTTGTGAGAAGAGTAGCATTATGTTACTTTTCTTCAACTTCTCTCAAAAATCAGAATGCAAAACCATTCCCAAAGATCCCACATGTCGACATTTGCAATGTGAAATATGAAGCTCCAGCTTCACCCGACTCAGAATTTTGACCCACGTTTAACAACAACAACAACTAAGCCTTTTCCCATACTAGACGGGGTCGGCTACATGGATTCTTTGTTTCCACAGATCCCTATCGTGTGCCATGTTAGCAGTTAACTCACAATAAGCTAGATCATTCTTTATTGTTTCTTTCCAATACTTTTGTGGTCGTCCTCTACCTCTTTTAATACTTTCCAAATTTAGTTTTTCATACATTCTTACAGGTTCTTCTTTTGATCTTCTTTCTATAAGTCCAAACCATCTTAAACGATATTCTCTCGTTTTATCCTCTATTGGTACCACTCCTAATTTGTTTTTAATAACCTCATTATGTATATGGTCTTTTCTTGTATGACCACTCATCCATCTCAACATCTTCATTTCTGTCACAGACATCTTTGTACATATTGATGATTAAACCATAAAACATGGCAGGCCTAATTGCTGCTCTATAATATTTACCTTTAACTTTAAGGGTATCTTCTTATCACAAAGAATACCTGATGCTCCTCTCCATTTTAACCAACCAGCATTAATTCTATGTGTAACATCTCCATCAATTCTTCCATCACTCATAAAAATGGATCCTAGGTATTTAAAACTTTCCTTTTGGGGGATGCAATGTGTGCCAATTTTAATTTCTATGTCCTTTGAAGTAACCAAATAATCAAACTTACATTCCATATATTCTGTCTTTGTTCTACTAAGTCGGAAGCCTTTGCTTTCTAATGTTTCTCTCCATAGTTCCAATTTTCTATTAACTTTTTCCTTAGACTCCTCCACTAATACAATGTCATAAGCAAATAACATACACCAAGGTACTTCATCTTGAATATGTTTTGTTAACTCATCAATCACCATTATAAATAAGTATGGACTTAAAGTTGATCCTTGATGTAACCCAATATTAACTTCAAAGAAGTTTGTCATTCCTTCATGAGTCCTCACACATGTTTTTGACCCACGTTTAAATTAAAAATAATTTTGAAAGCATAGCCTAATGTTTATATACAAAAGGACACAATATATAAGAAGAACGAGCTAAGAATCATAATGAATGAGCACTAGGATACCACAACCAACACAAAAGAAAATGTCGGTAAGTGGATCTGAGTGTGCTTGTGTGCCTATGTGTGTGTGTGTGTGTGTGAGAGAGAGAGAGAGAGACAAACCCTTTTGCTTGTCTCTTGCAATTCTCCAGCAAGAATAAATTCATCCAGTATCAGATACACCTGAAATACCAAGACATTACCAAAGGAAATGAAAAGATATGTAGCAACAGTAGTTGAATCCTCATTTGCGAGAAGATATATATAACCTCCAACACTTCCACTCCCAACAGATGCAGATTTCCATGCGTTGAGAGAAGATGCTTAGTTTAAAGCTATTCCAGTTAAGACCTATGCAGTGAACAAGGACATACAAAATAACAAGTTTGGAACACCCTGAAGCCACAAAGTATAGAAAAGTCACAATGCAGACAGGACTATGAGCATCTACTAAATGTATACAGTCACTAATAAGAAACCGATGCCAATATATACCCCTAAAGCCAAAACCCTTCACATGATCACAATCATATGGAACATACTACGCCAAATACCGTGTCCAAGAACACCAAAAGGAAGATCTGAACTTTCCAACCAGAAAGTGTGTACTGAAACCAATGTTATAAGTATGTATCATATGATCTAGTAAATTGTATATTGGTACCTGATTCACTACAATCCATCGCCACTATAAGCAAAGAGCAAAGATCACCCTTCAAATAATGCACTACGTCATGTGGTGTAGCGGACCACTCTGCGGTTGGTTGCATCCTTACTGCAACTACTATAAGGGTAGTGGCCGCCCCCTTGGGAGCAGGTACAGTAAGGTGCTTGGTTTGTTTCTGGATGTGGCCCCTCACGCCCGAAATCCACAAATCTCTCCCTCCTTTCTCATTTCATCGAATTGAGTATGATTGTATGTGTAAGACATCTACTATAAAAGAAGCCAGGAAGGGGAGACTCATTCATCCATTAATAGGTTCAATAGCTCAGATAGCTTAATTGGTCTATTTCCTAGTTTCCCTCTTACTAACTTAACTGGCTTCCGGGTTTGGGTCTGGTTATGAACTGATCGTCATCATAGTTCTCTCTCCTTAACCTATGGAAGAAAACCCATCTCCACAACTATCATCTTGCCAACTATCAATCCTAAGTTCCTAACAACTATAAGCAAGTAGTTGATAGCCTTTTTTTATCTAAAAGACCTTAATCACAGTCCGGTTGCCGTCACCCTATCAAACCTCTATATTTACCCGCCGCCTCCATAGTGAGATCAAAAGGCTCTTCCCATACTCTTCCTCTTATTCCCTTTCTAATGATGCTCGAGGCACCAGAAATCCAAGGTTCTTTTCTTTGGTCAGTCGATGAAAGGCCTTCTTAATGTTTGTGTGGGCCTCCCTCGTTTGGTTCCAGTTAGCATAGGACATTTCTAAATCTGTTTTTTGTTTCAAAATCAACTTTTCCTCATCAAAATAAAAGGGGAAAATGTTTCAAGCGGTATACTGCAACTGTACCATAGCGGAAGCTAATGAGATCCTTGAATTGCACAGTTAAGAAGAATTCTGATTGTCTCACAAAATATGAACCAATTTCTCAGGTCTATATAGCAGATTAGTAAAGAGGCTATCAACTCATTGGTGCCTTCACAAACAATTGCAAAGCATATACCAGATCGGCATGCAGATTCATGTTTTCTTGTCAACTGCGTAAGAAAATATCCTCCCAGCCAAGATTCTTGTGCAAATCGTAGCCTTCTTGGTTCAAGAATATGTCATTGGTAATTTGGTCTCAGAAACTTTTCCTGCAGCTCACGCTCTTCTTCTTTTCATTGTCACACATAACCTACCGAGTATCATTTTTATAAGTGGCTGTTGTGCTATTAAGAACTATCTCTGCTATCTCAAAAAGAACTTAGAGAAACTTGGGTAATTCTAGAATGCTTTGACTAGAAACATTCTGTCAGCCTCATATGACCCCAACGGGAAGCTACCCCATTTGATAACCAAGATTATCTAAACCTCTACCCTTTTGTTACTTTGAGGATCAAAGCCAATCCATGGAACATCCTGCCAGGTATTCACCAGCCAAGACCCAAAACATGGTTCTTCCTGATGGTTTATATGCCAACAGCAAAAACCTTCCCCACACACCAGGACGATATAATTTCACAAACACGATTAAGTTAAGTAGATGGCTTATGCTGCAACAACAATAACTAAGCCTTTTCCCATACTAGATAGGGTTGGCTACATGGATTCTTTGTTTCCACAGAGCCCTGTCATAATTTATAGAATTCATGGTAAATAAGTCCGACAAAGTTTTACGTTGGATGTTAGAAGCCCAACACAACCCTCCTCCTTTATCCCGGCTTAGAACCGGCCATCCAAGGGTGATCCCTTACATGAGTGGAGTTGTGACTTATGTTGCAACAATCTTCTTAATTCAATTCCATCTTGGCTGGGAAAGTATCATGCCGAAAAGGAAACCCACTTAATTATCAGAGTTGGCACTGTTGGTGACACCAATAGACAATTAACATGAACAGGCTACTAAAGAGCATAAAAGCAATAATGTGATGTGCAACGAACCTTATGGAAGTTGAAGACCAAATCAAGTTCACAGACATTGCTGAAGAAATGGTCCAATATCTCAACAAATAAATGAATGCACTCCAAGTAGGCCAGTTCATTATCCGTCATATCAACACACATTGAGAAAAATAACCCAGCATATCGCCTGTAGATTACCTTGTGTGTACGAAACTGCAAGATAAGAAATGGATAGATAATCATGCTTGCAAACTTATCGAGAAAATGGAAATTTTTGTGAGGAACAACACAGGGACCAACCTAGTTAAACCTTATAAGTATAGACCTGTTGGAGAATCAAATCGATATTTGCTCAGAAACACTGTGTTGGATATAACCACTGACCACAATATTTGCAAAAAGCCATAGCAATAGAAAGCCCACACGGGACCCAATTGTAAGCATGAATACTAGCAAATATTCACCTATATATGAGTGGAAAAGAAAATTGATTCACTGACTACCCCAAAGATCTGAAGACATGAAAAAATAACAGCAATGGGAAGAAATAACTAAATGGTTTACAAATAACAGTAGTGAAGGCAAGGAATTTTCCAGACACTTTTTGCTGGTAAACTGATCCCAACAACACCAATGTATTGAAACATTTGTTTGGTTGATGCTTTAAGAAAAAGGAAGAAGAAGAAAACCATGTGATTGCTTCCCAACGTCAAAATACTGCATATTCATCGAAGTAAGGAACTGCTATTTATTACTTATTCTTAGTAAAAATTGGTGCTACAAATATGTGCAACTGGGACACAATGCATACATTGGACCCATCAAGAGAAAACAAAGATCCAGTTAAATCCTACAGCTACAGTAAATGAAGATAATAAGAACTGATGATGTTATCATGAAAAGATGAAGTATGAGAGAATTCATCTCCACATATTCGTCAGCATACTAGATCAGCAATTATCCCAAACTTCACTTCTACAAAACTAGTAAAATGCTGTAACAGAATATGGGAGATGCATGAGTCAATTTGGAGCTAATCAAACAACCATGCCAACCACATAAGGCACTCCTTCAAGTATTGTTTGGTATAATTGTCAAACAACATAAATTCACGGAAGAAGCATTTGTTGTTTGTATCTGATGTCTAAGATGCATCTACCTAGCAGTGTCACACGATATACATGAGGCCAATAACGTTAAGATAGAAAATGTTGTGCAAATCGTAAAGTCCTAAGATGCATTTACCTTACAATTTCAAAACAAAATACAAAACAAAAAGGTCTCACTGTAAAATTATCTACACAGATGCATTCCCGGACTGAGCAAGCACAAATTACTTCCAACTATAATTTTTGCATTCACTAAATAATCTCCAAATTTGCACATCGTTCAGTTATTGCAATTCAGATAGTAGAACCCACGCGTGAATATTGACTATCTTGAAAATGGACTGGTCTGATCATAATATGCTTCAATAGATAATGTAAATTGTAATGACAAAAAAAGTGCGACCCATATTTTGAAAAATATGGTGATTCCAGATACATTATGTAACTATAGATATCGTGTTATGATGCTGTAACATTTATAGAGAGTTCCTCCAACGCTTAAACTATTTTTTGGATATAAAACGAGCTTGGTTCTTAGTGATATATATCCCGGAACGTGAATTTTGGCACTGCTTCATAAACAAAAAATACACATTAACTGAAAGGGACCTACCAAACGATCATCAAAGGGACCAATCAAAATAACATCGCAGCCCAACATCATAACCCTGCTGAACACAACGGCCTCATCGCCATATTACAATGCAACAAAGACTCCAAATTCAACAAATATACCGAAAAAAGGAGGCGTTTTTGCAAAGAACCATTTGAAAGCGATCAGAACAAGATAAAACATCTAACACCGAAAAAAGAAGAAGAAATGGATCAAGCAATTGCGACATGAACGTAAAACCCTAACCTCGACGAAATTGGTAAATTTGGGATCTCTGTTGACGACCAAACGATGCACCTGCAGAAACCAAAATAATCAGATGAAACCAAATGATCCCGACTTTATAAAGTAAAGATCGTGATAAATCGAAACCATAAAACATCTAGATCTTACGACTCTCTAAAGCGGGATAGAGAAGAATGAATGGGAACAATCTTGTAAGCAATGAGGAGAGCTGGTACCTCATATTCAACCTTATGCTTCTCTGACTCCTCCAAGGGGACGTAATACTTCGCCAGGCGAGTCTTCCCTTGCCTATTCTGGAGCAGAATGAAACGGATCTGCGAAACGTAACGCAAACAAATGCATGAATTTCCGATAACTCGGCTCCGCTCCGCGTGAGATCAAATTACATGATGAAGAACGCGTTTTGAGATCAAGATCTTACCATTTCCTCCAGCTCTAAGGCGAAAGATCTCCTCCGGCCTCTTCCGTCAGAAACGGGATCGGAAAAGGAAAATGTCGGCAATTCCTCCCTTTTCCTGTTGTTTCCCTCCGTTTTCCACGAAAAAGGAAAAGTAGCGAGAAATTTAACCCTTCTTCCCGGTCAAGACCGGTTTAATCAGTAAAGTGAACCGGTCGGCTTTTGATCAGGGTCTTCCGCTTGATAGGATCCGTACCAAATTTGCCTCGGTCGATTGTGTTTGAACTTTGAACCAGAGGTGGTGTTGCTTCATTGCACACAGGGCCGATATCTCACATGGCTAGGGGCCTCGACTCACAACTTGTAGTTCATGATTTCGATAGGCGGGCCGCACAGACTTGGCTTTGGGCTCCCCATTGTAACCGAATGAGAAGGTATGCGCACATAAAAAGTGCTCAACCAGTACCCAACTCGAACTACATGCGTGTGTGATTGAAATTTAAAATTTATCCTCACCTAAATAGATGTTCTTCAATTGTTTGATTTGATCACCTTCACAACTGATTGAATTCTAACGTAAAATAATTACTGTTAATCTCATCAATGTTATTTGAGGTGTAATTGGGGTATGGGCGCCCCATACCCATTCCACTACCTGCGAGGAGAAAATGACCCAATCGGGTCGAGTATATAACCCAATCCCATACACACCCTGAAACTTGGGCACTAATATATGTGCTTAAATCATAAAAGGGGGTACTTATTTGGTCGGGTATTACCTGATTCATTCAAGTCGGGTTGGAACAGGCTCCACTGGTCGGACCAATATTGCTATCCCTAGCCCCATCATAGATTGTTAGAGTTAATCAACTCGATCCGATTCAAGGAATAAAATGTCACGCGTTTAGAAGGTGAGCATGTTAATCCCAAAGCCGACCTACTTACCTGCAATCTCTTGGTGCATGGGTGGTGGAATCGAGGGTGCACCTATAGAAACGGCAAGTATGTTTTTGCTGCTCTACAGCTTGCTCTTTACTCTTTAGTTGGCAATACGTTGTGCATGAGCCTCTGCTTGAATATTATGTTACGTTCTAGTGAATATGTCATTGCATATCATTGAATACGTGGTGGGATCGAGGGTGCACCTATAACAAGTCAGCCACATGAGTGAATTTCACAAAAATAACCAGCAAAATCATTAGGTTTTATCGACTGATATAGTTGTAGATCATGCCCCCCACTCTCTCTCTCTATATATATTTATATATATATATATAGAGAGAGAGAGATGGATATACATAGAGAGAGACTGAGTTGTTTGTCTCACGATAAGCATTGCTTGATCATCATCATTGTTCATACAATCAATAGAAAGGTGTTAATCGAGATATATATTAAATGGCATCGATCCGGATTTTAATGTTGACAGACGATTCAATCTACATCGTATAGTAGGATTTGGTATGAGAAAATATTTAGCAACTCCTAGTTTTTCTATTTATCTGTCTATATATATGTGTGTGTGCATGTGCATGTGTGGAGAGAACAAGATCTGCAAGACAACCTCTCATATAAGATATTACTTGACTATTATCATCATCGGTGTGATCATTCATACGGTCACGATGAAGTTGCTTAGGCCATCCATATCATTCAAGTAATCTAACAACTCCTACTTTTTCTATTTATCTCTGCATATACATGTGTGTGGAGTGAATAAATTCTGCAAGATAAACTCTCATATAATATATTGCTTGAGTATTATTATCGTCGATGAAGTTGCTTAGGCCATCCATATCGTTCAGGTAATGGATACCACAACTACTACAAGAAATATACTTTAAAGTGCAAAGCAATATGTACATGTGTACAATTGAGTCCCTGACGAAGATCTAATATTGTGTCTGAACTTGCACTAACATTGTGTCTGTAATGGATCGATCAAATTGAGTACAATTCACAAACTCTCTCTCTTTCTCTCTCTCTTTCTCTCTCTCTCTCTCTCTATATATATATATATGTGTGTGTGTATTTATATGTATATATACACACAGGAAAGCAAGCAACCTGTCATTGAACCTCTCACGTGCACGAGGAATCACCTTCAAAAGATGCGGTTCACAAACTCCTTTGACTTCTCATGGCAATACAACTTCATTGAAAAAACCAATGAGGAACCATGGCCCTTCTAATGCTGCCCCCTTGTTAAAACTAAAAACATTTTGAATTATAAATATAAATCTATTCCAAAAGATTGAAAGATAAGATCAAGTGGTTGGAACTTTGAACATTTGACATCATTATATATATGCATGTATGTATCGGCGTGTTATTACCATACATGTATCTATATAAATGTACATATACATATACACATGTATATAACTTTACTTACATTTGTATATTTATGTATGACATCTTATTCATTTACATAGTTCGGGTATGGTGTATTGGGCATTTCTTATCCCATACGTACCTGATACCTCGTCAAAGATGTGCAGGTACTATCCATAAACAAACCCGAATCCAATCAAACTGGGTTGCCCCATCCGCTCGTGCTGCCGATATTTTCATTCATATTGTCATGTAATCTTTATATTTACTTTTCATGGTATATATTGATCATAAAAGTGCAGCCTTCCATGTCATCCAAATTCTAATTGCTTACACGTTTCTTTCAATCCTTCCATCTCAGCCAAATACTCTCCGCTGAATAGAGAGAAGTTTCCTTAAATAAACCAAACTCTTTCTAGTTTCTTTCAGGTTAGAGCCAGAATTTCATTTTAGTTTCAATAACGATACATCAGTTTCACCGTTAATACCCGGCTACAACTACCCTGGTCTTATCATTAAATGGAAAATTTCATTTTTTTATTTAACTTTTCTTTTCCATTTTGCACTCAAACCGTGCAGTAGTATCGGATGGCCCGGGCCGAGTATTTCCAAACCCCTGTTTCCCTCTCTCCCCTTCGCTCCGATCTTTCCAAACGTATTCGGGAGGGAGAACTTCAGTTCTCTCTATCTCTCTCTCTCCGTGGAATTTATTCGTCTAAACCTCGTCATGTCTTCGTAGGAAGACGTTCCCCTCTTTTCCTCTCTGGTATCTCTTCTTTGTCCTAAGACGGCCTTTTCTAATTTAAGCCCTTCATCCTCGCGCCCCGGGAGGGGAATTCGCCCTAGAAGAAGCGGAAGAGGTGGATCCTTTGCAACTCTACCATGAGTCCCATCCAAAACTTCGAGCAGCACGCTCGCCGGCTCATCGAGCCGGAAATCCGTACTCTCTATTCCTCTATCTCTCTCTTGATTCCTCTCTCTCAGCTAGGGAGACATCTAAGGTTCCTTTCTAGCTGTTTTGGTGTAAAATTGACTAATGGGTTGTTTTTTTTTGGTCGCGTGCAGCGATGCAGACAAGGCTGCAGCTGGCGATGGAGGTGCGAGACAGCCTCGAGATCGCACACACATCGGAGTATCTCAACTTCCTGAAGTGCTACTTCCGGGCCTTCTCGGCCGTGCTGATGCAGCTGACGAAGCCGCAGTTCAGCGACAGCATCGAGCACAAGGTGCGCAACGTCGTGGTGGAGGTGCTGAACCGTCTGCCACACAGCGAAGTGCTCCGGCCCTTCGTCCAAGACCTCCTCAAGGTGGCCATGCAAGTACTAACGCTAGACAACGAGGAGAACGGCCTCATCTGCATGCGCATCATCTTCGACCTTCTCCGCAACTTCCGCCCCACCCTCGAGACGGAAGTCCAGCCATTCCTCGACTTCGTCTGCAAGGTCCGTATGCTCCCCCACTCCTTGTTCTTCCTTTCTACTTCATCGTCTTCGTCATCTTTTGAGGTTTCAGGCAGGTGAGTGACCCTCCCTCCTCGTCGGTTTAAACCCTTCATTTCCTTTGGCTCTATTGCCTACCCGTGTTGGTAATTCAAACTTCTAGACCGTGTGTACCTCTCTCTCCCTCTCTCCGTCTCTCTTTCTGTTTGCGCTGTCGGTTCGTCGTTACAATTCGACACCTTACAGATAAATATTACGAGTTATTCTGGAGAAGTGGTTTATTGTTTCCTTTATTTTGGTTGGGTAAAAAGACGATAGTTTTAGGAACGTTTTGGATACTTGAGATTTGAGATTCTCTAGTCTTTGGTCGTCTGTTACACCCTTTTGGTGCCTCGCAATAAAACGATGCTTATATATTGATGAAATGTTATCATTTTCTACGTGTCTACATCATATTCTTCGTAAGAATTCAAAATTCAAGACTTTATTCTCCTCGTCCTTGTTCTCTCGCCGTCATATTATCCATCTTTATTAGAGCTTAGGACCCTAGAGATTTCACACCTCCTTTGCTTTGTTCTGCTTGTTTTGCCCAACAGTTGTTATATTTAGACACTAGCTATTACCCATCCCATTTTGTTTGATTTTGCTTCACATTGGTTACTCAAAACTCTAGAGACGATGCTTGCGTTGGGTTGTTTCTGCTGCTTACTTCATGTTACAATTAAGAACCCAATGCCACGTTCCCTTTTCTCTGTTTCCACTTCCTATTGGTGTTATGGTTCTGAAATTCCCTGGATTTCTCTCCGTTTCTGTAGCATCTAGTTTCTAGTGTCTATCAGTAATCACAATTCGAACCTCTAGACATTGCCTTATTAAGAGAGTGTCGAGGTTTGCGGTGACACCTTTGCAGCTAGTTGCTTCTCAGCTGAGACATAGTAGCACTAGTTTATGAACATTGAAGCCCTTGTTTTTGTTCTTTCACATGTCTGCCTTTTAGACTTTCCATGTCTCTTATGATTTATATTCGGTACACCAATTTATCCACGACAGTTGTTGTGAGTTGGGAGACTTCATTGTGCTGGGAGCATTGAATCTCAACTAGTTTCTACCATGCCAAAAGAAGCTTCACGTTCACTGTGTTTGAATTACTTTCGTGCAGATATACCAGAATTTTGAGAGCACGGTTAGCTACTTCTTTGAAGAGATGAACATTGACGACATGCACCCAGAGCCATCATCCTCATTGCCTTCATTGGGATACGTTGGGGGTCAGAAGCCTCAGGAAGGCTCCAATCCTGTGCCACTCAATCCCAGCACTCGTTCCTTCAAAATAGTGACAGAGAGCCCGCTTGTTGTGATGTTTCTTTTCCAGTTATATGAACGGCAAGTGCAGACAAACATTCCCCTTCTTTTGCCTCTCATGGTGACTGCCATATCCGTACAGGGTCCTTCAAAAGTCCCTCCTAGCTTGAAGAGTCATTTTGTTGAATTCAAGGGTGCACAAGTCAAGGTTGGCATATGCATTATATGTCTACAATACATGCAGATATATATACCCCTGATACATGCTGTTGTCTTCCTTTCTTGCAGACGGTTTCCTTTTTGACTTATCTTTTGAAGAGTTTTGCGGAGTATATTAAGCCACATGAGGAGAGTATATCTAGGAGTATTGTAAATTTACTTGTCACTTGCCCAGATTCTGTATCAATACGGAGGGTAAGAGAGTCTTTGTTGTGCTTTTTTGTGTTTATGTCAGTTGTTACTTGTTACTCTCATGATCTCCTTGCAAACAAAAATCTACCCTAACACCAAATATGTATGTCTTCAGGAATTGCTGATAGCCACAAGACATATTCTCTCAACAGACTTTAGAAAAGGGTTTTATAGATTGATTGATACACTCCTTGAGGAGAGGTACCACACTCATTTTTTAACCTACGTGTCATACATTAACATGGTGGTATCCATCACCTTTTTGGTTGAAGTGATCTTCTCTTGTCCCTTGAAAATGTGGTACAAGCAGGAAGCAGCATAAAACGTAACTGCAATTTGATTTTATCTTGAATAGCTCAAATTAGATTCATCATTGGATGGAGGTCCACTGACTTTCTGAACATAAGCTTATAATTTTTGCTATTTGATAGCAAACCCATGATATTCTCTTGAACAAGGCCTATCAAGAAACTCTAAGATTGGCTATCAGAGGAACACGTGATAGATTTTTTTCTGAAACTGATTGAGATTTATCCACTCCCCAGTGTTTGCGTTGTAGCTGTCGTTCATATTTCCTTTTTCATGTCACGAAAAGGACATGATGTCCCATAAGTTTGGTCACTAGGTCACAAAAAGGACATGATGTACTAACTCTTTTGAATTGATAGCATTCCAATTGGAGGGTTTGCTCAATATTTTATGAAGCCCTTACATGTGTATGCTGCTGAGTGAGCCATTGAGTTACTGTGTCAGGCTGTCCATTGAATCTGCCTATATCAAAGCCTTCAAAAATTAAATTGTTCAAGTTCTATTTCTAACGATGATGACAAAACCATAGTCGGTTACAGATTTTCAATGCACGAGAACATTTGATTATCCTGATTCATGTGAGGCAGATTCTTGTGGGAATTCATCTCCCACGGAGAATCAATCATGGAAAATGGATTCAAGCAGCCACATTAGCATGAATCACCCTTGAACTCATAAAGTCAGATGGGTAAAGAATATGCTTTGCTTTAGTGACTCAATAAAATGATTCTATCATGAAGAGAAAGTTGGTCCATATACATTTTCTTATTGAAGGCCAAGTCATAGCAAAAGCTGAAATTTTGGAGGATTTATGTAAAAAGCTCAACTCAAAAGAAGGTGAAAGAGATATTTTTAGAATAGTTAAGAATAGGGATAACAAAATTAAGGATCTTTCTTTTGTTAGATGCATCAAAGATGAGGATTAGAAGATTCTAGTGACAATTGATTATACAAAAAATAGATGGAAAGATTATTTTCATAAGTTTTTTAACAAAATATAGGTTTTAATATTAACTTATAAGATTAATCAAACCAGAAGGATATATAAACCATAATTTTTATTGACATATTAAAACGAATGAAGCTAAAGAGGCTGAGGCTCTTAAACTTATATGAGAATCTGGAGTACGAGACAATAATCCTATAGAAGTACGAAAAATCTTAGGAGAGATGGGTATTACTTGCTTTACATAATTATTTAATAAAATATAAAAAAACCAAAAGATGCATGAGGAATAGAAGAAGAGTACAATTATGCCTATGTACAAGAACACAAAAAAACATTCAGGATTGTGCACATTATTATGCAAATTATCGAGGTATAAATCGACAAGTCATTCTATAAAAGTATGAGAAAGAATTATTTAATGTAGGTTGAGACAAATATCAAATAAAATAGATAACCAATTATTGCGAATTTGTGATGCTTTATAGAATATTGAGCAAAAAAGGAACCTTCATATGATATTTTATGTTGAGAGTATGAAACAAGATGTCGTGACTGTTCGTGAATCAGATTTGGGATCCAGATTCATTCTTTTTAATTTCCCAGTGTTATGTTTCTTAAGTATTGTTTTTATAGATAGCTTTAAATATGCCTCATCAATGGCATTAGGTAATTTTGTAACTTGTAATACTAGTAATTAAAAAGAGGAAAACCCTACCAGCAAATGTACACTTTATCGTGAATAGAAGAAAAAGTGAGGGGAGGAAACGACTGCACCTTTATTTGCAGGTCCTCCCACCATCTTCAAATCACAAATATACGGCTAGAAACTATAGAGAATGGGCACGATTGATTGAATTGGTTATAAGATCTCGAGGCAAACTATTAATGATCGATACAAATCAGATTCGACTGAGTGAAGATAGTTCAGAGTTTTAGTGATGGTCTAAGGATGACGCTTTAGTGAGTTCATGGTTGATTCCATCAATGAATCCCTCAATCACCAAAACATTTATGTACATGGAATCAACTGAAGAAATATGGTCTTCAGTGGAGGAGGCATATTCAAGACAAAAAAATATAGCCAAGGAGTATGAAATTCTCGATAATGAAATATCACCATGAGATAAAAATTAAGATTGACGTACATTGCATGTCGATCTGTTGTTCAAAGTGATAGAAAAATTGATAGAGATGTTACACAAAATTAGTGTAAGTTTGTTAAAATTGAGAGGTGCATTAGGTGTTCAGGTATTCTATGTGACAAAAAGATACCATTAAAGTTGAAAGGTAAATATTATAGAGCAACAAATAAACATGTTATGTTTTATGGTTCGGAGTGTTGTGCAATTAATTGTCAACATGTACAAATAATGTCCGTAGTAGAAACAAAGATGTTGACATGGATGAGTGGTCACAAAGGAAAAGACTAGAATCACTAGATACATAATGAGGTTATTAGAAATAAATTAGAAGTGACACTAATAGATGATAAAACAAGAAAAAATCGTTTAAGATGGTTTGGACATGCAGGCAGACGACCAAAGGAAGGTCTATTAAGAAGGTATGAGAAACTAGATTGTGAAAATGTTAAAAGAAGAAGGGGAAGACTACAAAAGTTTGTTTATGGGTGTTGGTATAGGGTGCACTAATTTTTGTAAAATGGAATTGGGAATCAAGGGGTTATATATGTAGGAACATTTGAAAGTATCACACATGTAGTTTCTAATGTTAAGTACAAATATAAGATTAAATTACACTTTTAAAAGCAAAAGCCTCTGGATTTGTTTAAAAGTAACAAAAGTTCAATAACAAATAAATTGAAAAAGAATTGTTGGGGATGGTTTAAGACAAACATGATTTTGACTTGAGATATGCACACGCATCCGATATGCACCTAGACAACATAGTTTATGACAAAGGCCCAGTAAAAAAGAAAGTGGTTGGTGCATTCAAGCAAAGAGTCAACTCTTTGTTTGTATAGCCCATTATTCATTTTGTGGTACTCAGGGATACGGATTATCAGATAAATAAAGTGGAGAAAAGGAAAGATTAGTAAGATACTAATCAAAGTTAGATATTGCTGTGGATCAGCTAACCATTGACATAGTACACGAGATTTTGCATAAATCAGGTATCTTTGTGACTGGAATTAGTTATGCATAAATTATTTGATCTGTACTTCCACTGCCTTCTTGACGTGCTCTGCATTTACTTTTGTTATGCCCTTATAATTTCTCCCCTCTTTATTGTATATGTTGCGTAGGGTCCTAGTGGGAACTGGTAAATTGTGTTTTGAGACGTTGAGGCCACTGGCTTATAGCCTCCTGGCAGAGCTTATTCATCATGTTCGCTCAGACCTTTCACTCACACAGGTTAATTTTGATTTTTTCAATGTATCTCTCATTGACCTGATTAATTGTTGTTTCTTTCATTTTATTATTTGGTATTTGGCAACTGGATACTGTTGTAATGTGTAAGTATCTTTGTGCTGTACGTGAACTTCACATGCCACTCTATTGTTCTTTAAGGATTTAGGAAGTTTGTTTGTGTCATATGAAACAATTCCTTTTGCAACTTCTCTCTGGTGGATGGGAGGGGCTTCTTGCAGTTTCATTGCTTGTAGAGACTTTTGCTCCTTAACTTCATCATTTTCATCTTTCATGTTGGACAAAATTTATCCTACAGGTTAGTTGTGTTCAGTGCGGTCTGTTTTGGTTCATCGGTTGAGTCTCTTTGAAGATGTTGCATATACTGAATAATTCCTTCAACTTTGCCCTTCATCCTGGATGACGGTGTAGTTTCTTTTATGCATCTTTTTTTGAAAATTTACCTAGTAAAATGTGCATTAATCATATATCTTTCAATACAAACTTTTATCCTCTATGGAGCCCTTTACAGATATGTTGGACATGACCTGATTATCACATCTTCTTTTGAACTTTTAAGCCTTGCAGGTATGTGTATATATGTTAAGAAAACATGATTATGAATGTTGCTTCTCTTGTCATGTCTGGTTTGATGGATTAAAAGAAGTGAAGTTTCTTTAGATTTAAGTGTTACATTTTAATGTATACTACATGTCTAGATGGTTGTGCTAGTGATGAAGGCCTGGATTGACCGTCTATTTCTCCATCTCTTGGTTGGGATCTTGGAGACTAATATGATGATAGTTTTCTTCTCACTCTTAGTCGCACACTTCAAATGTAAATTTGAAAATCAGCTGCTCTGGCAAGTAACATTGTGAAGGCTTTTCTTCCTAAAATTTACTTCACATTTTCGCTGTTCTATTGGAAAGCCTATGATCAATGTTTTCTAAGAGAAACCATGGAATTATTTACTAAAAGAATATAAGTGATAGGGTTAACTTTAGGAATCTTTGAAGCTCGAGTAGATCATTATTGAGAATTCCCTTTATTTTATTTCTTTTTTGATCATTGAGGCTGTTATCAATAGCGGTTAGAGGGTTGTTAGCGGTTGACCCTGATATAGCGGTACACTTTATTTATAATTAAAAAATAATATATATATATATAATGGATTTTCTAATTTCTAAGAAATAAAAAAAAACACATAACTACTTCTTTCATAAATATGAAACAAACTGAATAAACAAATTCTACTTATAAGTAAACAAACAATAAATTTCATGTGACACATGCATATTGAATTGTTAAACTTAAATTAGAAAACAAAAACATAAATATAACCAAGTTATTCTAAGCAATAGGCAAAGGAATTAAAAGAAACAAATATATATTTACTTAAGTATGGTGAATATGATTGATAACTCTTATCCTATGTTGCATGGATACGGGTACGTTACCGGTACCCGGTACGGGTACGGGTATGGGGTATGCAATTTTATAAAAAACTAAGGTATGAGTACGTCACTATTAAAAAATTAAAAAAATTATATATATATATATATACATAATTATATAGAGCATTCTATATTTTAAAGAGCATTCTAGTGTTTGAGAATAATTTTATTCTAGCTATGACTATGAGAATGCCATAATTGCCATTTATATTCTTCTTCAAAGTAATAACAATTAAACAACAAACACATACCATAAGTCGTCAATTGAATTTGCAAGGAAAGATATGAAACCATCATAAAAGGCGATCCCCATCATTGCAGTTGCAGTGCTTACCATAAGAGAATCAAGAGTTCCTGAAGAAGCATCATTTCAAGTCGACAACATTTAAGCAAGAACAACATATACAAAAAGAATTAATGAAGAGATAGAGAGACCTTTGTCAATCACATCATCAAATGAAACAGATTTAAAGCTATGCATATCTCGCACATCCACCTTAATATCTGAACGATTTTCATGAAGTTAGCTCAAAATCAATGAAAAGGTGTAATAAAATGAAAGTGATTATGATATGCACCTGTTTTAAACTCGTATTAATTAGTTGACCAATACATATTTCGCAATACAGTCTTCCTACATATTACATAAACTCACAACAAGCTCGTATTACATAGTTCATGAACAAACAGGCAAACACAAACATGGATACAATGAATTATGAAACAATATCATTCCAATTTTGAATAGAATATTACATATTCATATCAACACAAAAAAGTTAAAAGTTTGTATCAAAATTCATATTCTAAGCACAATATTTTGAATCAAAATACATTTTGTTTCAAACTCCAACAATCTCGATCTCAGTATTTCCTTCACTATCATCTGTAAGAAGGATTGCTTTCATATTTGGTTCATCAAGAGACAATGATGCAACTTCAAGAATTTCGGCTCCCTCAAATGGATCCCAATCATCTCCACCAACATCCCACATTTTTTGTTTCACCTTGCATAATCCTTACTCTTTCTTGAAAGAAGACGAAGGTTTGTATGAACATCCCAGTTGCTCTACAAACAGGTGTATTATCTGTTCACAACATTTTGAGATCCAACCTCATTAATAACTTTCATAATTTCATTCGCAATAAAGTTTTTATCTTTCACCTCACCAAAGCAATCAATAATCCTTAAAAACATAGGGCTTGCATCTGAAATAATCATAAAGTTAATCAAAGGTCTTCTTTGTACATCAATCCATCCATCCGTAACTATGCTCACTCCCTTTTCTGGCAAAGTATCTTTGATAAGTTGAAGCAATCTCATTAAATGAGCTTTCTCTTTCTGCAATAGTGTAGTCCTGATTGCATTGTAACTAGGTGGAGTAAAACCCGAAATTGAGGTGTTATAAGCATATTTGAATGCACTAACATAGTAAGGGTTTAAGGCAAACCTACAGAGTAAAATAATCTTGCTATTTCACATGTCAAGTGATCCTTAATCCCTTTTCTGGTAAAGTATCTTTGATAAGTTGAAGCAATCTCATTAAATGAGCTTTCTCTTTCTGCAATAGTGTAGTCCTGATTGCATTGTAACTAGGTGGAGTAAAACCCGAAATTGAGGTGTTAGAAGCATATTTGAATGCACTAACATAGTAAGGGTTTAAGGTAGACCTATAGAGTAAAATAATCTTGCTATTTCACATGTCAAGTGATCCTTTGCTTCATTGTTAAATGCTTTTGCCAATTGGCTTTCACCTACTCTTTATTTCTTACTTCCATCAAACGATTCAAGTGTAGGTGGATTCAAACTTTTAGTTCCAGTAGGTAAGAGAACTTGCAATTGTCTAACTTTTTCATGTGCTTCTCTCTCAATTTGTCTCATCTCTAAAAGATATTGATCAGTAACACCCGAACAAACAACTATGTCATTTCCTTTTTCCTTTAATAAGTGACACTTCACTCTAAAATATGAACCTTTATAAGTTAAACCACATTAGTTACACCGCTAACTTGCATTTCCACCTCCCGTCTTTTTGTCTTATAACAATGATACATATGCCCAAAGTGGGCAACCTTTTTCGGGTTTTTCAAATGCAAATTTACTAGTGATTGAAGCAGAAGAAGTGCTACCCGTAACAAACATATTAGACATCTTAAAATAAACAATATTTAACTATCAATAAACAAAAATAGATTCATAAGTATTAACTATGAAGCAAAAAAATATTGTATGCATTCCTAACTAGGTGGATTAAAAAAAAGATTGCATTATTCCTAACTGCCCAAATAAGATCGATACATAGCAAGTTCAGTACATAGCAAGTTCAGCACATAACAAGTTCAAAAAAATATTGTATGCATTCCTAACAAGTTCAGCACTATGAATCATTCCTAACAAGTTCATCACTGACACCTCACCAGCTTATATCAAACTGCAAGCACGACAGACCATATAAGGAGGGAAATACCAGGAATTTACAGGGCAGCAGGAACCAGGAACTAAAACAAAGAAGGTTTAAACAACAATATCACAGAAGTGTCCAACCAATGGTGGCACGAACAGAATGGACCATAAACGAGATGTCCATAATGAAATAATTGTAGAATAAAGACATCAAGAAAATACTAAAAGTTCCCCCTAGAATATAAGCCCCTGGCTCTGTGCCATTTCCGATTAAAACGACACCTGACCAGAAGAACCAAACCAAATCATCCAAAGGGTTCATAAACAACATATACATATGAGAGATGCTATGATTAGATAAGATTATAGACATGAGCACCTGCCTCATCCCTGTCGCACTGCTAATTGGAAGGAGTTCACACCGCCTGATTAGAAGAACCAACCAAATTACCATGACGTTCAAAACGATGGGCTTAGAGAGGAATGCCACGATAAGAAGGAAATGAGAACGACACTGAGAATATCGCAGAAAATATAATCCTAAAAAGCAGGAAAAGCAGAAGAGATTTGATCTGGGAATCTATAATGGATGCTAACGGGAGCAGACAATCAACGAAGCACGTGAGAAGCATGATCAACAAACTTAATACAGAATAAGGGAGCATGAGATGATTTGACAAAGAACGTGAGAAGTATGATAGAAACACAACATCAACGAAGCAACAACGGAAAGAAGCAGAGGATAAAAATGATCTGAGCATATATCAATAACAAGAAACAAAACTAGAGAATAAACGTAGAAAGAGATGAAGGATAGCAGCTGATCAGGAGAGGTCGGCGATCAGCCTGAGACGAAGGAGAGCAAGACGCAGAGAGAGACGAAGGAGAGAGCCAGAGAGGAGAACAAATTGGTGAATCGACGGGTTAGGGTTTTTAATTTGGTTTGGATCGGATTGAGTCAGTTGATCCATATCCAAACGGGAATCCGATCTAGCCACATACCGGGTACCGGTACGTGGCGTAACCAATTTTGGGTACGTGTACCGGTATACGTGAATACATACCGGTATGCCACTCGACGTATGGGTACGTACCTGATGTACTCGGTACGCGTACTTGTACTTGGTATGTACCAGATACGGGTACGATGCCATTTTAGGTGTACCCGTGCAACATAGCTCCTATCTAATTTGAGCCGTGGAACTGATTATACTTACTTGCAAAAAAAAATAGAATAATGTTAGGGTGGACTAGTGGACCAATATACCGAAATATTCACATAGTTCTGAAGTGATCGAAGTTAGTGAAACAAAGTAAGGAAGAAATGGACATGGTACATACAAGGTAGTAGAATAGTACCTTTCATATGCTTTTCCTGTTGTTCAAAAGAAATTCCTTTCCGATCCCCATAATTCTCAAGTTTCTAGTAATGCATAAATGGATACATGGTGTAACTAGAAGATGAGAAAGGAAAACAGATGGAGATAGCTAATGGAGCATACCCTTTTTATGCGGACTATATAGAATTATAGATATGAACACTTTAGCCATTCAATGGCCAAGTTAGCTGAACTATTTTTGCATTCAGATGCTCCGTTATGCAAGAAAGCAATCTAAAGAAGCGACACGATGAACTTGTATAAGAAACTTAGCAGATGCAACACATGCATAAAGTCTAGATGACACATATGGTAAGGCCAAGATCATATTGGGATTCCACCATCTCACAGCCACTCAAAAGATTCTCGTACAAGTGAACCTGGTATGAGAAAAAACCATCAACTTCTGTAACCTTCATAGTGCTGTTAGACTTTTTCACTGGTAAAGGTACAAGCATGAACCCACAATCTATTTTGCAAGGAATAGATTATATAAATTCATCTTTGTCTCAGGCCTTAACATGGTAAGGGTTTAAAGAAAAAAAATCCTTACAGAGATTTCATGAGGCATGCAGCGTTTCCCTCCTTCTCATAATAATAACCAGGCCACTATCATCAAATGGTGATCGACCAGCTCTTCCACACATCTGCAATTTAAAGGAGAGTATCAAGGTCATTCTTTGAATAAGTGGAACATTTAGGATGATTAACGAGAAATCTTTACCAGGCATGCTACAACAATTCAAGTTTCAACTACATTTCTTAATTCAAGATCAATATGATTATGTAATGAGACATTGGAGTTTTTAGACCCAAAACAAGACTAAAAGGAGAACTCTTATAAGAGTATTTGGATCCACCCTTCATAAAAAGACCTTAAATATGGTTGCGATCCTTCAGGTAGAGTCCACCATTGTGATATCCAACTGCATTTAAAGGACACTAAATGCTTATTTGGAAGGCATTTGATTAGAACATATTGTTCCACATTATGAACTAACTTGTAAATAGAGACGTTGTGCAATATCTTATGCTCCTTTTCTCGTAGAACAAAAGATAAGTACTTATTTTCCTCTGGAATGTTGAATGAGTAATATATGTTTCAATAAATTCAAAGAAGTAATACATAAAAGGGAGAAAAACCTGTTCAAACAAAAAGTCATTCCGAGCAGGAGCATAACCTATAAAAAAGGCAATAATTCAGATGTTACATTCTATAAGTAGAAAGTTGTATTTTCACCACTAAAACAAGAGTATCACAAGAAAAATGACTAATAAATGGCCGAGTTGAGAGCTTTATGTAGGCCCTTGCATTATTTTTCTCAAGAATCGGTCTGGAGTATGTTAAGAATGTGTTGACACAAAACATAGAGAGAAAGAGAGAAAGAAGAGAGAAAGGGAGAGAGATTACCAAGAGAGAAAGGGAGAGAGATTACCAACGATTGAGGAAGGCGGCGAAAGACGGAGGTGGTGATTGTTGCTGGCGGAGGGGAGGGAGTGCGCGTGCCGGTGGTGGTGGAGAGAGCAGGCACAGAGGTGGGAGAGAGAGGGACACTTGCTGTTTATGTTTTATTTATTGGATCGACTCAACCCAAATCAACCCATAGAAGGCGGCGGAAGACGGAGGCGGTGACCATCACGACGGAGGGGAGGGAGTGTGCACGTTGGTGGTGGAGAGAGCAAACACAAAGGCGATAGAGGTGGGAGAGAGAGGGACACTTATAGTTTAGGTTTTATTTATTAGATCGACTCGACCTAAATCAACCCCTAGAAGGCGGTGGAAGATGGAGAATGTGGCCGTTGCTGGCGGAGGGGAGGGAGTGCACACATTGGTGGTGGCAGATAGAGTAGACACAGAGGTAAGAGGTGGGAGAAAGAGGGACATTTACGGTTTAGGTTTTATTTATTGGATTGACCCGACCCAAATCAACCCATAGAAGGCGGCAGAAGACGGAGGTGGTGGTCGTCACTTGCGGAGGGGAGGGAGTGTACGCTGGTGGTGGCAGAGAGAGCAGGCGTAGAGGTGAGAGACTAGAGGTGGGAGAGAGACACTTACGGTTTAAGTTTTATTTATTGGATTCACCTGATCCGAATCAACCCGTACGCTAACAATGTAGTGGTGTTAGCGCTGCTAACGATGCCCTGACGGGTCGCCCATAGTATCAAACGCTATAGCGTTTTTTGGTCCACTATGACGCTATAACACACTATTGATAACATAGCATTGAAGTCTTGTCTTGATAGTCGATGTATTATTGTCTTTGATGACATATAAGATTATGTTCACATGCATCTGGTCTGATACAAATTTGTGCCTCTTATCAAACTTATTGGTGCACTGGAACATGCGCAACCTTGTCAACTTGATTTTTTCAGTATAGTGCTGAATGTGTTAGACAATCGAAATGTTTCTTCTGACTTTGTTGCTTATTTTGGATATCAAAACCTCTAAGTTCTTGTTTAGCTCCTTCTTAAGAATAGTAGAGATTTGATAAATCTAACAATTGTTCATGTTTGTAGCTGTCACGAATCATATATTTGTTTTCAAGAAATGTGCATGATTCGTCCCTGCCAGTTAGTGTTCAAACTACATGTGCTCGATTGATGCTGAATCTGGTAGGCTCATGTCTTTTATTTGAAAGCAAATAATTTCAGCATCTTATTTTTTCTGCCAAATAACTGGTTTATAATGATTTATTCCTAGGTGGAACCTATTTACAACAAGGGTGATGATGAGCAACATAGGGAACAGTCTCGCACTTTGCTGGTTTGTGTTGATCATAATTTTATTTTCTCAAATACGTGATCTTACTGCTGTTATTATTACCCAACTTCTCGTTCTTTTGAAACTATGATGTCTTCGAGGTGGGCAACTTAGTAGTTCATTGTGCATAAATTTTGTTTTCCCAGTTCAGCTTTCCTTAAGGATTTGACGTACTCATGCTATTATGTTGTACTTCTGCCTTTCTTGCAGTTGCGGGTTTTAGATGCTTTTGTTGGCAAATTTAGTACCTTCAAGCGCACTATTCCTCAGGTTGGTGGTAGCTTAAAGAAGATGAATTGGTTCCTTACTATATGAAGATTATTGGAGAGTATATATGTATATGTGTGTATATGGTGTTTTCTCCACTTTAAATTGTAAAAATTACATGTGGAAATAAAACAATGAGACAAAGATATTGAGCCAGAAACTTAGATGGAATATTAGCAGTGGATATAATACCTTATCGTAGTTAGGTGAATCATTGGTAAGTAAGGACCCTACTTGCAATATGTGGGGATACACTTAGAAAACCTGGAAGCAGGGCCTCTGATATACTTTACGTGGGAAGTGCAAATGACTTAAATTTTTGTGCCAGAAGTGGTATGATAGGAAGCAATTATTGTAATATTTGGTTACCATGTGGTAGAACTATCATTTATGATCTATATTTTAATAATAAGTTTATTTCGTTGGGGCATTGCCTCTTAGCAACTTAATGAATAGCTCAAATGTAGTGAAAAGTAACACGGGCCTCTACGTCTTCGCCTGGATATAGTGAATTAATTGCTTCCTTCGTCATGGAATGGTGTGAGTAAAAAAGTTAGTATGGGGTCTCCATATTTTCATCATGAATGGATGCGGGAGTAAGGAAACTAGTCCTAGATAATAAGATTCACATTGATATTTGAAATATCGAAACATTGACTAGTAAGCTAATGGAGGTAATAGGCACTATGATTAGGGGAATAATTCACATTAAAAAAAACTGTTATCAAGGGATTAGCGATCCTTATGTGCTACTTAAGAAGGACAAGGGTGTAGGTGCAGAATGTGACAAATTCAAAAAACTTTTGGTGTGTCATAAATTGTACAGCACACACACACACACACACACATATATATATATATATATAAGTACATCAAAACTATTATATAAATTATATCACGTATTATATAGGATATACAACTCCGCTCATGTAAGGGATCACCCTTGCATTGCCGGTCTCAAGCCCGGATAAATGAGGAGGGTTGTGTTAGGCTTCCGACAGCTAGCGTAAAACTTTGTCGGATTTTATAACATGGATTACAAAAATTATGAGCATTGCTTTGGGGCATCCCCGCCTAGCGACGTGCTTCAGAGCCTGAATGTAATAATAAGTAAGAAGGGCCACTATATTTTCGCCCGAATGTAGTGAATCAATTGCAGAGAGGGTTCCAATATCATGGACGGGTGTGGGCAAAGAAGTTAGTCCCGCTATATTGCCGCCTGAATGTAGTTAATAATTTGCAGAGAGGGTCTTCGCATTTTGATTATGGATGGATGCAGGGGGTAAGGAAGCTAGTCCTAGATAATAAGATTCATATTGGTTCTTGGAATATCGGAACATTATCCGGTAAGCTAATGGAGGTGGTAGATACTATGATTCGGAGAAAGATAGAGTGTGTTGTAAAGATTGCAAGGTAATTCGAGGAGAAAGCTTAACCACCCAACATCGACTTTTAGTTATGAATTTACAAATAAAAAAATGGACAAAGAAGAAAAGAGTGCATCGAGCTATTGAGACTAAATGGTGGAACCTCAAAAGCGAGAAAGAAGATATATTTAAACAGAAAGTCCTTTAAGGAGATGTTTGGAATTATGTTGGTACACCCGGAACAATATGGTTATACATATTAGGAAAGTGGTGAAAGATGTGTTAGGTGTATCTAAGGGAGGTGTACCGGCACAAAAAGAAGCTTGGTGGTGGAGTGAAGTAGTGCAAAATAAAATTAAGGCAAAGAGAGCATGTTACAAATTACATTATGCTAAGAAAACTAGTGAAACTTTAGAGGCTTATAAGAAAGCAAAGAAGGAAGCGAAAAAGGCCGTGAGTGAAGCAAAAACTAAAATTTGGGAGGATTTATATAAAAAACTCAACTCAAAAGAGGGTGAAAGAGATATTTTTAGGATAGCGAGGGCTAGAGATAAGAAAACTAAAGATCTTAATTATGTTAGATGCAACAAGGACGAGGATGAAAAAATTATAGTGGCAAATGATGATATAAGAAATAGATGGAAAACTATTTTTATAAGCTTTTTAATGAAAATAAAGATGTTAGTATTAGCTTAGGAGAGTTAGTCAAATAAAAAAAATATATAAGCGACAATTTCTACCAACGTATTCAAAAGAATGAAGTCAAAGAGACTCTTAAACATACGAAGGGTGGTAAATCGGTAGGACGAGATAATATTCCTATAGAAGTTTGGAAAATACTAGGAGAAATAGGAATAACTTGGCTCACAAGACTATTTAATGAAATATGGAAAAACCAAAAGATGCCCAAGGAATTGAGAGCAAGTACACTTATACCCATATATAAGAACAAGGGAGACATTAAAAATTGTGCGAATTATCGAGGTATCAAGTTAATGAGCCATACTATGAAATTGTGGGAAAGAATTATCGAACGTAGGTTAAGACAAGTATCAAGTACAATAGAGAACCAATTTGGATTGATGTGAGACAGATCTATTGTTCAAGTGATTCACCTTTTGAGACATCTTATGGAACATTTTAGAGCAAAAAAGAAAGACCTTCACATGATATTTATTGATATAGAAAAAGCTTACGATAGAGTACCGAGGGAGGTTCTTTGGAGAACTTTGGAAAAAGAGGTATCCCATTGACATGCGTTAACCTTATAAGAGACATGTATGATGGTGCAAAAACATGTGTGAGGACTCATGAAGGAATGATAGACTTCTTTGAAGTTAATATTGGGTTACATCAAGGATCAACTTTAAATCCATACTTATTTATAATGGTGATTGATGAGTTAACAAAACATATTCAAGATGAAGTACTTTGGTGTATGTTATTTGCAGATGACATTGTATTAGTGGAGGAGTCTAAGAAGAAAGTTAATAGAAAATTGGAACTAAACACTTTAAAGGAGGTAGAGAAAAGCTTAAAAAGTACTCGAATGAAAGGATAGAGCACAAGCTTGCTTTTATGGAATTAAATACTAATTATGATACATGACCGACCACAACCATGAATTGACACCTTGTAATCAACTTCATTCATTTGAGAAGAGCTTGATTTTGGTTTGTTTGTAATCCAGTTTGGTAACTAACTGTGATGAGTTTGAGATTTGGTTAAAAGACTTTCTTCATGGGGCCCTCCGTGGTCCATAAGAAGCTCATGCCTATGGGCATGCAAGTAAGCTTGCTTAAGAGACTCAAATTTTGGAAGCCTCCTCAAGTGTTTCACATGTACCAGGCTTGATGGAGCATTATCGCTGAATTCAAACTTGAACCTTCGTCCTTCTTTAGAAGTTCTCCTTTCAGATCGTAGTCCTCTTCTGATATATGGAGCTTCTCTGTTTCTATCTTCGTTGATTGTATTTTAACTCAAACTTGAGATATATTTATTGAGTCGTTATTGCTTTGATATTTCTTTGCTTTTTTTACAGTTGCTTAAGGATGGTGAGGAAGGAAAAGACTGTTCTCCTTTGCAATCAAAGTTTGAACTTCCTGTGCAGGTTTGGTGTTACCTTTTCCGATATGTTTTTTGTACCTAAAAGGTGACAGGTGTAGTAGTTTGAGACTTTGAGTTCTATTTCTAGGTAAGTTTGCCAATGCACTCTGTTTGTGCATGCAATATACGCAGTCTATAAGATAAGAGAAAGAAAACAAGGCAATGGATTAAAAGTTCGAAAAGAGTTGAAGTGTATATTTGGTTGACTGGCCTCGAAAATCAGAAACTCTCAATCTAAAGCATAAGGCATGGATGTTTCTTATAAAAATAGGCATTCTTGAAATATGGTTGCAAGAAGAGAACAGTAATCACTAAAGCACAATTCAGGAGGATATTATTTTGTAATAAGCAATTTAAGAAAAAAAACAAGAGAACCATGCAGTAGAAGGTTAGAAGAATTTAAAGGAAGATACGAAGTTGTTGTGTATTGTTCTAAATTGAATAGTTTTGAAAACCAACTACGTTCATGAGCTATCATCATGGTAGCAGGGGCCTCAAGTATGTGAACAATCATCAATAAAATAATCAATCATCAATTGAGTATGCACAAACTGACAGTATATGAGAAAAATATCTCTCACCTCATCCTTGGTTTTTATGAGTTATATCATGGTAAACCTCGTGAAATCATCAATGAATGTAATAAAATACTTGTGACCATGCAATGAAGTTGTAGAGGAGGGGCCCCAAACATGAGAATGAATAATCTCAAATGGTTTAGAGTATTTTTCTTCATTCAAAGGAAATGAAACACGATGATGTTTTGCCTTCTAGCAGGTTTCACAGTTAAAATTTAAGTTATTACAGTATACGAATTCAGCTAAAAACATCCTAATTTTAGATAGAGATAAATGTCCTAATCTCGGTGTCATAAAGATAGCTCTTCCTTCCGCTTTTTTGTAATTATTGTTGACTGCATTGCTGCTCCTTTGACTTCCTCGCAGAGATAAAGGCGTATCCTCATACTACCCTGACCAAAGATCCTTTTCGTCCTTAGTTCTTAGAAGAAACATCCAGTTGAATAAAAAGTTATACGACATTTTAGATCTTGTGTCATTGCAAAAACTGATAATAAATTAATTGAAATATTTGGGACATATAAGACATTTTTTAATATGCCAAAAGGTGTAGTTATACTTCCTTTTCCAATGATGGGAGTGTGTGATCCATCTGTCAACCTAATATTAATTTTTCCTTCATTCAACTCATAGTTATAAAAGAAATGTCACCTACTGACCACATGACCTGTGCCACCAAAATCAATAACCCATATCGTAGGATGAGAAATAAATACATTACCCTTAGCCATAAATGAGAATGGGTATGCTATTGTAGCTTGAGAATCAACATTAGAGGATGTGGATGGAGTTTATGAATCATTCAGACGAACCTTAAGTAACTCAATCTTTCTTTATATCGGCCAATGAAGTTGCGTTGCTTTCTGTATTCTGTTTTTCACCTTGGTCACTGTTGAAGTAAGCTTTATTAGGCCTATTTTGATAGTAAGTGGGTGTGCCATCTAATTCCCAGCATGTCTCCTTCGTATGTCGTGATTTTCGACTGTGAGAACAAGTCATTTTGTCATTCTCTTATAAAGTAAATGAGGTTCTACCTCTGTCACACCCATATCCTCCTCTTCCATGAGAGAATGAAGTGTTAGGAGTAATCCTGCCCACAAATGCAGTGGTTTCGGAACTAATCTTGGTTTCTCTCTCTACATTCTTCGATCTTTTTCACGAAGTAAGGGAGAATACACTGTGCTTAAAGAAGGAAGTTCTTCTCTACTAAGAATATTATTTTTTTGCAGTTTCATATTCCGATAAGATGTCTCATAAAAGATCAAACACTTTCCGTTCTTCACATTCTTCATTGCGCTCTTGCATATAACTTTGACATTTTGTCTTAGAATAAACCTGTAATTCTTCCCATAAACTTCTGTTTTAAAGTTCTTCTCTACTAAGAATATTATTTTTCGCAGCTTCATATTTCGATAAGATGCCTCATAAAAGATCAAACACTTTCCGTTCTTCACATTCTTCATTGCGCTCTTGCATGTAACTTTGACATTTTGTCTTAGAATAAACCTGTAATTCTTCCCATAAACCACTGTTTTGCATAATATTCACTTACTGATGTTTCTCCTTGTCTGCACATCCTAATCTTCTAAATAATATCATATTTTTTAGCTATATTTTTTCTCTGAGCGTAGGCATCTTGGATTGCGAATCAAATATATGTTGCTGATTCTAAAAACATGAATGCATTGCCAATTAAGGGAACCATTGATTGTATAAGTCATGCATTGACAAATGCATTTTTTCTACGCCATCGTGAATAAAGGGGATCCGTAGTAGGAGGCTCGAGAATGCCGCCCGTTAAGTAATCCCATGACCCCCTTGTCATCACAACCAGTTCAATGGATCTGGCCCATTGAAGATAGTTCTTGCCATCTAATTTCAGGTTTGTGATTTGAAACCCCTCACCGTTCTCCGAGGAATTATTTTCGCAGTCATCTCCTATCTTACTTTATTCCATTATTTTTAGGTCTTCCTCGATTCCTTTTAATGGGTTGTTGTCTTTCTTTCTTTCACCTTAAAAGACAACCACTGCCAAAGAAACTGATTGGATAAATTTGCGTTAGAAAGGACTGCTACTGACTCACATGCAACGAGCCTTCATACTCTACGAGATCAACCTCTGCTTATCATGAAAAATGTTTTTCCTTATGTTCTTGGCAGAAGATAAAAAGAAACTGAAGTGGTACTCATAGATAAGGAGGAATGATGACAGCAACCTTGGCCACAGTTCAGTTCCAAACTGAACTGAAATACTATGACAAACAACGATTACGGCAACCTTGGTCACAGTTCAGTTTCAAACTGAACTGAAATACTATGATAGACCAAAACTTGTTATACTATACCAGGACAGATTCTGCCTTCCACGCTTGAACCATCGTTGATTTAATATCTCTCGAATTTGCATGGCCACGATCTTCACCACTAGGCTTTGATACCATGTTTTATTTTCTTGAAAGAATCATGAACAAGCAATAACACAAAAATCATCTTGAGAATGGAGGTCGACGCCTCCTAGGCTGCCGCAACCCCTCTTATTTTATTTTTGTAACTTGACCTACTAGTCACACTTAGGGCATTACATATATAAACTTCTAACTTGAATGACTAAAACACCCTTGATTAGTACCACTAATCCTACTCGATTCCCAATGGATCAGATTCTTATCCATTGAGATCCAAACTACGCATACATAAATTCAAATACATAAAATGTAAAATGTGTAGAAAAACATAAACATAGACGTGATCTCCAACAATTGCAGCTGGCTGTAATAGACTTTGTAAGAATATTAGCCAATTGTTGTTTTGAACATACATAGATAAGATCAAATATCCCATATGATAGTTTTTCTCGAATAAAGTGTTGTTTGGTACGCTCATGATACACTTGATTAGAGGCAATCTGGAGGACAATCATGCTATTTGTATAAAATCTAACTTGGAGTTACCTTGAAACCAATTTCACAAATAAGAGACAACACCCATAAACCTTCACACATTTTCATTCGGCCTCTGCACTACATCTAGCAACGACTGATTGTTTCTTACTTTTTCAAGAAACTGGACTCCTCCCACACGTACAATATATCCTGATATTGATCTTCTATCATCTCAAGAACCTGCCTAGTCATCTGAATAAATTTCAATTCAAGGAACTATTTTGTGAATATAGCAAACCATGAGTAATAGATGATTTCATGTATTTAATAATATGAAAAACTGAGTTCATATGATGTCGTGTGGGAGAATGCATTTATCTACTCACATATCTCACAACGAAACTGATATCTAGTTGTATAATAGTGAGGTATATTAGTTTACCTACTATCCTTTTATATTTGCCCACATCTTCGCTGTCCCAATTGATTCCTTCTTAGATTAAATTGGTATGGTACACATACGATAATCTTCCATCTTGGTTTCCTTTAACAAGTTGAAGATATATTTTCTCTGGCATAAAAATAACAATTATCCTTTGGAATAATCTCAATTCCAAAGAAATAATGCAATTTACCAAGATCTTTCAAATCAAACAATCAATTAAGTTTCTTCTTTAGAGAGGTAATCCCCTCAACATCATCCCATATAATTATGATAGCATCAACATATACAACAAAAAAAATTGTTTTCTCATCCTGTCTTATAAATAAAGTATGATCACTCGTACTTCTTTTAATTCCCATGCCAAGAATGCCTTCACTAAATTTTTCAAATCATGCTCTAGGAGATTGTTTTAGCCCGTAAAGAGACTTCTTCAATTTGCATACTTTATTTACTCGAACTCCTTGATTGTAGCCTGGTGGCATGCCCATATAAATATCCTCTCAAAGATCACTTAGGAGAAAAGCATTTTTAACATCGAGCTGCCATAACTCCCACTTCTGATTCACTTCTACACTTAGAAGAATTCGTACCGTATTCATCTTAGCCATAGGGACAAACATCTCATTATAGTTGATTCCATATGATTGATTATAACCTTTAGCCACTAACCTTACTTTGTACCGCTTTATACTTTCATCTGCATTGAATTTATGTACACCCACTTGCAACCCACAATTTTCTTTCTGGCGGGAGGTTTGAAATTACTCATGTTTGATTCTGTTCTAAAGTTGCAATTTCCTCATCCATAGCCACACGACATGTGGGACTCTGATTAGCTTCCTCAAAACTCTTGGGAACTTGAGTATTTTCTGCATTCATGACAAATAATTTATATTTTTTTGAAAAATTATAGTAATAGGAGTTACATGAGAATGAGAAGGAAATGTTTCAAGGTGAGGATCTTGATTCAGGGTAGCATTAGGATTATGCGTAACAACTCTTCTTTCTTCTCTAGAGTAGGTCTTCCATTCACCTTTTTCTGAAGTTCTAGTTTCCTGCATTTTCATTTAACTTTCTGAGCGTATTTTTGAAGGTGTTACTGGCAGTACTATAGAGAGTATATCAATGGCTGATTGGTCGTCCCTATTCTCATAGAACGTTACATCCATAATAACATAACATCTCCTCTTAATTGGGTCATAACATTTATACCCTTTGTGTGTGGAGGAATATCCCAAAATTATACATTTGATTGCTCTGGCATCAAGTTTATGTCTATTAATCTTATGAACGTGTACAAAGCAAGTATATCCAAATATTCTCAAAGGAACATGAAACTGTCTTTGTTAGAATACAATAAATGGAAGAGAGAATTTCTATTAAGAACTGCACAATGCATGCTATTTATAAGATACACAACTGCGAAGGTGGTTTCTCCCTAGTAGACTGTAGGAACATTATAACCAATCAGTAAAGTTTCTACCACCTCCAATATATGCCTATTCTTTCTTTCAGAGACCCCATTCTGTTGTGGAGAGTAAGAACATGAAGTTTGGTGTAGTATGCCCTTACTTAGAAAATATGAGTGTAGAGATTACTCATATACCCTCCCCCATTATCACTTCTAATAATTTTGATAGGACGTTGAAACTAATTCTTAATAAATTTATAGTATGGGGGCAGAACATTTACAACTTATCATTGGTTTTCAAAAGGTAAAACATGGTAAATTTAGTACAATCATCTATAAATGAGACAAAATATCCTTAACCATGTAAGGATGTAATAGAACATGGACCCCAAATATTTGAATGAATAATTTTAAAGGGTTTAAGAGCTTTAATTTCATTCAATGGAAAGAAAGTACGATGATGTTTAGCTCTGTGATAGGTATCACATCTCAAAATAAAGTCATTACAGTTTCGAAATTCAGGTAACAAAAATCTAATCTTAGAAAGAGGGAGATGTCCCAATCATTGATGCCGAAGTAGGAATTCTGTTTTCTGTTTTTTAGTAAGTAATGAGGTTCCTTCTGTTACTGTGTATGCCTCTTGATAAAAGTATAGTCCCCTCTTCATGCTTGTCTGACCACATATTTTTTCCATCTTCAGTTCCTGAAAAATACCGTGAGTAGAATTAAATGTCACTTTGCATTGTAATTATTTAGCTAAAGCTTGAATAAAAAGTAAATTCATTGATAGATTAGGAACATATAGAACATTTTTAAGGAGTCCAAGAGATGTAATAATACTCCATTTCTCGGCAATGAGAGTATTTTACCCATCAGCCATCTTAATACCAATGTCTCCCTTAATCAAATAATAATCTTGAAAGTACTTTGGGCCGGTGTCAATAACCCAAATTCGTGTATTAGAAGTGAAAGAGTTACTTTGGGCCATAAACAAAAAAGGATAAGCCATGATGGCTTATGGATCTGTAGTAGTGGACGTGGATGCTGTTTGGGAATCAACAAGTCTTGATTCCAGTTCTTCTATCTTTCTCTTCATCTCGACTAAAAAATTCATACCTATCTCCATTGCATTCTTTTCATTTTGGTCACTCACATAAGCCTTAGATTGCTGATTTTGGTTATAATTCAATCGACCAATCAATTGCCAACATGTTTCTCTAGCATGTTTGGTTTTCCCGCAGTGAGTGCGCGAGAGTCTGTCTTTCTCATTTGAAGAATGTTGTGTCATGCTTCTTCCTCTTCCATTATAACCAAATCTTCCACCTCTAAATCTATAGATAGGTGGAAAATTCTTTCCAACAAAGGCCACAATTTCTGGACTGTTATTTTTTCCTTCCTTCTCAAAGTGTTGCCTGTCTTCTTCTCTCAAAAGTAGTGTATAAACTGTGTTGAGTGAGGAAATCTCTTCCCTACTTAGGATGGTTTTTACTGTCTCAAAGTCTGAGGAGGTGCCCCATAACAAGTCAAACACGTTTCTTTCTTAAAATTCCTCATTTATCTCTTTAATGCAGTTTTGACATTTTGTTTTCGAATAAAAATTCAGTTCTTCTCATAATCCTCGAAGCTCTATATAATATTCACTTACCGTTCTCCCTCCTTGTCTATCTTTACGAATCCTATTTATAGTTTCGTATTTCTTGGCAATGTTTTTTTTATGAGAATAAGCATCCTAGATAACTAGTTAAATCCCAATGGTTGATTCTAAGAACATAAATGTACTCTTAATAGAAGGTATCGGTGATTGAATTAACCAAACACTTACCAAGGCATTTTCCCTACACCATTTAGAGTAAGGGAGATCAATAGTGTTGGGTGTGAGATTTTTTCCAGTCAGGTATTCCCATTTTCCTCTAGCCTACACTGCGAGTTCAATAGATCTTGCCCACTGCAAGGAATTTCTGCCATCAAGCTTCAAATTCGTGATTTGAAATGCATCTGATTTATCTATGCGGTAATTTTTTATAATTTCCAGCAACTTTTTCTTTTTTACGCCATGATCGCTCACTTACTTTAGGCCGCAATCTCTGTATTCCCTTTAATTTTTTATATCGCCCTCTTATTTGATGAGCAATACCTTCGAACACAAAACTGGACTGCTCCCTGGTATAAACCCTAGTTTCTTTGAGAAAACGCCTCTTATGCGCGATCTCCAAGTGCCCTAATCCCACGGATTAGGCTCTGATACTATGGTGATGAAATCAAGCACTTCAAAACATAAAAAATGCAGCAAACACAATGGGGCTTTGGAACGATAGCCAGCCCTCCCGATGGAGTCGGTGGCTGCACTCTTTATTTCTCTCTTACTTAGAATGACCTAATGGCAAAGATTACACTAATATATGCTTTATAACTTGAAAGACTATTCTACCCCTACTTAATAATATAAACATTAAACTTAAAAGAAACTTTTCTGGTATCCCTCATGTGGATACTGAGTTGACGTAGTGGATCTTGGATCGTGGCCCATTTCCTAACATTTGCCTATAACTAATCCTCAACCTTTTTGTTGCCATGACACTCATATTTTGGTTCCTTGTTTTGTAAATTGTGATACATTGTTTAAGCTTTGGATTAGTGTATAATCATTTTTTGTTGGTACAAAATGTGGTTTAGATTGATTTGCATTTGTGCAAATGTTGGATATATATTTCTTGTTGTTTTTAGGATTGTATAATATTTTTAATATTAGTGTACCGCTAAATCCGCTATATCTCTGATATATCCCCGCTACCGCTATATTAGGCTTGAGTGCTAACTGTCCGCTATCTGTTATTGATAGCATAGATGCCCAAAATGAGTGACATCGTATTACAGAAAGCTGTGATCTGTTGATAGGGTATTGGATCCTGTAGGGTTGTCCAGTAGTGATTTTCGTCTTCAAATGGAGGACTTCCAGGTATCCATCCGTTTGTCATTTCTTGGCCTCACTGATTGACAATGTCAGACTACAAATTTAGTTCTTCGCAAGAAATATTGCTGCGCACATACACAACTTTAATGCCTGAAAAGTAGTTTAGACGCACCATGCCTGATTTAAAATCATGTTCTTAGATTGTCATTTATCCTTTCGGTGTCTACATTGCCTCCATCTATAATATTCTTATGAAACCACATCATGAGCTATGGTAAAATTCTCATGAAGTTGCAAATGTATCAAGTAATGAAATTCTTTTAGAAATGATAAGATGCATATCAGTTTGCATGGACCATGGCTCGTACACTCCTCTTGATCAGCTGTCTGCTGACCATACTTGCTGATAGCGAATGTTTTGACAACCAATGTTTTTCTATTTTGGTTTTGACCTCATCCTTTTGTCTCGTGTTATAAATTACCTGCATGTACTGCGTGGGAGCAGCTGCATCTGTTGTCCTATCATTATATGCTTTCTTTCTTCTTTTAGGTCACATCATGCCAACATCAAAATCTGCATGTACCATAGCTTGCCACCATGTGTGGTTGACTGGATTGGAATTTTTTGTTTGACGTTGATGGTTTGCTTATTTGATTGCAGGCGGTACTGAATTTTCAGGCTCCTCAAGAGCATTCCAAGGAGGTTGGTGATTGTAAGCAGCTGATTAAGACGTTGGTCATGGGTGGGTATCGCAAAGCACCTCTGTGTTATTGGTGTTTCATGTATAATGCAAGCGCTGAAAGTACTCAAAAGTGTTCTTGTTCTGCTATTGCCGACATGCACATTAGGGCTGCAGATGTTTAAGGTTTGGGTCTTGCAGGGTTCCTTGGCTTGTTAGAAGAAAAAAAGCTGTCCTGATCGAGTTTAGTCAAAGAACTTGGACATAAAATTTTTCAGGTGGACCCGAGCTGAACACATCTCGTATAGGGTTCATTAGCTTACTGTCTAAGAGATGTTATAGAATCTTTGGGAAGAAGTACCTGCAAAATCATGTATGATAAAGCTATGATCTATTTTACGACTCATGAAGAGAGAACCCAGTTTGTTAATGTTAATATCAGATTGTGCCGAGCATCAACACTAATTCCATCCATCTCCTTTCACAAAACCCATTGGGCTATCTTCCTGTTGATTCATATATTCCGAATTCTGCTGCTTGTTCATGCATCACCATCAAGGCTAACCACCTCAATTTGTACAGTCAACTCGAAAGAGCCTGCCCTATTCAATTGTATTTAGATCTTTTGGCATCAAAGAAGAAACTATAAATCTCTGTTAGAGCCTTTGGCACCCTTGACATATCACGAGCCTTACAAGGGTATTTGAGTGTAAGCGATCTCATTATCTTGATCAAGATTGGCTCTTTTGCAATAGCAATCATGAGTTTGTTTTGTTCAATGTTGCACGGTTGGACTAGAATGGGATAATCTTAACGAAACTATGTGATTGGCAGGCTCACCTGGTTAATTTGGCTGCTCTGTAGACATGGCACCAATCTCTGCTGGCAGTTTAGCAGTACATTTGTAGAGACCCCTCTCTAGAATTTGTAGACATGGTTTGAGCTATTGAACTTTGCTCATAGTTTCCATTGGTTATTTCTCATATGGGACACTTTTGAGTTTCTTCAGAGCCTTGTTTCCTATTTATTGTCTGGTTCTAAGTTATTTCCCTATGCACTATGTAGCATGTGATTTTCATTCTTCTGGAAGTTGTGCTATCCATATTCCATTGCCTTTTCATCTTATCTAGTTGTTGACTACGAGACACTTAAGTTCTTGATGAGGATGTAGGCATTATGTATCTGCAGCGGATCCCTAAATTGGTAATACCCTACTATATTTTTTCACAGGCATGAAAACTATAATTTGGAGTATCAGTCATTCACATGCTCCTAGATCAAATCAAGTGTCAGCATCTCCCAATGCAGTGCTGCCTCCAGGATTTTTCTTAGGGATGAGGGAAGATGAGGTATCTTGAAATTTTGTCTACTTATGTCTGTAGATTGAATGGTGATCTTTCAGCTTCTTGAACCCCTTCTTGGTGTTAATGCGCGTAGGTACGTTACATGTCAGGCATTCTGAAAAGTGGCGTTCATTGCTTGGAAATCATTAAGGACAAAGACGAAGAGAGAGATATGCTACACCAGTTCTCCCAAATTTTCTTGATAATGGAACCTAGGGATCTGATGGACATGTTCGCTTTGTGTATGCCGGAACTTTTTGAATGCATGGTCAACAATAACCAGCTACTTCAAATAGTGTCCACCCTTTTGCAAGCTCCTAGGATTCTCAGACACTTTGCAGATGTTTTGGTTAATTTTCTTGTCAGCCGACTTGATGTGCTCAAGCAGCCAGAAACACCTGCCTCAAATTTGGTGCTGCAACTTTTTAGACATCTGTTTGTTGCTGTTTCTAAAGTTACAGACAATGAGCGTGTTTTACTGCCACATGTTTCGGTTATAATGGAAGTTTGCATGAAAAATGCCATGGAGATTGAAAAACCACTCGCTTATATGCAACTGTTGCGCACAATGTTCCGATCCCTTAGTGGTGGAACTGGAAAATTTGAGCTACTACTTCGGGAGTTGATACCATCACTGCAACCATGCCTTAATATGTTATTGGCAATGGTTGAAGGTCCAACCGGTCAAGATATGAGAGACCTTGTACTTGAGCTTTGTTTAAACTTGCCTGCACGCTTGAGTTCATTGCTTCCTCACCTTCCTCGTCTCATGAAACCTCTGGTCCTGGCCCTTAAAGGAAGTGATGAACTTGTTAGTTTGGGTTTGAGGACACTTGAGTATTGGATTGACAGTTTGAATCCTGATTTCCTTGAACCAAGTATGGCGAATGTTATGTCTGAAGTGATTTTGGCGTTGTGGTCGCACTTAAGGCCAAAACCATATCCATGGGGTGCGAAGGCTTTACAACTTCTTGGCAAGTTAGGAGGTCGGAACAGGCGTTTTCTTAAAGAGCCACTTGTGTTGGAATGCAAAGAAAATCCTGAGCATGGTTTACGGCTGGTTCTCACTTTTGAGCCTTCGACCCCATTCTTGGTGCCTCTAGATCGTTGCATTCACCTGGCTATTGCTGTTGTTATGCAAAAGACGATGCCAGCTGACACTTATTACAGAAAACATGCACTCAAGCTACTTCGTGTGTGTTTATCATCTCTTCTAAATTTCCATGGAAACTTATCTGTTGATGGGGTGACACCAGGGGTATTGGCAACTCTGTTGGTTTCTTCTATAGATCCTTCAAGGCGCCAAAGTGAGATACTGGACATGAAGGTTTGTCATTTTCTTTTCTTTCGAATTTCGTCATTCTTCTTTTGTTGATTTATCGTTTCTAATCTCTGGATATTCTTTGAATTTTATTTTACTTTACCTTGTTATTCTTAGCTTATATCTGGATAGTCCTAGAAAATGTAGGATTTTTGATATAACATGAGCAGATACTAAGGTTGGTTTCTCCTATTCATCTTCAAGAATAGCTGACAGTTGCATATTAGCCACTGCTTTTAGTAGTTTCTTATCATTCCCAATCTAACTTGAAGAACACAGACATGTATGCACAGTTGGGCTGGATTAAAATATGTATCTAGAGGCAATACAAGCATCTTGTTTCTGATGCTACTCCTTAAGTATGCACTGGACGCATTGTTTTCTTACAGACATTAGTCTATACAACTTATACAGGAGCCGTACATTGATAACCATGGTGCATGTGATGACAGTACTTTGGAATTTGTCAGATCACCTTAATAAGCTTTCGCCTTTTTATTGGGCATGGTTGCTCCTAATCAACATTGTGTTCTCACCTTTATGAATAGAAGAAAGCTATGCCATATGGATATGGCTGTAAGCATGAAGATACAGCCATTATTGTGAAGTCTTCAGTTTGACTAGTATGCAGTGGTGTGTTGAGGAGTGGGGGGATGGGTTACCCTTGTGTCATGGGGGTGTGTGAAACAAAGTGGTCCTTTTTGTTCTTAATTGCAAGTGGTTGGTCGTGTTATGATAGAAATATATTTTGAAGATTCTATATCTTATTTGGCATTTAATTGACAACATGAATCCTAACGAGGGTCCCTAAATTGAAGTCACATTGTATATCTAATTGAAAATACTAGTTCTTCTAGGCTTCTAGCTTCTGTGAGCTTCATTTTTGATACATAATCCACATTAACAGTGTCTGATGGTGGAGGTGAACATTGAATTTCAATTTATGCATGAACATCTAGCAAAAATATGTAGTTTATTTATTTTACCTTATTTGATGAATTATCAGGTTCAGTAGTTGCTGATGCCATCTTGGTAGAATGAGTCAATGAGCTGTGGAAAGATATTCTGCATTTACTGTTACGGTTATCATCATTTATGTGTTCTATTCTATGTTCTGATTTCCTCAACCTATTGTTAACGTGGAACATGATCTGGTCCTTTTTGCAGTTGATATGTGCTTTCTCTATCACACTTTCATGTTTATGGAAACGCCATATAATCTTAGCTTCAGTTCAAAATGGTCACCAAGGATCCCCCTTAGTGTGGGTTTTTGTTTAAATGCTGTCGTTGTGAAAATCTATATTTTAAACTTCATTAAGTTGTACTTGTTATATTATGCAACTGAAGCTCGGATTGTAGGTTGACCTGGGTGTGAAGACAAAGACCCAGCTTATGGCAGAGAAGTCTGTGTTCAAGATACTCCTTATGACCATTATTGCAACTAGTGCTGAACGAGATCTTCAAGACTCTCATGAGGATTTTGTGGTTAATGTTTGCCGCCATTTTGCTATGCTTTTTCACGTGGAGTTCTCCTCTAGTAATTCGACTGGCACAGCTCCTCAGCTTGGGGGTTTGATGATTGCATCAACAAACACTTCAAATTCAAAGTCTCGAGGAGCTAGTTACAGTAACCTGAAAGAGCTGGATCCATTGATATTCTTAGATGCATTGGTAGATGTGCTTGCAGGTGAAAATAGGAGCCATGCTAAGGCTGCTCTTAATGCTCTTAATATGTTTGCTGAAACACTTCTTCTTTTAGCTCGGTCGAAGCATTCTGGTGCTTTGACATCAGTTGGTGGTCCTGGGACTCCAATGATGGTATCAAGTCCATCACTAAATCCTGTCTATTCACCTCCACCAAGTGTTCGAATTCCAGTTTTTGAGCAACTGCTGCCTCGTCTTTTACATTGTTGTTATGGAAGCTCATGGCAGGCACAAGTTGGTGGAGTTATGGGTCTTGGCGCTCTTGTTGGGAAGGTTACTGTTGAGACCCTTTGTGTTTTTCAAGTGCGTATAGTTCGTGGTTTAGTGTATGTACTTAAGAGGCTTCCTGCGCATGCTGCCAAAGAACAGGAAGAAACAAGTCAAGTGCTTACACAGGTCCTTCGTGTTGTAAATAATGTTGATGAGGCAAACAGTGAGTCTCGTAGGCAAAGCTTTCAAGGGGTACTGGAGTTCCTTGCTTCAGAGCTGTTTAATCCTAATGCAACTCTTGTAGTGAGAAAGAATGTTCAATCGTGTTTAGCCCTTCTTGCTAGTAGAACTGGTAGTGAAGTGTCTGAGTTGCTTGAACCTCTGTATCAACCTTTGCTCCAGCCTCTTATTATGCGCCCTCTACGAAGTAAGAATGTTGAACAACAGGTAAGCTCTGTGTCCCATGCAGTTCATTCTTTTTGTTCTATATCTGGTTGCTCTTGCTGTTTCTGCTCTTGTCAAGTTTGAAGTTCTGTTACTTCCTGCTCTCTCTCTCTCTCTCTCTCTCTCTCTCTTTTGTAAGCTACACATTTTTATAGTTGCACTGGAATTCAGGTTGGGACTGTAATGGCCTTGAACTTTTGCCTGTCTCTCCGGCCTCCTCTTATGAAGATGACACAAGAGCTTGTTAACATTTTGCAAGAAGCTTTGCAGACTGCTGAGGCTGATGAAAATGTGTGGGTTGGAAAATTTATGAATCCTAAGGTTTCTATGACACTAAATAAGCTTCGTACAGCATGTATTGAATTACTCTGTACTACTATGGCCTGGGCGGATTTTAAAACCTCAAATCATTCTGATCTCCGTGCAAAAATAATTTCAATGTTCTTTAAGTCACTTACCTGTAGGACACCAGAAATTGTAAGCGTTGCAAAGGAGGGACTCCGGCAGGTGATTCTTTTACTCATCAAAATGTTATGTAAAAAATGGATATGCATACGTTTCTGTTAGTGCTTCCAGCGTAGTTTTGTTTGGCATTTTGGTACATCTAATTCTGTTGTTTCTGTTCTAGGTTATTCAGCAGCAAAAGCTTCCAAAGGACTTGTTGCAAAGCAGTCTTAGACCTATTTTGGTCAATTTGGCACATACGAAGAGCCTCACCATGCCTCTTTTACAAGGTCTAGCTCGTCTTCTTGAACTCTTGTCAAGCTGGTTCAATGTGACCTTGGGTGGTAAACTATTGGAGCACCTAAAGAAATGGCTTGAACCAGAGAAACTTGCACAGACTCAGAAATCTTGGAAAGCAGGCGAGGAGCCAAAGATTGCTGCAGGTAGTTCTTATGTCGCTATTCTCTTTTTCTTACAGAAAATACTTACCTGTGTACCTGTGTTGTTAACAAGAAAAGAGCATATACATAATGAGGTTATGAGAAACAAATTGGGAGTGACACCAATGAACGATAAAATGACAGGAAAGTTTTGACATGTGGAAAGGTGACCAAAGAAAGCTATGGTAAAAAGGTGTGAGAAGCTAGATGGTGAAAATATTAAAAGAGAAAGAGGAAGTTGACAAAAGTGTTGAAAGGAAACAATAAAAAGTGATCTAGTTTATGTGGAATTAAATGTTAGCATGACATGGGATCGAGACCTATGTAAACAAAGAATTCATTGTAGCCGACCCCATCTAGGATGGGAAAAGGCTACGTTTTGTTGTTGTTCTTGTTGTATTGTTTAGGCAATAACTTTTGCTATTAGCCATTAGTCTAACACGACTTCTGTCATGCTACAGCAATTATAGAGCTTTTCCATCTCCTTCCTCCAGCAGCCTTGAAGTTTCTAGATGAACTTGTTTCCCTTACGATGGATCTGGAGTTGGCACTTCCTCAAGGTCATGTGTACAGTGAACTAAATAGTCCTTACCGTTTGCCACTTACAAAGTTTTTGAACCGTCATGCTGCTGATTCAGTTGATTATTTTCTTGCACGTTTGAATCAACCCAGATACTTTAGGCGGTATGGCTTGTAAAGTACTTTTCTTAATTATTCCATTTGATTTGGCTCTTGCCTTTCTTAGTTTCCTTCGAATTGTATGAACAGGTTTATGTATATAATTCGCTCAGATGCTGGGCAGCCTCTTAGAGAGGAGCTTGCAAGGTCACCAGATAAAATACTTGCAAATGCTTTCCCACAATTCACACAAAAAATGGACGAGTCTGCTAATCCACCTGGTTCTTCTATGAATAATGATGGGCATGTGGTTTCTGGAACTGAAAATTTTGGCAGCCAGCCCTCATCAACTGTGGTTCAGAACTCGGATGCTTATTTTCAAGGCCTTGCTCTTATTTCTGCTATGATGAAATCGATGCCTGACTGGCTACAGTCTAATCGTATTGTGTTTGACACCTTGGTGCTTCTTTGGAAATCACCAGAAAGAATTGCTCGCTTGCAAAATGAACAAGATCTTAACTTAGAGCAGGTAAAATAGTAGCGGTTATTTGATCTGGAAACTGTTGGTTGACTTTTTCTTTGATCTGGATAGTATTCCTGTCTGTTCATTTTCACTCTCCTGCTTGTTTTGTATTGCTATAATTCACATAATAGATGCTGTCGACCCATGTTCTTGTTGTTGAAGGATTAAGTCAATAGGAGCAGCTGTTTTTCTACTGGTTGTGTACTTTATTTTCATTTGTTCTTAGGACTGTCATTAGTGTTAGTTTCTTTTCTTTAGTAGCTGTTTTTAAAGGTGTCTTTAAATTAGACTTCATGAATGACACTTATGTAATAAACACATTTAGAATGCTTGTTTAAAAGGTGAAACCCTACCAGCCGTGTAATGTAGTTTTTGGGGAGGAAATAGAAAAGAAGAAAGAGAAAGGGGACGACGGCTGAGGTTGATCCTGCACACCCGATTCCATCTTCGATCATTTCTATAATTCTACTTTGTTTAATCGTTGTTAAATCAACATGGTATTAGAGCGTGATTGCTGATTTTTCCAAAAAGAAAGAAGGAAAACCATGGACAACATAAAAGGATTGAGGTGTCGAAGTGCTTCGACAAATTTGAGACCAAATCTGCAACAAATAGTTACACGACTGTCAGCAAAGAGACAATAACAACTGCTGAAATCAAGAACAAATGAAGAAAAGATTTAAGGAAGAGTTTCATAATCCTAGAGGCATGAATGACTCAAGAATCAAGCCATTCCAAATCACCAACATAAAGTTGGATAGAAGAAATTATCGAGAATGGGCTAGATTCATAGAACTAAACTTAAAATCAAGAGGAAATATAGGAATCATAAGGGGACACAAGAATGCCCTAAGGAAGAAAGTGTAGAATTCAAACGGTGGTCAAAGGAGGATGCACCAGTGAGTTCATGGCTAATACAATCGACAATTCTTACTATTAGTAAAACATTCATGTATATATAAATAATCATTGAAATTTGGATAGCGGTTGAAGAAGAATATTCTAGAAAATAAATTATTGCAGAAGAATATGAAGTGGTGGAAAAAATCTGGAAATGCTGCCAAGGTGACAGATGAGTAAGTGGTTACTATAGAGAACTCCGTGGGCCGTGAAATGAACTACATATTGTGGAAAATCTGGAAATGCTGCCAAGGTGACATAAAACAAAGGACAACCGATAGTGAGGTGAGGAAAGTGTTTGATCTTCTTTTGAGGAATTTCTCTGACATGAATCTATCAAGAATGAGTACCATAATTTAAAACCTGTTCGGATATTTTAAGAACCAATACAAATCTTATTATCTAGGACTAGCTTCCTTACCTCTCGTATCTTCCCATATTGAAAATGCAGAGACCCTCTCTGTAATTTATTCACTACATTCGGGCGATAATGTAGCGGAACTAACTTCTTTACCCACACCCGTCAATGATATGGGTGTTGTGATTCGAGAGTCGCGTGGCGGAAGATCAAACAACAAAGATCAATAACAATGAAAAGGAAAATATATGCGAGATCGGAGGAAAGGGGCGGACCTCTAATAGAGGTCGCCCCCCCTCTCTTTCTCTCTTTCTTAATCATAATCTCTTAATCCTAACACAAACTTCTAGCCCTTATATAATGGGTTGTAAAACAGAAAATTATCAAAATACCCTTAGTACTACGAGCAATTACAATAATACCTAAATATGAGAAATTACAAAAATAACACTTAGAAAGAGCATATACATACATTCTCAACACCCCCCTCAAGTTGGGAGTGAGATACTTCGAACTCCAAACTTGTCGAAAAGTTGGTTCCTTCTTCACCACACGTGCACTAATGATCTCTACGAGGTTTCTTTAAATCAACTTGAACAATCAAGAACACATGGGTAGCACACGACCCTTCTATGGGTGTCGGTTGCTCCCTCTCTTTTTCTTCTTCTCCATGAAGTGATTAGGCAGCTACATCTCAAAAGTCATGGTTTTCTACTCTTAAGAAAGCTGATCTTTTATGGTAGGAGGTACTATCTCCACCATACACACTTCACATGGCTTTTCCTGCTCCTCTTCACATGGTAGCTGCTACCGGTGTGTTGATTGGGTGCCCTCTCTCTACCACTCAAATAGCAGAATACACACTTCTGCTCATAATAGTCGGTCTGCGCCCCTTCACATGGTCACTGTAGCCGCTTTTCCAGCCCTTCTAGCTGTTTACTTCAGCAACTCAAGGTTTTAATTTTTATGCTTCTTGGTGATACTGCCACATTCTATACCAACAAATTCCTTTATCCTCTTCTATGATTTGATTTGTCATGCAAATGTAGTGAAAAGTAAACTAATTTTCTGTACTCTATCTTTTTCTTCAATTTGTATTTCTGTTGTTTGACCAAATGAGGAAACATTCACTATATACGACTTCATATTTTTTGCATTTTTCTGAATTTTTCAGCCCCCCCTTAGCTGTCCATTTTCAAGCAACCTTCCTTGGTGCAACATTTTTCAATAACCTTCATGGCTTCAATATTCTTCAACTTAGCCTTCATGGCTGTTCATCTTCAGCAACTTCATGGCTGCGATAATTTTCAGTCTTCATACCTATTTGTTTTTCAAGCAGCTTTCATTGCTGCAAATTAACTTTCATCAGCCTTCATGGCTGCAACACACTTTTATCAGCCTTCATGGCTGAGTTTTTAAGTAGCTTTCATAACTACAAATTCCTACAACTACAATGGCTGCAAATAAAATATTTTTGCAGTCCTCATGACTGCTATCTTCAGCATCTATCTCTTTTTTGTAAACTTTCAAGAATTGGCAGATTGGAGACATTCCATCCAATCTGCCCACAATTGAACGTTGGCGCCCCTACACGGCTGCCTTCTCTTTCTTGCTTTCTTCATATTGTTTTCTGAACATCTCTCTCACTCTTTCAACACGATGATCTCTTGTTAAAGAAGCAGCAACTCCACTGGTAACACCTTCAATGTATTGCATATGACTAAGCACAACTTGTATGCAGTGGCAGCTATCCTCCTTGATGCAACCTTCCATAAACTCTCTTAGCAACTTTCTTAGCTGTAAGACTGTTCATCTTTAAGTAATCCTTTTGGCTGCAACCTTCCATCAACTCTCTTACTTGCACAGTTTCAACAACTTTGTTAGTTGCATACTTCCTCCCAGCATTTGCATATATGTTTAACATCAAAAAACATAGTAACCAACATTCTCTGGATCGAGCTCAAATATATGAGCTAAAGCCAACTTTCCTAGTTCAACGTTTCCATGTATTCTACGTGCCCCAAGCAGAGCTCCCCATACACTATCATCGGGCTTCTTAGGCATGCTCATGATGAAATCATAGGCACGATCCAAGTTTCTTGATCTTCCAAGAAGATCGACCATACACACACTAGCTCAAAGTATTCTCGCCCTTGATCAACCAAGCCAGCATGGCTGCATGTAGACATAAGTGAAATAAAGGTGACGTGATCTGGTTTCAGCTCCTGTTTTCTCATATCATCGAAAAAGTCTTGTACTTTCTTCCCATGGCCATGAATTGCAAGGCAAGATATGACTGCATTCCACACAACCAGGTTTCTCTTTAGTCCTTCCTCAAACATCTTCACGGATTCCTCTAGCTTACCATATTTGGCATACAAAACAGTTAAGCAGGTTGTCACATATAGATCATTTTGCAAATCCATTCAAATTGCTTGGACATGTATTTGAGTTCCTTCTCTTATGAAACTCAATTGAGAGCAAGCTGGAAGGATACTAACTAATGCCCCTTGATCAAATTGCACTGTAGGAGTAAACATTCTTCTCAGGCATTCTCACAAACACTTCATAATGATCCAGGACATCCCTGCATTTAGCGTACATGTTGATGTGTGTTGAGCCTCATCAATAGACACACCAGCAGAACACATTTCATCAACCACTTGGAGAGCTTCTTTGGGCATCACCTTTTTTTGAGCGTAACTGCACACCATGGCTGTCCACGCCACCATATCCTTGTTTTCCTGAAGTGCTTTTAAGAATTTCATAATCGCGGTGGTTCCCAAACAATCAATCAACTCTTCATGGGTCATCCCAATACCAGTATCTCTAATTGAAATGGTCCCTTTTTCAGGGTCAGACTTTATGCATATCTCGAGTTCTCTGACATTTCCAAGAAGAGATGGTTCAATCACCCTAAAAAAAAATTCAATTTGTCCAATACATCACTCGCATTACTAACTAGCTATCTAAGAAATACTTCTTTGTGACTGTAAAAGCTGTGCACTATCAAATCCAGCAATCGACTGACCTCTGCTTGGTACTCAAATTCCTCCCTAGATGTGTTAGTGGTTTCTTTCTCGTCCACTGTTGCTTTGCATATGATGGGTCTAATTCCAAAATCAGTTTCTTCCAAGTTTACATAAAAGAGATGAATGCAAGCTTTCAGCAACATGCTCCCGTCGAGCACCGTCTGCGACTACAATGATCACATGTCCAGTTTTTAAGGCATTGCCCAATCAATTCAAAGAATCCACCTTGTCCATCTAGATAAAATGGTGACTCTAGGATCAGGCAGTAGTCAACATTTCGACTTGCCAACGTTGCAAATATAGCAATAAACCCACTATAACGACCCATAAGTTTCACGACTCCAAGACTGTTCTCAGCACTTTCAGCTTCCACGTGAGCAATATTGATAGCTCTGAGCTTCTTCCACGGCAGTATCAAAAACTAAATGATTTATCTATAACGGCAATATCATTATCAATTATGTTAGGAATTCCTGCAACTGTCATCTTAAGCAGACGTCTTTCAATTTCCTTTATGCAGGCGATGGGCAACAGTTACCTTTGGATTTCTTTTCCACAAAATCAGGGAGGTGATCTTTCATAACTATTTTCCTGGTTTTCTTCTCCACAAAATCAGGAATGTAACTGTCCATAGTTACCTTTCTGGTTTGCTTTCCACAAAATCAGGAAAGTAACCTTTCATAACTACCTCTCTGGTTTGCCTTTTCCACAAAATCAGAAAAAAAAATCTGTAACTTCCATTTCCAGCATTTAAAATTCAAAAATTGAAATGAAATTACCTTCCCAAAAAATTCAAATCTTACTTTCTGGATTAGTGTGTAACCACTTTCAGAAAGGATGACCCATTCACTTTAGGCAACCAATAGCATTCCTTCTTCAACCCAAGCTGGAATTGCGTAGCTGCATTGTGGAGCCCCTCTACATACTGTAACAGGCTAACAACATATGTCATCAATGGCACATGTTCCTTATTAGAGCACTCATTCGACTGATGTAGCCTTTGAAAGTGGAGGAATCAAGTCGTTTAATTCTATAAAGTCCCCCTCTAAAATAGGGGTTGGTAGTTCATCACTCGCATGAAGCCTATACCCTTGATATCTGTAGTCAAAACCTAACATTTCTTGATGCAAAGATACAATTGATGACTGCAGTACGTACGAGTCATCTTCTGCATCTAACATTGCTATCAAAATCCTCTGTAACTCGTCATCATCAGATACTGATCCCTCTTCAATATCAACTTCTCTGGTGGAAGAGATTGTGGTTTCATCCACCTCTTCAGCAAGGATGTCATCACAATGGTAGCTCGATGTTCCAACATGATTGTTCTCCATGAAAGAAAGTCCACAATGAAGAATCGTCATGCTCTCCATGAATTCACGAACGAAGACTCCACTCCTTCAATAATGAAAATCGGAAATTTCATCCTGTCCACAAGCAGAAAACCCTAATTCCTCTTCTGCTCCATTCCCAGGCTTTCTTCCCTTCTTAGTACGAAGCAAATAGTTCCAACTACCAATTCCATACGAAAAAAAATGGTAGCACACCATTCAATGTAGCATCTTTCAACCTTTTTTTTCCAGCATCGATAGATGCTCTCAAAACATGATAGACCTCACAAACTACCAATTCCCTGCACACTTGCAGAAGCCGTGTAGACTGAACATTTCAGTCTGCACACTTACAGAAGTTGGCTCCCTGCCTCTTCTTCATCTCATCGAGCTCCATAACAGCAGCATCTTCTTTAACCTTAATATATATATTTTTCGCTTCGCCGCACATCCGCAACCACTTCTTCCAATGATCGGAGGATTTGATACCATGTTGTGATTCAGGAGTCGCGTAGTGAAAAATCAAACAGCAAAGATCAATAACAATGAAGAGGAAAATATATGCGAGATCTGAGGAAGGGGATGGACCTCCAATAGAGGTCGCCCCCCCTCTCTTTCTCTCTTTCTTAATCACAATCCCTTAACCCTAATACAAACTTCCAGCCCTTATAATGGGTTGTAAAACAGAAAATTATCAAAATGCCCTTAGTACTACGGGCAATTACAATAATATCTAAATATGAGAAATTACAAAAATAACATTTAGAAAGAGGAGATACATATATTCTCAACAGTGGGAACCCTCTTTGCAATTGATTCATTAAATCTTGGCAAAAATATAGTGACCCTTGCATACTTTTAACTGCATTCGAGCTCCGCATCGTGTCGTTAAAAGGGGACGCCCCAACGCAATGCTCATAATTTGTGTAATCCATGGTATAAAAATCCGACAAAGTTTTATGTTGGTTGTCAAAAGCTTAATGCAACCCTCCTCTTTTATCCAGGCTTGGGACCGGCTATGCAAGGGTGATCCCTTATATGGGCGGAGTTTAACTTGATCTCATTTGCCTCATCTTATAAGGGCAAATTCCAAACCCTAGCATATATGGATCTTATCTCTTCTCCACCTAAACCATGCCTTATAATTCTTTCCATCAAATTTGTTGGAGGTAATTTGTACTGAGTCAACCTTCTTTACTCAGGATGCGTGTGGGCTGCCTCGAGATGTGTGTCGCTCTACGACTGCCTCAAAATGTGTCGTACTGCTTCCTTGCAAAGGATGCCAGTAGGATCGTTGAATCTTGTTCTAAGTGTTGATTCGTAGACGATTTTTTCTTCTTTCACTTTTCTAGGGTATATACTTAATCGCTAAATGCTTAGAGAATATTTTTTGGGGCTTGCTCACTCTCGACGGCCTAAAAATCGTTTCGTTGTTCTGATATTATGTTAAAAATAAAGCAAATAAAATAACACAAGAGAGATTGAAGACGAAGAGGAGGATGAAGCAGGCAGTCTTCTTCTAGATCTTAGTGGCTTCCCTTTCTCTCTCTTACATTCCTTTTATTTCACTAAATCTAATGGGTAGTAGCCCATTAGTATACAATTATCTAACTTGAAAGGCAATTCTACCCCTAATAAGTACATCTAATTTAAACTATATACTAAACATAAAACTAATCCCTAAAGAGTCTATGATAAACAAAATACAGAATTAATCATAAACAGAATATGAATCATGATTATTCTACACTCCTAAGCTAATAGTAGCACCTATATTTTTGTTAAAAAGCTGATAAAAATAATTTTTATTTATTTTTTATATCAAATACCACTAGAATCTTCTCATCCTCATCTTTGATGCATCTAACAAAAAGATCTTGAGTTTTCTTATCTCTAGCCTTATCTATCTTATTTTTGATATCATCTCTAGCCTATATCTGCGAAACATGTTTTTTTCGAAATATTTATAGAAATATTATGTATTATCTTCATTTTATTTGTTTCTAGAGCAGCTGCTAAATTGCAAAATCTTCGTGGGGCTGAATACTGATATCCTGCTAGCTGCTGTTGTTTCCTAGAATAGAAAACTCACATATATGCATAAAAGGCACACCCAACTAGGTTTTGAAGCTTGTAGTGCCAAATGTTAGTAAATTTCATAGTGTACTTTATTGTGACACAAACAGTTGGTACCAATCAAATCGACAATATTCAGCAATATTGATGCATATTCATGTGTCATACATTTCAAACTGTGTTGCACCACATTATACTGATCTTGTTAGTAGTACTTTATTGCTAGTAAACAGTGGCAGGGTGTTTATATTTCCCTCAAACAAGGACTTCATGTTTTAGCATCACTTTCTCATTCTGACCATCTTCAAGTTTGTTGGCTTCTGGGTGCTTAATAATATGGTCAAAGGTGATTGAAGTTTGGATCTGGTGCATGTCTCAAAGGGCTGTGTGGAGTTGTGGATGGATTGTTAACCAGTATAGACCATATGGGGTCTTCCAAGTTGATGCTTCGTATTGCAATAAGTTTGTTAATTTATGATCGTTTCTTTTATGAATGCATTCACATTTACAAATCATACATTGTGTTCCTCCTCTATAAGGTTGCATGGTAAATTACAAATCATACATTGCTTAATAATTTGCCCCTTGTATTTTTTTCCTATGAGGTTGCATGGTAAATTACTAAGTTACTGGTGGGAATGGCCACAAAATCATATTGCAATGTTTTCGCAAGTAATTTGGTTTATGGACAGTTGATTTGTGCCCCATTTAGGCGTCAAAGGTGTACAGTTTTTTCATCCGTCTGTTCTTCATTCTTTCATTTAGACGGTATATATTATTTGTGAGACTTGGTGACCTTTTCTTTGACAGGTGAAAGAAAGCAAGAGGCTTATCAAGTGCTTTCTGAATTATTTACGTCATGACAAGTCGGAACTGAATATCTTCTTCGATATGTTATCGATTTTCTTGGTTCGGACGCGTATTGATTATACATTTCTGAAGGAGTTCTACTTTATTGAGGTTCTCCATCCTTCCACCCCCCATCTCTCTCTCTCTCTCTCTCTCTCTCTCTCTCTCTCTCTCTCTCTCTCTCTCTCTCTCTCTCTCTCTCTCTCTCTCGTGCGCGCACATGCATTTGCATCCACTTGCTTAAATGTGTTTGCTTGTGTGACTGTTTAGGTTGCGGTGCATTATCCAACTCATTTGAAGAAAAATATTCTGTCACACTTCCTCTTCCTTTTCCAATCAAAGAAACTTGACCATGATCACTTGGTTGTTGTCATGCAAATGCTCATTCTTCCTATGCTGGCTCATGCATTTCAAAATGGCCAATGTTGGGAAGTTCTTGACCAAGCCATAATCAAAACTATTGTGGAGAAGATTCTTGACCCTCCAGATGAGGTGGACTTATTTGTCATTTCTTAGTTTAAGTCTCATAGGATTGCTGCTTGAATTTGCCTTTATATAATTTCTCCTTGTGTAGGTCAGTGCTGAATACGATGAGCCCCTGAGGATCGAACTTTTGCAGCTTGCTACTTTGCTTTTGAAGTACCTACAGGGTGACCTCGTCCATCATCGAAAAGAAATGATCAAATTTGGTTGGAATCATCTCAAGCGCGAAGACAGTGCCAGCAAACAATGGGCATTCGTTAATGTTTGCCACTTTCTGGATGCTTATCAGGCTCCAGAAAAAATAATTCTGCAGGTATCCCATACGGTGGAATAAACTTGCGGCTATGTAGACCAGAAGTATATGTTCATGAATTTTGTTTGAAGGTTTAGTCTGATGCTTATTGTCGCGTGGATGTATTCTTGTTTGTTAGTGCATCATTACAATTCATTTAATCATATATCTGATTTAGGAACTTGGAGTGTGACCATGTACTTTTACCTAATTTATCAAACATAATTGTATTGGTGATTTTGTTTGTTGGGAATCTGGACTTTAGTTAGATGTTAGTCGGTACTTGGTGGGACCAAAAGATGTGATAATTAGGGTATAATATCTTATAATTTCATAGTTGCAGCAAAGAGATGCTCTCTTATTTGGGAAGAAATGTCATACTTTGTATTACACAATAGCTAGCATGAGAAAAAGGGTTCTACTTTTGTCCTATCATTGAGAAAGGCCTAGTATGGGAAAAGACTTAGTTGTTGTTGTTGTGTTGTTGTTGATTGAGAAAGGCCTGCATAGATACAACGTGCTAAATTGGCTTTGAGATGGTCAAAATGTTGTTTTCTTGGTTCATGCTAGGAGACCTGGAAGTTATTGTTCTAAAGCAAAATGAAATCTTGCATTAGACACCTTTGAAAGGGGTTTAGGTCAAATCAGGTTTACCTACCAAGAAAGCAGAAGAATAGCTCATGCATTGGTTAAAAGATTGTTTTTATTTGTTGCTGTCAATTCTGTTGGAATTCAAGCTGAAGATTAAAGTTTTAGTCGTATCAGTTTAAATTTATGTTTATGTTATGTTTCTGTAAGTTTGTTTGAGTCTTAGTTGTTTGGATCCCAATGGATCAGATTATGATCCATTGGGAATCGGGTAATATTAGTTTTCTAATTAAGGGCATTTATGTCTTTTGAGTTAGATTAAGAGTATAAATTCTGTTCTTTGTAATTAGGTTAAGACGTGAAAGAAAGAGCTGAGACAGGTGACGGCAGCCCGTGTGCGCCGACCTGTCCTCTTGTTTCTGAATCTCTATTTTATTCTTAATGTTATGTGTTAAAGTAAGATTTTGTATGAAACCGACATGGTATCAGAGCTATATCTTGGAAATATCCGGGTGAAGCTGCGAAGAAACTTGTTGAATCTGCTGTGGAGGTAGTTCTTTGTGTAACAACAGAGGTAAAGTTTACGTCGTAGCCTGCTGTGCCAGCAGAGAACGTGTTCACGGTAGGTTCTTTCTGTCATGGCCTGTTGATACTAGTAATCACAACAACACGTGATCATAGAAACGTCCATCAAACCATGTCCTTCAAAGCCTGTTGGAGAAGAAACCTCCCTTGGCATTCGGTCAATACTTGGTATTTGAAAACCACACATAAACAATCCTCCCGCACTGGATCAGTACACAGTTACTTTCTACCTTGTTAGAAAAGAATTTTTTGCAGAATCTTTGTCTTAAATCTGACTGCGAAGATTCGGGTGTTCTATTCAAACTTAGAAAATGTGCCAGTGAGCCAATCGACTCTACAGTCTATTTCAGGTTGATATTGAAGTTGTTCGTGAGGATTGTGTTGAGTTGCAGAAACTATCACTTTATCAATTGAAAATTGTCTTCTTGAAATTTCTACAAAGATTCTTATAAATATGGAAATTACTAAGATAGGGGACAGAAGTGAACAAAGTTCAGCAGACAAAGGTGAAGGGTTCCAAATAACAAATCTGAAGTTAGATGGAAAGAATTACCTTCAGATCTATAGAATTGGCAGTAATGGGAAGGGGGCGTTGGGATTATTTGACTAGTGACATACCACAACCTCAAAATACTAACCCTCTTTACTCACGATGGCGAAGAGAAAATACACTAGTTAGTGCTTGGCTCCTCCAATCAATGTCACACTCAATTGTAAGTCCATTCATGTTCTTAGAAACTGCTAAGGATATTTGGTTAGCAGTTCTTGATGCGTACGCCCAAAGAAAAAATATAGCAAAAAAATATGACCTCATTGAGAAAATTAGGAAATGCAGACAAGGAGGTAGATCTGTGAGTGAGTATTATGCAGAATTCAGAGGCTTATGGGAAGAGTTACAACTTTATTCCAAGACCAAATGTCAAAGTTGCACACAGGAGCGCAATGAGGAGTTTGATGAGAGAAAAGTATTTGACCTCTTATGGGATATTTCTTTAGAGTATGAGGCAGTAAAAAATAATATTCTTAGTAGAGAAGAATTATCATCCTTGAGCACAGTGTACTCTCTCTTACTGAGGGAGGAAGAAAGAAAATATTTAGAGAAGGAGACCAAAATAAGTTCAGAAACCACTGCTTTTGTGGGAATAAATACTTCCGATCCTTCTTTTTCTTGTGGTAGAGGAGGTTATGGACGTGGCAGAGGTAGATTCACACTTACTCTTGAAGAAAAACGAAATTAACTTGTTCTCATTGTGGAAAATCATGACATACAAAGGAAACTTGTTGGGAATTAGTTGGCTGACCGACTCACTTTCACAATAGATCTAACAGTGCATATTTCAACAGTGATCAGAATGACAAACAAAAAATTGAAAACAGGGCAATCTCATTGGCTGATATGAAGAAGGAGATTGAGTTGCTCAAAGCTCGTTTGACAGATCCACCCACTCCATCTACGTCCTCCAATAGCGATTCTCAGGTTACCATGGCATATCCTTCTCATTTTTGGCTAAGGGTAATATAAACATTCCTTATTCTCTGATATGGGTTATTAACTATGGTGTCACCGATCATATGGTCAGTAGGAGGGAATTCTTTGATAATTATGAGTTGATTTAGGAACAAATCAATATTAGACTGGCAGATAGTTCACACACTCCTATAGTGGGAAAAGGAAGTATTATTATACCTTTTGGCATATTGAACGATGTTTTACATGTTCCCAATATATCAGTCAATTTATTATCAGTCTTTGCCTTGACTCAGGACCTGAAATGTTGTATAATTTTTTATTGTACTGGATGTGTAGTTTAGGAACTGAAGACGGGGAAGATCTTTGGTTAGGGTAGTGTTCGGAGAGGTCTCTATTTTTGTGAAGGAAATAAGGAAACATCTATGCAATCCACGGTTATTACAGAAAAACAGGAGGATCTACCTCGCTGGCACGAGAGATTAGGACATCTACCTTTATCTAAACTTAGAATAATATTGCCTAGATTTAGTCATTATAATAATTTGAATTTGAACTGTGAGACCTGCTATCATCGTACTTCGTTTCCTCTAAGTGAAGAAAAATCCTCTGTTCCGTTTGAAATTATGCATTATGATATTTGGGGTTCTTGTTCTACTACTTCTCTACATGGATATAAGTACTTTGTATCTTTTATAGACGATTGTACTAGATTTACCATGATTTATCTCATGAAAACTAAGGACGAAGTGAAGAATATTCTACCTATATACTGTCAGTTTATACGTACTCAGTTTCAGCATACTATTAAAGTCTTCCACAGTGATAATGGTGGTGAGTTTATGACTCAATCTCTTCACTCATACTTCCTAGATCATGAAATGTTCATCAGACTTCATGTGCTTATTCTCCTCAACAAAACGGAGTTTCTGAAAGGAAGAATAGACATATTCTAGAAGTAGCTAGAACTCTTTTAATTGGGTGTAATGCTCTGAAATATTATTGGGGTGAAGCAGTTTTAACCGCAATCTTCCTTATAAACCGCATGCCAAGCAGTCCTCAATTGTAATACTCCATTTCATTCATTATGTCTTCACCAGAAATAATTTCATGTACTGCCTAGAGCCTTTGGATGTACATGCTTTGTTCATATCCACCATGGTTTGAGAGATAAACTAGATGCGAGAGCAATCAAATGCATTTTCTCGGGATATTCCTCTACTCAAAAGGGTTATAAGTGTTATGATCCCCTCAGAAGAAAATTATATGTTACTTTGGATTTTACCTTCTATGAAGATACACCATTCTATAATATGTAGGAAATTCCTCCATCTAAAGAACTGTCTCGAAATGTGATACCTCTTCCACCAGTTGAAACTCAGCCAGATCATGAAAGAGAAGAGGAGAAGATAATACCTCCTCAAGAGAAGGAATTGAAGGTATATACCAAAGGTGTAAGAAAGGCCTTTCCCCCTCACCAATCCACCATCCTGAATCAAAGATCCTCTCTCAAAATCAGATTCAATTCCTCCTCAGGTAACTTCCCATACCTGAGATAGTGAGTTAAATGATTTACCTATTGTCATTCGAAAAGTAAAACGTAAAGTGGCAAAATATTCATTGGAAAAATTGGTGTCATATTCGACTTATCCCAGGGAGTATCAGTTGTTTGTGATGAATACAGATACTACATATATTCCAAGAACATTTGAAGAAGCAGAACAACTACCAGAATGGAAGAAGGCAATGGAAGAAGAAATTGCAGCGCTGATACGAAATAAGACTTGGGAACTTGTTGATCTACCATCAGAGAGAAAAACGGTAGGCTGTAAATGGGTATTTTCTATAAAGTTAAGGCTGATAGAAATATAGAAAGATACAATGCTAGATTAGTAGCTAAAGGTTATAGTCAGTCATATGGCATAGATTACACATAAACATTTGCTCCAGTGGTTAAGATGAATACCATCAGAATTATTTTAAGCGCGACAGTTAATAAAGGATGGGAATTATGGCAGTTGGATGTTAAGAATGCCTTCCTGCAAGGAGATCTTATGGAAGATATTTATATGGATCTACCACCTGGATATCTTCGAGAACAAAAGCAGGGTAAAGTGTGTAAATTAAAGAAATCAATTTATGTTTTAAAACAATCTCCATGAGCATGGTTCAAGAAGTTCAGTGATGGTGTTATGAATTTGGGTTTCAAACAGTGTGCCAGTGATCATACACTATTTATCAAGCAAGGTAAAAAAACATCATGTTTGTTTATGTTGATGATATCATCATTACAGGTGATGATACTGAGGGCATACTTGACGTAAAGAGAAGACTAAGTATATTGTTTGACTTGAAGGACTTGAGAATATTACATTACTTCCTGGGAATAGAAGTGATTCATAAAAATGATTGCTTATTTCTAAGTCAAAGAAAATATGTTCTGTTCTAGACTTACTGAAGGAAACAAAAATGGAGGATTACAGAATATGTTCTGTTCCTATGGAAATATCTAAGGAAGAGATGGATAAGTCTGCGGAACCATATGAAGATGTTGGTAGGTACCAAAGATTAGTGGGAAAGTTGATGTACATTACTATTACTCGACCTGACGTTAGTTTTGGAGTTGGATATGTTAGTAGGTGGATGCACGGTCCATCTAAACATCATATGAGCACAGTATTTCACATTATCAGGTACTTGAAATCCTTAATAACTTACGGGTTACTATATGCACCACATTCATCTCTTGATATAAAAATCTATTCAGATGTTGATTAGACATGCTCCAAAACAGATAGAAAGTCTACATCCAGCTATATGGTATGTTTGGGTGACAACATAGTATCATGGAAAAGCAAACCATAGTGGCTACATCAAGTGCAGAGGCTGAGTATCGTGCAATTGCTGTGGGAATGCGTGAAGGTCTATGGGTTATATCACTTCTAGAAGTGATTGGTCTCAAAGGAAATATTTCAATTAACTTATTTACAGACGGTAAAGCTGCCCTCCAAATAGTCTTGAATCCAGTATTCCATGAAAGAACCAAACACATAGAAATAGATTGTTACTTTATCAGAGAAAAGATTTCTTAAGGTATTTTCAATCTAGTCCACGTATGCTCAGAAGATCAGCCGACATATATTCTTACTAAACGAGTTTTAGTCAATGGATTTAAGAAGGCTCTTGTCAAGATAGGAGTTACAAATCTTCAAGACTCAACTTGAGGGGGCGTGTTGGAAATCAAGTTGAAGATTAAAGTTTTAGTCATTTCAGTTTAAATTTATGTTTCTGTAAGTTTGTTTGAGTCTTAGTTGTTTGGATACCAATGGATCAGATTCTGATCCATTGGGAATCGGGTCATATTAGTTTTCTAATTAAGGGCATTTATGTCTTTTAAGTTAGATTAAGAGTATAAATTCTGGTCTTTGTAATTAGGTTAAGACGTGAAAGAAAGAGCTGAGACAGGTGACGACAGCCTGTGTGCGCCGACCTGTCCTCTTGTTGCTGAATCTCTATTTTATTCTTAATGTTATGTGTTAAAGTCAGATTTTGTATGAAACCTACAAGTTCCACTAGACAAGCAATGGCTTCTTTTTTGTCCACTGTGTTGCATGGATACGGGTACGGTACGAGTTCTGGGTATCTTGTAAGGGGTATGATAATTTTGAAAAATATAAGGTGTGGCTGCGGCATTATATAAAATATAATAGTATATAAAATTAAAATTACACAAAATTAACTATACCAATATAAACAAAACTTATTAAATTGAAACATATAAATTTTAAGTATGACTAATATCCTTATGAGTCATAGGAGTCAACTTGATTCTGAAACCCAAAAGTATTATGTTTTGATGTTGAAACTATATGTTATGAAATTGATTGAGACCATATCTGACATAATTTTCTTGTTTGAGTGGAGATTCTTGTCGTTTTACCTTGACATAGTACATGTACCTCACTTATGGACATTGCATCTGCTAAATACATGCACAACCATGTGCATGCACACAGACAAATACACACATATATACATATAGGTATACCTACATATGCAAAATAGGATACCAATGATGCCCATATACATATACATATATTCATACATAAACATGGACATGCACACACACACACACTATATATATATACATATATATACACATATATCTGTATATGTGTACAGTGTTACAGGTGTTGTTGTATCTTGTTATTAGATATTGAATCATATTGTGTCATGTGGTATGCCAATGCCATAAAATCATATGCTGGAACAATACCATCCATATCTTTTTTCACTCGGTCATCTAGTCAGAGTATTGCACAATATGCACGGTATCTTACTCTGACAACATTTACAACATTGGTTTGCTTGACATCCTACATTAAAATGTCAAATTTTAGCTGTTTGATGCAATTTCCCAATGCATTTATGCAAAACGCCATGGGGCTGCTGTAATGCATGATATATTGCATTATCGTGTTTATTTCATACTGTCATGTAGTATTATATAGCTTTTCAGTTGCTTCCTGACTCCATCAGTTCTTTCTTGAATCGTACATCTTAATCGTGTGAAAGAAAATTGATCCTCACTGGATTTTCTAGTGATGGGCTGCTACCTTAAATCTTGCATGAATCAACCAACAACTACTACTACTAAGCCTTTCCCCATACTAGATGGGGTCGGCTACATGGATTCTTTATTTCCATAGAGCTCAATCATGTGTCATACTAACAGTTAACTCCACATAAGCTAGATCATTCTTTATTGTTTCCTTCCAACACTTTTGTAGTCTTCCTTTTCCTTTTTTAACATTTTCACAATCTAGTTTCTCGTACCCTCTTTTAAATCTTGCATGAAAGTTCTGTAAAATTTCAGTGTGGTTTCTAACTAAAGACATGGTTGTGCAGGTCTTTGTTGCTTTATTGAGAACATGTCAGTCGGAGTATAAGGCCCTGGTTAAGCAGGCTCTTGATGTATTAATGCCTGCTCTTCCTCGGAGATTGCCTCCTGAGGATGTACGAATACCAATTTGGATTCGTTACACCAAAAAGATCATGGTGGAGGAGGGTCATTCAGTTCCTCATCTGATTCACATATTTCAGCTTATCGTTAGGCATCCTGACATCTTCTACCGATGCAGAGCACAATTCGTACCTCAAATGGTAAACTCACTTAGTCGACTTGGATTACCTTTGAGCAGTCCTCCTGAGAACAGGCGTCTTGCCATTGATCTGGCTGGGCTTGTTGTGGCATGGGAAATGCGCAGACAATCTGAAATGAAGGCTTCTCCAGATGCTGACTGTCAAGGTCGTGTGAACGAGGCATTTAACCCTACTGCTATTGAAAATGATACAAAAATGCTTGCAGATAGTTCTTCATTTAGTGATGATCTGAGTAAGCGTGTCAAGGTAGAAGCAGGTCTGCCATCATTAAGTATGATGTCTCCTAGTGGGTTATCGATATCCAATATTGACACACCGTCTACAAGCCAACATGATTTATCTTACAAACCAAATGCTGCCATGGAAGAAATGATTATTAACTTTCTCATTCGAGTAAGTCTCACTTTATTCTTTTTGATGCCCTTTATTCCAACATGAGGTGTTCAGTTTGATGCTTGCACGGCATATGCTCTTTATTATAATATTTCATAAGAGAGCTAGCAGTTCTGTTGAGAAAATTTGTATGGTTATGTTCTTTAATTTATTGCTCTTCATAATTTTATAGGGATCTGTAACATAAAACAGTCTTTGCACTTTTCATCCTGCTCTGTTTTCCTGTTTCTTTTCTTTGAAGAAAAACAAGTTTGATCTGAGAAAACTTAATCATTTTATGTGTTGTAAAATGGTGCAAAAATATATCTTATCTCGTGGTTTATAATGTATAATTCCTTATTTTCTGTTTTTCAGAGCGTATGCATAATTTTGAGTTGTAAAACAGGTTTCATTGGTTATTGAACCAAGAGACAGGGAATCAACTGCTATGTACAAGCAAGCATTGGAGCTATTATCACAAGCCTTAGAGGTGTGGCCAAATGCAAACGTGAAGTTCAATTATCTGGAGAAGGTACTCAGCAGTCTTCAGCCTCCTGCACAATCCAAAGATCCTGCTGCAGCTCTTGCTCAAGGCCTTGATGTCATGAACAAGGTATTGGAGAAGCAACCACAATTATTCATTCGGAACAACATCAACCAGATTTCTCAAGTAAGCGTGAATACTTGTGTTCATTAACTATCATAATGCCAAAAAAGAGATCGTTTTTGGTGAAAATATCAAATTCTGTTTTGCAGATACTTGAACCTTGTTTCAACAGTAAGCTGCTGGATGCAGGGAAATCACTGTGCTCTCTACTGAAATTGGTGTTTACAGCCTTTCCTTTGGAATCATCTACCACACCCTCAGATGTGAAGGTCCTCTACCAAAGGGTTGAAGATCTTGTGCAGAAGCATCTTGTAACTGTAACTGCATCTCAGATATCGCTTGATGTTAGCACTGTTAATCCAACGATTAGTTTTGCCCTCTCTGTTATTCAAACGTTGGTTGAGGTGCAGAAGTCTTTTGTTGATCCTTTCATTTTGCCCCTAGTTTGTGTTCTTCAACGTCTTTCACGTGACATGGGTTCTTCAATAAGTTCTCATGCTAGACAAGTAAGCTACGCTTTGTCCTTTTGTGTCTGTAATTATGTACACTCTATATTGTATTTTTAAGCAGGGCCTCGGATATTATGCCGGCTTAATCCTGAGAATGTTATTATTGTTTGCTTGAACCTTCTTTCACTCTCTAATCATCTTTTCTTAAAAATTAGTTAGTTTTTTTGTCACAATCTTGTTTAAGATCATCCTCATCTTTTCAGTAAAGAAATTCAACTATTGCTAGTACCTATTTGTCCTTAGTCTCTCAAATTTGCTGCACTTTTATATCTCATGTGCAGAGGTTTGATCAAGATTCTGCTTCAAGTAATTCACGTGCCATTGCTTCAGAAGCTAGCTCGGCCACTACTAATTTGAAATCTATATTGAAACTTATAAGTGAAAGAGTTTTGCTTGTTCCTGAAGGCAAACGGACATTAACCCAAGTTCTACATTCAATACTTTCAGAGAAATGTGTAGACCCAAGTGTTCAGTTATGTATTCTCAGCATAATTAAATGGTGGATAAAAAATGACTTCAAGCCTGGTGCAGCTGGAGCTTCAAATTCAGTTCTTAATCTTAAGGACATATTTTCCTTCCTTCACAAGCTTTCACAAGTTGATAAACAAAGCTTCTCAGTGGGTTTTTTGGAAGAATGGGATGCAAAATATCTAGAACTTCTTTATGGGTTTTGTGCTGATTCAAACAAGTAAGTATATTTTCTACAATAAGCAGGAACCAGTAATTGAATTTTCATTTTCTCTCATGCCCTTGATCACTTCAATACAGATACCCTGTCTCTCTTCGCCAAGAAATTTTCCAAAAAGTGGAAAGGCAATACATGCTTGGTCTTAGAGCCAGTGATCCTGAAATAAGACAACGCTTCTTTACTATATATCATGAGTCCCTTGGGAAGACATTGTTTCAAAGGCTCCGATATATCATTCAGTTCCAGGACTGGGAAGCTCTGAGTGATGTCTTCTGGATTAAACAGGGTCTGGATCTTCTTCTAGCTGTTTTGGTGGAAAATGAACCTATCGCTCTTGCTCCAAACTCTGCACGTGTACCCTCGCTGTTGGCAGGAGGCTCTGTACAGGAGTCTGCGATAGTGCAGCCAGAAGTTCCTGAAATTCTACAGGAATCCGAAGGGGTCCCTCTTACCTATGATCTTCTAGTTTTTAAACATGCAAAATTTCTGAATGAGATGAGCAAGCTTCAGGTGTTTACTGGTCTTTGCTTTGTATTTCCACCTTGAAACGCTTGGATCATCTTGATCTTTGTATTGGTTAAAGCTAATCTGTTACTGTTTTCTAGATTGGTGATCTTCTGTTTTCGCTCAGAGAGTTATCTCATACGGATTCCAATGTTGCATACCATCTGTGGGTTCTAGTATATCCAATTGTTTGGGTAACTCTTCATAAGGAGGAGCAGGCAGCGCTGGCTAAACCCATGATTTCCCTTTTGTCAAAGGACTACCACATAAAGCAGCAAGAAAAGAGGCCTAATGTTGTTCAGGCTCTATTGGAGGGCCTACACTTGAGCCACCCACAACCAAGGATGCCGAGTGAGCTAATTAAGTTTTTGGGCAAGACTTACAATGCATGGAACATTTCTTTGGCACTTTTGGAAAGCCATGTTATGCTGTTTATGAATGAAACTCGGTGTGCTGAAGCACTTGCTGAGTTGTATCGGTTGCTTAATGAAGAGGACATGAGGTGCGGTCTATGGAAGAAAAGATCAATCACTGCAGAAACCACAGCTGGAATGTCATTAGTTCAGCATGGTTATTGGCATCAGGCCCAGAGTTTGTTTTATCAGGCCATGAGCAAAGCAACGCAAGGTACTTACAACAACACGGTCCCCAAAGCTGAGATGTGCCTTTGGGAGGAGATGTGGATCTATTGTGCACGTCAATTAGGTCAGTGGGATGTTCTTGTAGACTTCGGCAGAAGCATTGATAACTATGAAATACTGCTTGACTCTCTTTGGAAGGTACCTGATTGGTCATACATGAAGGAGAGTGTACTTCCAAAAGCTCAAGTAGAGGAGACAACAAAACTTCGTTTGGTGCAAGCTTATTTTGCCCTTCATGATGGAAATGCAAATGGTGTGGCTGAGGCTGAATCTAGAATGGGCCAAGGGGTTGACCTGGCATTGCAGCAGTGGTGGCAACTGCCTGAAATGTCTATTCAATCACGAACTCCCCTTTTGCAACAATTTCAGCAGCTAGTTGAAGTTCAGGAGTCCTGTAGAGTGATGGTTGAAATCAACAATGGAAGCAAACAACTTTCTGGGAGTCCCGTGCCTGGCATTCACAGTGGCTATATGGATCTCAAGGACATACTTGAAACATGGAGGCTCAGAACTCCTAACGAGTGGGATCATTTGACTGTATGGTATGACTTGCTTCAGTGGAGGAATGAAATTTATAATGTAGTTATTGATGCTTTTAAGGATCTTGGATCAACCAATGCACAACTCCATCACCTTGGTTACCGTGATAAAGCTTGGAGTGTCAACAAGCTTGCTCACATAGCCCGAAAGCAAGGGCTTCATGATGTCTGTGTAACAATACTTGAAAAGATGTATGGACATTCAACCATGGAGGTCCAGGTATAGCATAACTTTTGTTATTCTTATTGTACCTTCTTGCCTGTAGAAGATATTCTCACTCTTAGCTAGTTACCTTCAACTGGTTTTGCAGGAAGCATTTGTGAAAATCACAGAACAGGCAAAAGCTTATCTAGAAATGAAAGGAGAATTGGTCAGTGGCCTAAATCTGATCAATAGCACAAACCTTGAATACTTCCCTTTGAAAAATAAGGCAGAGATTTTTCGGTTAAAGGGTGATTTTCTTTTGAAACTAAATGACTGTGAAAATGCAAATGTTGCTTATTCCAATGCCATCAGCCTCTGGAAACAATTGCCGAAAGGATGGATAAGCTGGGGAAATTATTGTGATATGGTATGTTTTTCTTCATTATAATGAATTTACCTGCTTCAGCGTTCTTCTGGCTGCATTTATCAGAATTCATCTGATGAGACATAATTTCTCAGGTCTACAAAGAAACACGTGATGAAATGTGGCTGGAGTATGCCGTGAGTTGCTTCCTTCAAGGTATCAAATTTGGTGTTTCTAATTCTAAGAGTCACCTTGCCCGTGTTCTTTATTTACTTAGCTTTGATACTCCAAGTGAGGCTGTTGGGAGGGCATTTGATAAATATGCGGACCAGATACCCCACTGGATCTGGCTTCCTTGGATTCCACAACTCCTGCTTTCCTTGCAGAGATCGGAAGCACCTCACTGTAAGCTTGTGCTGCATAAAATTGCAACAGTGTACCCACAGGTATGGAGGATGTCTTTGACAGTGGCATTGTTCTTTGTTAGCATAAGCACGCCTGTTTCTAGTGAGTAGTATTGTCTTATTTTCTGATCAAGTTTTACCTCTTTTTCTCTTCTTTTGCACAGGCTCTGTATTACTGGCTTCGAACTTATCTATTAGAACGACGTGATGCTGCTACAAAATCTGATCCTTCAAGGGGTATGACAGTACCTCAGCAACGGATGCAACCAGCTTCTTCAACAAATCTTGTAGCGGGGAGTTTAAATTCTGATAACCAGATCAATCAAGGTCACCAACCAAACCCCCTTGGACCATCTCATGACAGTGGGAACTCTCAAGGACCAGAAACTGAGCGGCCTGCCACCATGGAAGGAAATATTCAAGCAACTCATGAGCCACAGCTCACAAATTCATCATCTATATCTGAGAGCAGCCAAGGTGCATTTAGACGTAATGTTGCACTTAGCTGGGCTTCTTCAGCAGCATCCGCATTTGACACTGCTAAGGACATAATGGAAGCACTTAGGAGCAAGCACATGAATCTGGCTAATGAGCTTGAGGTTAGTTTATATCCCTATTGAAGGAAGGATGTCGATGCAGTGATTTTCTATTTAATAAGGGTCCAAAGAAGTCTTATTGTCAATATTTCACTTCATTCTACTTGAAAAGTAAAAGTCAATCTTATCCATTTCCTTGCATTGATGATTTTATGTTAACATCCACATCGATTTTCCAGTCTTGGTTCTGTTAAAGTTCCACCCTAACTTGCCAACCTGATATTTTTTTACTTGAGAGTTGAGACTGAGAAACCAAGACTATAGATGGTCTTTGTTCAACGATAAATACTTGTAAAACTGACAGCATCACTTTTCACGTGGATTTTTGTGTGGTCCGTGCAGATAGCACACTTTAAAGAGACAACAAGAAGAAAAATGTAGGAATAGGCTTGCATGGCCTGTCCCAAGTCCGGATAAAGGAGGAGGGTTGCATTAGGCTTCCGACAGCCAACGTAAAACTTTGTCGGACTTAACATGGATTCTACAAAAAAAAAAAGCATCCATGTAGCCGACCTGCTACATTACCGCCCGAATGTAGTGAACAATTTAGTCTCCGCATTTTCAATATGGACGGATGCGGGAGGGTAAGTAACCTAGTCCTAGATAATAAGATTCGTATTGGTTCTTGGAATATCGGAACATTATCCGGTAAGCTAATGGAGGTGGTAGATACTATGATTCGGAGAAATATTCATATTCTATGTTTACAAGAGACAAAGTGGGTTGGAGAAAAAGCAAAGGAGATGGAGGATACAAGTTTTAAATTATGCTACTCAGGTAAGGAAAAAGCTCGAAACGGAGTTGGTATTATCATAAATAAAGATTTAAAGGATTGTGTAGTAGACATACAACGATATGGTGACCGAATCATGACGTTGAAATTAGTGTAAGGAGCAGAGGTTTTGAATATAGTTTGTGCTTACGCACCCCAAGTAAGACTAGAAGATAGTATAAAGACAGTTTTTTGGGAAGAGTTAGATAAGGTATTTCAAAAGATTCCACCAAGGGAGATGATTTGTTTAGGAGGAGATTTAAATGGACATGTCAGTAAAGAGGCATTAGGATATCAAGGGATTCATGGAAACTTTGGTTTTGGGGATATAAACGAGGAAGGTAGGGAGATTTTAGATTTTGCTATGGCATTTGATCTCTTTATAGTCAATACAATTTTCAAAAAACGAGATGAACATTTAATTACTTATAAGAGTGGCTTATCACAAACACAAATTGATTACTTTATTTTAGAAAAAAAGATAGAGCGTGTTGTAAAGATTGCAAGGTAATTCCAGGAGAAAGCTTAACCACCCAACATCGACTTTTAGTTATGGATTTACAAATAAAAAATGGAGAAAGAAGAAAAGAGTGCATCGAGCTATTCAGACTAAATGGTGGAACCTCAAAAGCGAGAAAGAATATATATTTAAACAAAAAGTCCTTCAAGGAGATGGTTAGAATTATGTTGGTACACCTTGTAATATGTGGAACAATATGGCTATACACATTAGGAAAGTGGCAAAAGATGTGTTAGGTGAATCAAAGGGAGGTGTACCGGCACAAAAAAAAGCTTGGTGGTGGAGTGAAGTAGTGCAAAATAAAATCAAGGCAAAGAGGGTATGTTACAAATTATATTATGCTAAGAAAACTAGTGAAACTTTAGAGGCTTATAAGAAAGCAAAGGAGGAAGCGAAAAAGCTGTGAGTGAAGCAAAAGCTGAAATTTGGGAGGATTTATATAAAAAACTCAACTCAAAAGAGAGTGAAAGAGATATTTTTAGGATAGCTAGGCCTAGAGATCTTAATTATGTTAGATGCATCAAAGACGAGGATGAAAAAATTCTAGTGGCAAATGATGATATAAGAAATAGGTGGAAAAACTATTTTTATAAGCTTTTTAATGAAAATAAAGATGTTAGTATTAGCTTAGGAGAGTTAGCCAAATAAGAAAAGTATATAAACCAGAATTTCGAGCGACGTATTCAAAAGAATGAAGTCAAAGAGTCTCTTAAACATATGAAGGGTGGTAAATCGGTAGGGCCATACAATATTCCTATAAAAGTTTGGAAAATACTAAGAGAAATAGGAATCACTTGGCTCACAAGACTATTTAATGAAATATGGAGAAACCAAAAGATGCCCGAGGAATGGAGCACGAGTACACTTATACCCATATATAAGAACAAGAGAGACATTCAGAATTGTGCGAATTATCGAGGTATCAAGTTAATGAGCCATACTATGAAATCGTGGGAAAGTATTATCAAACGTAGGTTAAGACAAGTATCAAGTACAACAGAGAACCAATTTGGATTGATGTGAGACAGATCTATTGTTGAAGTGATTCACCTTTTGAGACGTCTTATGGAACATTTTAGAGCAAAAAAGAAAGACCTTCACATGATATTTATTGATCTAGAAAAAGCTTACGATAGGGTACCGAGGGAGGTTCTTTGGAAAAAAGAGGTGTCCCATTGACATATATTAACCTTATAAGAGACATGTACGATGGTGCAGAAACATGTGTGAGGACTCATGAAGGAATGACAAACTTCTTTGAAGTTAATATTGGGTTACATCAAGGATCAACTTTAAGTCCATACTTATTCATAATGGTGATTGATGAGTTAACAAAACATATTCAAGATGAAGTGCCTTGGTGTATGTTATTTGCAGATGACATTGTGTTAGTGGAAGAGTCTAAGGAAAAAGTTAATAGAAAGTTGGAACTATGGAGAGAAACGTTAGAAAGCAAAGGCCTCCGACTTAGTAGAACAAAGACATAATATATGGAATGTAAGTTTGATCATTTGGTTACTTCATAGGACATAGAAATTAAAAGTGGTACACATTGCATCCCCCAAAAGGAAAGTTTTAAATACCTAGAGTCAATTTTTCAGAGTGATGGAAGAATTGATGGAGATGTTACGCATAGAATTAATGCTGGTTGGTTAAAATGGAGAGTAGCAATAGGTATTCTTTGTGATAAGAAGATACCATTGAAGTTAAAAGGTAAATATTATAGAGCAGCAATTAGACCTTCCATGTTTTATAGTTCTGAGTGCTGGGCAGTTATCGATCAACATGTACAAAAGATGTCTGTGACAGAAATGAAGATGTTGAGATGGATAACTGGTCATACAAGAAAAGATCGTATATATAATGAGGTTATTAGAAACAAATTAGGAGTGGCACCAATAGAGGATAAAATGAGAGAATATCGTTTAAGATGGTTTGGACATATAGAAAGAAGATTAGAAGAAGAACCTTTAAGAAGGTATGAAAAACTAAATTTGAAAAGTATTAGAAGAGGTAGAGGACGACAACAAAAGTGTTGGAAAGAAACAATAAAGAATGATCTAGCTTATTGTGAGTTAACTGCTAACATGGCACATGATAGAGCTATGTGGAAACAAAGAATCCATGTAGTTGACCCCGTCTATTATGGGAAAAGGCTTAATTGTTGTTGTATTGCTATACACTGTTATTCATAACTGCATTTCGATGTATAAATGTTTTCTTTACTGCTTCTTTGTAATTTATTATGTGTATCCTTGTATAGCAAGCCAATCCCTAGATCCACGTTTTCTAGTAATTCGTCCAGCCTTGACTTTATTGTGAAGCAGGCTATTGGATATTTGGCATTTTAATATTTAGTTGACCATGCATTATCTATTAATGTGGTCAACTAAGTAAATGATCTAGCTTATGTTGAGTTAACTGTTAGCATGTCACACGATCGACCTCTATGGAAACAAAGAATTCATGTAGCTGACCCCATCTAATATGGGAAAAGGCTTAGTTGTTGTTGTAGTTGACCATGCATTATCTATTAGTGGTGCAGGAAAAAAATTCTAATTCTCTTTGTTTTTCAACCCAAATTACACTTTTTGACTGTCATGAGTTTTGTTTATAAGAAGCTTGCGATACCATGTTGAAGCTCTTGTATGTACTAGCAGATTCAGCTGTAACACATGTCTCTGTGATATTTGCTAACGTAGTTTTATAGTTTCGCCTTTTTTAAGAGGTTGGTGTGGATAAAATGTGAAAAGTTGTAAACTTTGTCCGTTTTGTCCAAGCATGTTGATTTTGTGAGAGGGAGTACAAACAGGATTTTGAGCGTGATCTTGATCCAGAAAGCACCGCCACTTTCCCATCTACCCTATCTCAACTGACTGAGCGGCTGAAGCATTGGAAAAATGTTCTTCAGACCAATGTTGAAGATAGGTTTCCTGCCGTACTAAAGCTGGAAGAAGAGAGTAGGGTATTGCGGGAATTTCACATTATTGATGTTGAAGTACCAGGACAGTATTTCACTGATCAGGTGACTGCTTTTTAATTTATTTTTTCGAACAATGCTGAAACTTTAATTTTCTTTCTTATATATAATTTTTATAATACAGTATGGATCTTGATTAAAATAACCTCAAGTAAGCCTGAGGAAGTCTTGGTGCATCCTATGCTGATTTTCATTTATTTGTTTTATTATGTTCCAGGAAATTGCACCAGATCATACTGTGAAGTTGGATAGGGTTGCAGCTGATATTCCAATTGTGCGAAGGCATGGGAGCAGTTTCCGGCGTTTGACGCTAATTGGCTCTGATGGTTCCCAACGCCATTTTATTGTCCAGACATCTTTAACTCCTAGTGCTAGAAGTGATGAACGTATAGTGCAGCTATTTCGCGTCATGAATAAGATGTTCGACAAGCACAAGGAATCAAGACGCGCAACGCCGTCACATAGGCATTCACACACCAATCATTATACCTGTTTGGTCCCAGGTTAAAATAGTTTTCCTTATGTACATCATTGTTTCTTTTTTCCTTTTGTTTTTTTAGAGAGATGGACCCATAGCCTTGATTGGAATCAGACTACCAAGACTGCAAATGGAACCCTTTACCTACTTAAAAGTATCCACTAATCCCTGCTTGAAATGTTGTGTGGACAGGTTCGCATGGTAGAAGATGATCTGATGTATAGTACTTTCCTTGAGGTCTATGAGAGATCTTGTTTGCCAAAAACACAGGCAAAATATTCCAGAATGACTTCCATCCTGGTAAATTTATTTTGCATACTAACCATTGCATCTGTGATAATAACTGTTAACCTGGTAAAAGTGGCTGTTATTCCATTTTTCAGCTTATGATTTGAACGGAATGATCGAGTTCAATGAACCTGTTCCGTTTCGGCTGACAAGGAACTTTCAAGCTTTCTTCTCTCATTTTGGAGTAGAAGGGTTGCTAGTCTCTGCTATGTGTGCAGCAGCTCAGTCTGTTATTTCTTCTAAGGTATCAGTGATGATAAACTGTGACCTTCCATTGTATAGTTTGCTGGTGCAATTTCTCATTTCAATGTTTACCATCAATTGTGAAACTGAATTTGCAGCAAAGTCGGCACATCCGTCATCAGTTGGCTATGTTTTTCCGAGATGAACTGCTTTCTTGGTCATGGCGAAGACCCTTAGGCATGCCTTCAGCACCAGCAGCTACTGCAGGGATGAACCCGTTGGAGTTTGAGCAGAAGGTGGCCACGAATGTGGAACATGTTGTCACCCGTATCAGAGGAATAGCTCCAGTAGGTGTTGAAGAGGTGAGTCTTGTTCTTAATTCATTTAAGTATTTGGATTCTTAATATATGTGCATTAACTAGACTAGCCACTGATGGTGGTCTTGTCTTCTTACACTTATTTAGATTATCTTGCCATTGTTTTGCAAAAGTTCTTGTTTTTTGTCATTTTTGTACAACTTACTTTGTAGTCACTCGGTTTATCTTATTGGAAATGTGTAAACAACTCGAATTGTCATGTCCATAATGCGTATGTGCAGGACGCGTAGACATTTCTGCTAAGCTGCCGTACCATGTGGGATACTTCTACACTCGGCATTGCACTTCTATCGTGTTCAACTCAGTGTTGTCTATTTAAAATATTTGTTACTTCTACGATGCTGTCATTGAGACACTTAGTACCGACTGACTATTACTTTATTAGTGAATTAACTTACAAAAGCAAGTATTATTCTTTTAATTTATGAGATACTTTCTATTATTTTAATAGTATATATATATATAAATTATGCTTATATAATTCCCCTGTTCCCACACCCATGAATTTCGGAAATTACCTTTTCCCGCATCTGTCTGCACCTGCACCCACACAACGTAAGGATGCTTCTCCCTTGCCTCTTGATTCATAAAATGTTCACTCTAATCTGGTCTTCTTGTTTTAACCTGTAGGTTTGTAATTTATCCTTCCTTAAAGTTGTTTACATAAGAGCTAGAAGCTCGATGGTCATTTCTCTTTCTACCCTGCTGCAGGAGGAGAATGCCACTGATACGCCTCAGTCGGTTCAGAGAGGAGTTGCTGATCTTGTTGAAGCTGCGTTATGCCCTAAAAGCTTATGCATGATGGACCCAACATGGCATCCTTGGTTTTAACAACAAGGTTCATCTTCGGTTATCATACTCGTCACAAAGCCATGCAGTTTTGTAAGACCATGCTTGATTTGAACGTGTAAAATTATTGCGGCATGTATAGTTTCTGTAAGTAATTCCAATTGCAATATCAGATCCTATCTGTAAATAATCAGGCATACGTGCTGTTTATACAACTCATAGTTCTTAATCAATCTGGCGAGTCTCTGGCAATTCTTTGATCAGTCTGTGGTGAAGAGCTCCAAAGAGAAGGATAGGATGCAAGGTGAGACAAGCTCTCACGATTTCCTCTCCGACCGCTGCTGCTATAACATATGTGAATGATTACAGTATAATGTGGTGGCAAAGACCTGACACTAACATGATAGTTGGTGGACTGTCAGTGCTATGTCACGCTCCAATGCTTCCAAGTTGTTGGCAGTGTAGCCCCCAAGTCCATGGTTGTACTACGATGTTCTCTTTATGCCACATAAAATATCTATTATTATTGCAAAGAATTTTGGTGCGTATGGTTTATATTTTTTCATTGGAGGACCTTAGATGCTATTCTTCACTGTAATCTAACAAGTTGATTCCTATTTGTCAATCTAGTCTCAGATGACGCAATGGTAGTAAAGAACTTGAAAGAAAAGAAGGGTCAAGCTATGTTACATGAATATGCTGAGATATTTGAGATCATCGATCGCTATCTGTGGTCTCGAACCTGTTGTCAGGTTGATTCTTTATGCAAATTCTCAAGTCTCTTATTCGAGTAACAGAACCCTTCAGGTTCGAACCTGTTGTGGTCTCGAACCTGGCGCATATGAAGTGATTGATCATCAGATTTCGAGGGTGCGACTGTAACAAAGTTTCCTGCCAACAGTTTTTGCCATTATACGATAATATTAGACAATGTACAAGATGAAAGACGTACCTAAATGAGATCCTGAATATCCTAACAAGAGGCAGAGAATGGGGGGTGTTGGAAGGAAGCAGTGAGAGACTTTCTTTCTTTTCGCTAACCTTCAATGCTAATATAACAATACGAACTCTACAATGTTGATTAGGAATCCAGATTCATACCCCACTTAGTTTTGCTTTTGATCATGTAATCTATGGAGGCAACCGACAGATTGATATGTCATGCTTAATCCAGGTCATATAACAATGCCAAAAATCTCTAGATGATGACATGGCAATTTTGCAAGAAATCGGTCATAAGCCTTTAACATGCTTCAAGTTATCATAGAGATTAGCCAGTTAAGGGGTAATGCGTTGCTTATGAAATGACTAATCTCCATGAGTTGGAGTGTCATATGGGTTCTTCTGATAACACAGCTCGAGCTCCACTCGTAGTCGTATAGGATATATGCAAGAAAGAAGAGATTATACTACCGTAAGACCATATGCCTTGTCACAAAGCCTGTTTAAACCATGCTTCATTTTGGGATTATCTCTCCTTTGTTCTAATGTAAATACCGAGAAGTAGAACTTGGAGACTACAACACGCAAGCCGGGAGCCCTGCCACGTGGAGGCAATATCGCGGACAAAACCCTGATTGCTTGAGCAGATGCGATCAGATGTTTGGATCTGGGTACAGCAATGGATCTTTTTCATTGGACAACCGTTTTCGAATAGACTGGATTTGATAAAATTTCAAATCTTGGATCTGACCCGAGTCCGAGCCCTTTATTAGTTTGTCGATTACCCGATTTTCAAATTCCCGCGCCAACGTATAAACGAGCTGGAGGAGGGTAAACGCGACTCTCTCTCTCTCTCTGTTTGGGTGGAGATGACTAAGACGAAGAGCCCATCGGATCCCTTTCTGGCAAAACGTCGTCTGCTCTCGCCCAATTCTCTTGGCTCTCCTGGTCGCTTCTTTGAGGATGATCACGATCTTGGAGGCCGTTCCCGCCGGAATACGAAGAAAACTGGCGGATCGCCTTTTATTCCGGTTACCGGAGCTTCACTGCCAAAGAAGCCGGCCACGGTCTCGGACTTAAAGGAGATTGCAGCGGATCGCATAGATTCCATCAGGAAAGTTCTCGATCTGAGCCATTCCGAGCTCCTCAAGGATTTGGAAGCATCGACGTGCCGGCTCGCCAAAAGAATCAAGGTAATTCAGCTAAGAAAATCCTCCGAGTCATCAGTATTTAGTAAGACCAAAAAATTCTTCTACTTTTTTGAATCGTGGAAACGCAACTTCCATACTTCTCTTGAGCTCGCTCCCGTCATGCCTCATTGAGGGGGAAATTCTCCGGGAAACCCTGTTTCGGAGCTTCTTTCTGATGAAAATCGTCTCTGTGTTTGTCTCTTCGCGCGAGTAGGAACGACCGTTGGTTTCTGTTATAGATATTAGAGATCGGTTTAAGACGCTTCTCGGTTTTACTTTCTAACTGTTGCACGTGAAAATGTTTGATCTATTGTTAATTTTTCAAGAGCGTCTACCAATGCGGTGGAGAAGTCAGAATGATCTATTCAACTTTTAAGCCAAATTTCAGATTCATACACACGTTTCCATTGATGTTTCTGCAAACCATGAGAAACGAAGCCATATAATTCTGAAAAAGAAACAAACAAGCTAATTTTCGACAACAATTTACATGCTTTTGTGTATTTCAGTTGAAATTGTGGGAGACATCACCTGTGCCACACAGATCTTTGTGGTTTTAAAGATTATAGATTTCACAGACAAATTAAAAAGAATATTTCTTTTCTTAGTTTTCAGATTTTGTCAAAATTTATTCTTTTTCTCTTCATTTTCTGATGCTTTTGTGCTTATCCATGCATAGTTGATCTGGCTATTCTACATATTCGCAAAAAATGGTTATTCCCCTGCTTATCTTTCATTTTCTTTTACTATTCATTTTATTCTGGTTTATATTTCTATAGCATAAAGTAGCTTATTCGTGCCTTGAAATTCTAGAGCAGATAGAAGAATGCCCTTTGCCGACGATCATCATTAAAGTGGATCAGGATAGGAACGAATTTGGGATAAAGCATAACTGAATATACTTCCTAGATCCAATTCTTGCATTCTGATTTCACTCTAATTTGAATTCTCAGTTTGCGAGTATTCGGTTCAATTTTTCTGTTTTTCCTAATTTTTAGCTCCAGACACAGACATGTACGCAAGTAATGGATGAGGCTGAGAGGGATTACAAGAATGCGAGCAATCAGATTAATGACGATATTGAAGACATCAAGGTATGAAGATGCCCGCTTTCTTCCATATTCTCACTGAATGTGGTCTAATGTGCAACATGAGAGGCATCAAGTGCTATTGGCGTGATGGAAGCAACCCCTGGCTTCTTTATGGGCAGTCCAAGTTCAATCTGTTATCGGTGCCGATTCATTTCATAAGCTGAAGCTTACATAGGCCATAGAAGCAAGGATCCGGGCCTCAGAGTTTTAGCCCTGACGGCAACCAGAGACATCCCGGATTGCTTCTCTCTTTGTAAACTGGAATAGAAAAAATGCATTCGTAAAGTATTTTTGGCTCATAAATGCTTTTTTTTATTGGATATGTCCGACATCTAATACTCTGTTTTTCAGGCTTGTTTTGCAGAATTCATTGCCGAAGCACAAGCCACTGCTTCCCGAGGTACCTCAGGAACTAATGCACCTCACTATTTGTTGCAAGGAATAGAAGAGAACATAAGAAAAACCACACAGTATATAATGTATTACTCTAACTAATAACGGTAGGCCACTGATTGAACATTCTAGCGTATTGAAACTAAAAGAAATGATAAGCAATTCTTTCATATGATGGTACCTTAAATTACAACAACAACAACAACAACAACTAAGCCTTTTCCCATTCTAGCATATGATGGTACCTTAAATTACACAAATCAAATTACCTGCTCTTTTGCAATTTTTTGTTGCCTATGCAAGAGTAAAGATACACATGCACCAAAAAGCAAATGTTTGAATGGTACAACCTTCATGAAGTGAAGTAAGCATGCTCTTCAGCTTAATTACCAAAAACATGTTAAGAACTCTGGAGGTCGAAATCTTCTCAATAAACTTTTGAGAAGGAACCTAAACACTTCATTCAGTTGTCTCTTTGAAACGTTTACCTGTGCTAGAAAAATATAACTGTGTATTTGTAAATGCTTGTAAAATGAAACTTAAAACATCCCGTTAACCAAATTTAAGGTCACAAAAATGTTGAATTGAAAAAAGTTCTTATGGAAGTACATATCGTGACATTCAGGCTTGTTCCTTCCCTGTGCTTACTGTTAAACTTGACTGCGTTTTCTCTCTATGTACTCCAGTGTGCAAAGTATCTTTGCCTGAACTCCAACAGTCACTTGAGAAATCAGTCGATGGTTTGCGCCGTCATCATGGCCTATCTTAAGCACATTTGAACATGACTTACTTCTCTTTTCGTAGTCGCATTTGAATGTTCTTGTTCGTTTGTTTGTTTTACTTGCTGAAAGCAAGAGCACCTTCTGATATCAACCTTTGAGTGTACAGAGTCAAAGGTTCCCTTCTCAAAAGGTCCAGCTTTTGCAGTTATGAACATGATAAAGTGAGAGATTCCAGTCTTGTATTGCTCTTTCCAATTAGATGTCCTTCAAGTTGTGTATATGCTTTCTGTATGGATGGCAGAATTCTGGCTTGGAGGACAGAACGCAACCTTCCTGCATCTCTTCTTTTTTTCCTTTTCCCCCTCAAACTGTAGATATAATATTAGCATCACTACGTTTCAGTGTATTGCCAAGACAATCCCTCCTTTATGGGTATTTCCAGACGCATTCATGCATTTCCTTATCTCCGACAAATGCATCTTTTGCAACTGCAATCACCAAATGTACTTTCCTTCGAGAAAAAACTTTGGAGGTAACTGTGTTTATTCAAAATTCAATTTGATCCGTTATCGTGATACGGATAAAAGCTAAAAGAAAGAGATGCACTTAAGCGGTTTGGACATTTGGAGGAGTGGTTAGATGAAGCTTCTGTGAGAAATTTAGATTGTAAACATTTTGAAGGAGATGGATAACCACCCACTGAGGAAGTCTGGTGGTTTTTCTGTTGGATTCCTAAAGGAAGAAATACATTGACACCATCTTTAAACACATTGTTTGGGACAAAGAAATGTTTAAAAGGAAATACATCCGATTAGTTTCTTTTGATTTATTGATCGTCTAGTGGTTTTATGTATTTAGTTGTGAGGTTCATCTACCTCCAACTTATCAGAAACAAAACCACGTGTTTCACGTCAGTTACATGAATTTTTAGTTTAGACTTTTCACTTGGATGTGGTTGAAAAAATACTTTTATCTACCTCTTTATAATGGAGTTGTCACTTGGTTGTATCATTTTAGATGCCCAAACCACTTTAAATCCCGCTTATTTCCTATTTATGGATCATATATCATCTGTTGGACGTAAAGTCCTAATTTTCAACTTAAAGTGATGTAACTAACTTAATAACTTTTCTAATTCTCATGGTGTTTGAGGGTCATTATATTATACCACATGTATGCAATATAAAAGTGTATTTCTACCTATGGATTCAGAACACAGTTTCTGAAAAACTCCCTTCATAAGAATTACAGGGATTAAAAAAGAAAACGCTTTTGTGTTAAAGCTGAACGACATAATGTATCAAAGTAGCAGCCAGGCAGTGTGCTAAAAAATTTTAGAAGGAAACAGTAAAGTATGACCCTTTTTTTGTCTTGGATTTGAATGCTAACGACAAAGCATCGAGTACCATTGCTACTAAGAATATATGCAGTAGTTCCTATTTAGTATGGGAAAAGGCTTACTTGTTGTTGTAGTTGGTATTTAGTATGGAAATGACTTCACATTTTACTTTTCTACCACAAATCTTGTCTACGTGTCGGTATGACTTCATAAATAGCTGAGGATCTTGATTTTGAAAATATGGGCATAGACCTTTTCCTATAAATACCACCAAAAAAATTCTATAACTTGTTTTCTTATATTTGCAATTTTTTGTTGATTTAGAAAGAACGAAATAGAAGATGTTTTGATAAGCAGATAATTCTTGACCGAGTATCAATGACAAACAACAATAAACACCATTGACCGAGTATCAATGACAAACAACAATAAACACCATTGTAGTGAAATCATTTTGCACCAAAGACTGCATTTTCATTTAATACGAACTTCGCTGGTTTAACGGTGGTACGTAACCAAAAAGTGAGGGTTTTTTCGTCATTATTGATAAAGATGTGTTCTTGGCAATGGCCGATTAGATTGTGCGAACTAGAATAAGATTAAAATACTAGTCATTTATCCTCGTGGGATACAGAATCGTTGGCGGACAAGGCCCCGCCCAAACTGAGAGGATGCTTCCTGCCGATTGTTGAGCCTCTCAGTTCATGGAATCCAGTCCCTTCTTGCAACCCATCTCAATAGGTTCTCCGGCCTCCTCGCCGGCTGGGAAACTAAAATCCCGTACCCCTTTCATTCCCCAATTCCACCGACAACTCTGGCAGCCAATTTTCCGTTCTCTGGCGCCGGCTCTCTCGGCTGTGAAGAGCCCGCGAGGCTTCGGAACTCCGCCGGAGAAGCTGAGCAGGAACCAGAAGAAGAATAAGAAGAGTTACAGCGACGATGAGGATGACGAAGACGATTTGGACGCCGACCGCAACGACGTCACCATACCGGAGGTGGTGACGAATCGGATGATGAAAAGGATGGCATTCTCTGTGGGGATCCCTCTGGCTTTCGGCCTCCTTTTCTTTCCTTTCTTCTATTATCTGAAAGTCGTGCAGAAGGTGGACGTGCCCACTTGGGTGCCTTTCATCGTGTCCTTCTTCTTCTTCGGTTCTGCCTTGTTGGGTGTGAGCTACGGCATCGTGTCCTCTAGCTGGGATCCGTTGAGAGAAGGCTCTCTCTTGGGTTGGAACGAGGCCCAGAGGAACTGGCCCGTCTTCTGGCAGTCGTTGTGGGGAGGAAAAGACAAGAAGTAAGGGCCCTCTCTTCCTCTTCCTCCGATCTTGCATGTCTGTGTTGTATGTGTGTGCGCGCACGAGAGTGTGCCATCCACTCTAACAAGAAATGGAAATTTTGAGTTCATGGGTTCTGTCTATTGTTCTTTTCTTGTTGCTTCTTAAATCAATGGGACTTTCCACTCTATTGTTGGATATTGAGCTCTAAGTTCTCCTCTGTGCACAATTCCGGGGTGTTTTTCCGATAATTACAAGAACGGTGATGGCTTCACATGTTACATCAAAATCACAAGCAAAACCATGACAATATCACACGCTAACTGAGTTGGCGACTACACGAGTTCTTGTTACCGTGCCCCATCTTGCGATGCAAAACCAGAGTCTGATCTAAACTGAAGTTAGATTATTTGCATTCAAAATCCTGCAAACAATGGAGCTTGTTATGTCGCAGAGGGACACGACGATGACCTACCTCTCTTAATCACAGCCAGTCACATGGTCTAACAATAAGATATTCACGAATCACATCTTCAGCTTCTTTCTTTTAATTATGTGAAATTGATGTTAAAGAGAATGCTTTGACATACAAGCAAGAACTAACATTCTTGCACAAACTTGGGGTGAGGATGGCTGTGCATTGTTTATCTGTCAGAAGCATGCTGCCCATGAGATACATCGGAGGGAATGAAGAAGGATGGACAGAGTTGAAGACTGCACGATGCAAAGAAACTCCACAGATTGGTTGCTCATGAAAATTTTCAGCTAAGCAAATTGTTTCAAGGGCATGGTGGATCATCATGCATGTATTTCCAACAACTTAGAAGGTATGGTATCATAGGCATGAGATAAATATCTGATCAAGACCGTGTTACTAGATAGGTGCATTAAAAAGTTTGAGTCCGCTGATATTGCTTTCATTTGCATTAAAGCTTCCCTCTGAAAGCTACAAATCTTGTTTCGTTTATGGTGTACATTTTTATTTCCCTCACCGGAGAGACTTTCTCGCCGCCAGTACTAGGCATCAGATACTTTCCGCCAGGGGAGTGAAGGTGACTCCATGATCTAGAAAAATTCTGTTATTTCTTTGTTTTTGAGAGAAGGACTACCAAATTAAGGTTTCTAGGCTGTCTGTTTGCATGCGTGTTAATTGCGTTGTTTTGAATTGATACTCTCGGTAGGCTGTAAACTTTGCAATTCTCAAATATTTGCATGATCTTTTTTTTTTTGGAAAAAGTGAGAGACCATCATTAAGAAAATGAAAGGATATAAGCTGTCTGCTGCATTTGCTGGATTGGTGCTCCGTTTAGTTTGTTCCTCTTTGTTGATTATCAGAAAACAAAGCAAGGAAAGAGAACAATGCAGGCAACTGTACCTAAGCCAGTTTTTGATCTAGCTCTAGCGTGCTAGAGCTAGCCTTGTAGGCATGGTCTTGTAAATAGTTAACTCAGTGAACTTACGATCGTATGAACTAGTTCACTGCATTCAAAACTTACTTAAACATGCTGACCAAATTTATTTGCTGAGCCATTTTCCTTTTTGGTTACAATCGGTTGACGAAGCCCCAGGAATCGAACTCGTCACCACTGAATGGGCATCAGAGACCCCACCTGTGAGCTAACGCTCTGGGTGCATTTGCTGAGCCAATTTCAAATGATAACACCATGTACACTAGAAGGATGATATAATGTTAAGCAAATCTTCATCGGATTTCCTCAAGACCTCTCATCATAGTGTAGCACATGAAGGTTTTTGAATCAGCACGTGGAGCCATTTCTCTCTTGGCTAGGGAGTTGAGTTAGAAAAGCCTTCAACTGAGAGGTCCTGAGCTCAATACCAGGGTACGCACATCTGGTAGGGGTTTGCGTACCCTCAGCGTGCAAATAAAAGAAGGGTTCTTGAATCTACTCGGAATCCCGCATATTTTGGCTTAAGGTTTGTACTGACCATACATTCGCATGTTCACTGAATGTTAGATCCAGTATCTGTGTCTTCACTTGAAATTCGAAGGCCTGTAATTTGAAACTTCTCATTTCGCTGTCTTGCTTTTTTAAGGTATTGCTCCTCTTAGTGGTGCGGATTTACCCTTGTTGTATCTAAGGGTGTTCACGGTTGGGTTTGGTTCTGTTCTAGCTTCAACCTCAAACCAAATGATTAGTTTTGGTTCTCAAACTTTCAGAGAACCGAACCCAATCCAGCCTAACCATGCTATGGCCAGAGCCGAAACAAACCGAACCATTGTTTCCAATTTGGTTCAGTTCTGAACTTCAGTTCTGAACCACAGTTCTACTAATTTGAAGATTTTGTCAAACACAATGTATTATGTCATGAGATTATTTGGATCTACGGTCTGCATTTTATATGTATGTGAGGTTATAAAACTTATATATGTAACTTATAAACTTGTCAAGATTTAAACAGAGATAAGTATATAAACTTTATATATATTCATATTTTATATATATAAGGTTATAAAATTCATAGTATGGGAAAAGGCTTAGTTGTTGTTGTTGTATAAGGTTATAAAATTCATAAACTTATATAAGCTTTATAACCTTATATACATATAAAATGTGAATGGTTCGGTTCCAACAGTGGAACCGTGAACAGAACCACCGAAATCTTTTCTTACTAGAACCTAAGGGAACCAAACCGGACATCGGTTCTGGGGTTTGGTTCGGTTCTGACGGTTCCATGAAACCATTACTTTAGGTTAAATATGAATTCTCCCTCAAAGGAAAACTTAAATCGGTTGGTAGCTAACAACGCGCTTGTCTATATATTCGTTAAATTGCCCTGTGACATGGAGATCATTGAGATCCCTCACGCAATATAATGCCACCTATATATAAAAATATATATTTAAACATTTACTGTTAGCCAATTTTTAAATGTTTGATCTATAAGTATAGTTAACAGTTAAATCAGTGGGCCATATGGTTTGCATGGCGAGTTATTTTCTGAGCGTACGGGAGCTTCTATAGTATTGTTAAAGTACATGTGCATCATTTTGTAGGCCAATAAATTTCCCTGAATGGCATCAATGTACATTTTGTAGGTCAATAACAACTAGTTGCCTGTTATTGCACATTAATGTGATTAAGCCACTACTAATCTCCCTTTACTGTTAAACCAACTCAATTTGTAGGGTCCTGAAAAACTAATTGCAGGTGATTTTTGCTGGAAAGATGAACTCTCAAACTGGGTCCTGTCAACGATCTTGATGCAAATATTTACGCGCAACTAGCTGAGTGCCTAACCTCATCTGGCCAATTCGAAGGAGAAGGAACTTATCAACCATATGTACTTAATAAGCTTGGCCAAACCTAAGCTGAGCCCGAATCAACATGCATTCTTTGGCTCAGACATCTCAACAAGCCACCGCCATGTTCTTAATTTTGTGTGTTGTTCACAGAGTATAAATGAGCTCACCACTAGTTGAACCATGACCAAGACGCATTTGTTTCCCGTTGCTGGGTGAGACCCTTCGTAACACCATGTGATCCTAAAGCTGCAAGGCTGCACAGCCTTAATATAAAATATGCCATAGTTTGCGAATCGACCAATAGCTCACCTGGCTAGGAGGTCCGTTCACAAGATGATGGTCATGAGTTTGATACCAGGGGCATGCATCTAGCTTCGGTCTCCTCCTTGTACCAGGCAAAAAAAAGCCATTCGTTTGAAAATATCAAAGGCCAAACTTGGTCATGCATGTATCGTGCTGGGCACGCTAAAATTCCTAATTAGCACTTACTACACACACAGTAACATGAAGAAACGCTAAACATTGTAAACAAAAATATAATTTAATAGCACGTTCTAGAACACACGCACACACATATATACATACAAGAGAGAGATACATACATATATATATATATATATATATATATATATATATATATATATATATATATATAGAGAGAGAGAGAGAGAGAGAGAGAGAGAGAGAGAACCAAACTGGTAGTTAGACATGAAGACATTAGAATGGTAGATGATGTGAATAAGGGAAAAGCAAACCAAACCACATACACAGTTAGAGTAGTCGGTAGCTGTTGCAATGAGTTTGGCTTGTGTTGCCTGCACTGATCGGCTGAGCTGCTCCAATGTGCAGTACGTCTAGTTGAAGGCATCTTCAAGTCGGCCTCCTATCCAAGAGAGCCATTGGTTCCTTGTGCCATCACTCTTAACAGTTTGCCTCTACCGATAAACTTGTACTTACTTTATGCATGCTTTTCACGGTAATAAATAGTTCTCAGATGTAGCATCTGTATCTTGAAATCAAGCAAACACACTTAGCATTTGCTCACAATACACGATTTTTAGGAGATGCTTGTTCTATATATGTGTGTGTTTTGAGCACACACATATACGCATACATAGACAAAATTCATTAGAATCATATAATTCATATCTTTAACATAGATTACGCTCATGTTGTTACCTAATATATAACCAATCAATGATACGATTTATGGAATATTCATGTCTACTAATGTACGATGAGATCGTCTTGATTGGAGATCCTAAAATCAAGATGAGGATCCAATTAAGATGCATAAAATGGGATCATTTTCTTGGGGTCTAAAACTTCAGCCTTCAAAGAATCACAAGATGGTACGAACCTAGGGTTTAACGATCTTGGCAACCATTGCTATAGCTATTGTCCCCGTTAACAATCAGGATAGCCTCATAGACCCATCGAGTGGTTGATTTAGAATTTTTTATTGGGTGGGAAGAACTAACTATTCAACCATTTGAGGTTGGGGAAACTATGTATAGTGGCGATGGATATGGGTTCATTTGGGGTGGCTGGCCCACCTCGCTTCAATGTACATCTATCACTGGGTCCATCAAACATAGGGTCCGTTGGGCTGATTGTTGCCAAACTCCCATATAGGTTTAACAATGATTTTGACCCTTGATTAGCTTCTACATGAATTATATAAATGGAAAGAAATGCCCTGATAGCCATTAAGAACAAATACTTGCAGGAACGGTTCGGTTGTTATTTGGAGCAAAAGTTTTGTTTACAAATTTCTGTTAACTTCCTTCTTTTTTTGTTAAAAGAGGAGACCGAAGCCTAACACATGCACCCTATGGGAATCGAACTCCCACCAGCACTAACGGCACTAGAGCACCCTGCCGTAGAGCTACCGCTCTGGGTGCAACTATGCTAGCTTCCTACTATCTTATTGTTTGATTTCTTACTCGAGACTCTACATCAAACGGGACACCCTAACCTACAGACGGTTTCTAAGCCGCGCTGCTGTTTTGCTGGGAGCCGAGCCGGGCCGAATCATGAACATGTGCAGGTAGGGTGGCCGCACGAGTAAGTCAGACGCTTTCTGGGAAATTAAGGTCTATAAAACATCATGATTCGATTGTATGGGTCTGCGTGTGTGTGTTAGGTCGTTGCGCTCTTTCAGTCTCTTGGATAGAATGGTGAAGGAGGCCCATAGTCGCAGCAAGAAGGGTGTTAACAGAGGAGCATGGACCAGAGAAGAAGATCGAAGACTATTGGAGTGTATTAAAATTCATGGTGACAAGAAATGGAGGTCTCTCCCAGCTAAAGCAGGTCTCTCTCTCTCTCTCTCTCTCTCTCTCTCTCTCTCTCTCTCTCTCTCTCTCTCTCTCTCTCTCTCTCAGCGTGTGTATTTTTGTTGTGTAGCGGTCAGTTTTCTTCAAAACGCCATAACTAGTGGGGTTCTAGCAGCCTTTCTTCCCCAGGTTTTGTAAAGCTAAACTCTTCACTATGAATGTTGAGTTCCTATTGCACTTCTTGTGGCTCAATGTAGGTTCAAGCACTTGTTAGAGATCCTGCAAAATGGTTCGATGATCCACCTTATAGTCTACTCTACTTAAACAGGATGCTTCTCTCTACTGCCTATCTCATGGATCTCAAATTCTGCAGCGGAAAAATTAATAGTTCTGGCAGTTTCTCACTACTCCGACCATCAAGCCAGTTATGAGGTCCATCCCCGTCATCCAATTAGATTCAGCGTTGCAGGGCAGTCTCACAACACCAAAATCCAGCCTTTTTGACACATTGTGGAGTCGGGTATATCGATTTTTGGTAGCCATTGAGCTTGATTTTGTGCTTGTTACTTAGGGAGGGAGAGAGAGAGAGTTGTCAAAGGAAACAATCTCTTCCGTTCCGTTCAAAGATAATTCGATCGCACCCAGTTCAGCAAATATAAGTTAGTACCAAGGCTTTCCTGCATTTAAATCATTTCGGGATTGGAGAGGCGAAAACTTATTGCCCATGTGAAGCCATCCTGGTTCCACGAATTCCAAATTATTATTTATAACAACAACAACAACAACTAAACCTTTTCCCATACTAGACGGGCTACATGGATTCTTTGTTTCCACAGATCCCTATCATGTGCTATATTAGCAGTTAACTCCCAATAAGCTAGATCATTCTTTATTATTTCTTTCCAACACTTTTTGTGGTCGTCCTCTACCTCTTTTAATACTTTCCAAATTTAGTTTTTCTAACCTTCTTACAAGTTCTTCTTTTGATCTTCTTTCTATATGTCCATACCATCTTAAACGATGTTCTCTCATTTTATCCTCTATTGATTTCACTCCTAATTTTTTTCTAATAACCTCGTTATGTATACGGTCTTTTCTTGTATGACCACTCATCCATCTCAACATCTTCGTTTCTGTCACGGACATCTTTTGTACATGTTGATGATTAACTGCCCAACACTCAGAACCATAAAACATGGCAGGCCTAATTGCTGCTCTATAATATTTACCTTTTAACTTTAATGGTATCTTCTTATCACAAAGAATGCCTGATGCTCCTCTCCATTTTAACCAACCAACATTAATTCTATGCGTAACATCTCCATCAATTCTTCCATCACTCTTAAAAATTGACCCTAGGTATTTAAAACTTTCCTTTTGGGTAATGCAATGTGTGCCAATTTTAATTTCTATGTCTTCTGAAGTAACCAAATGATCAAACTTACATTCCATATATTCTGTCTTTGTTCTACTAAGTCGGAGCCCTTTGCTTTCTAATGTTTCTCTCCATAGTTCCAATTTTCTATTAACTTTTTCCTTAGACTCCACCACTAATACAATGTCATCTGCAAATAACATACACTAAGGTACTTCATCTTGAATATGTTTTGTTAACTCATCCATCACCATTTTGATCCTTGATGTAACCCAATATTAACTTCAAAGAAGTCTGTCGTTCCTTCATGAGTCCTCACACATGTTTTTGCACCATCATACATGACTCTTATAAGGCTAATATATGTCAATGGGAAACCTCTTTTTTCCAAAGTTCTCCAAAGAACCTCTCTCGGTACCCTATCATAAGCTTTTTCTAGATCAATAAATATCATGTGAAGGTCTTTCTTTTTTGCTCTAAAATGTTTCATAAGACGTCTCAAAAGGTGAATCGCTTCGATAGTAGATCTGCCTGGCATGAATCCAAATTGGTTCTCTGTTGTACTTGATACTTGTCTTAACCTACGTTCGATAATTCTTTCCCATAATTTCATAGTATGACTCATTAACTTGATACCTCGATAATTTGCACAATTTTGAATGTCTCCCTTATTCTTATATATGGGTATAAGTGTACTTGCTCTCCATTCCTCGGGTATCTTTTGGTTTTTCCATATTTCATTAAATAGTCTTGTGAGCCAAGTGATTCCTATTTCTCCTAGTATTTTCCAAACTTCTATAGGAATATTGTCTGGTCCTACCGATTTACCACCCTTCATATGTTTAAGAGCCTCTTTTACTTCATTCTTTTGAATACGTCGATAGAAATTGTGGTTTATATACTTTTCTGACTTGGCTAAATCTCCTAAACTAATACTAACATATTTATTTTCATTAAAAAGATTATAAAAATAGTTTTTCCATCTATTTCTTATATCATCATTTGCCAATAGAATTTTTTCATACTCGTCTTTTATGCATATAACATAATTAAGATCTTTAGTTTTCTTATCTCTAGGCCTAGCTATCCTAAAAATATCTCTTTCACCCTCTTTTAAGTTGAGTTTTTTATATAAATCCTCATAAATTTCAGCTTTTGCTTCACTAACGGCCTTTTTCGCTTCCTTCTTTGCTTTCTTATAAGCCTCTAAAGTTTCACTAGTTTTCTTAGCATAATATAATTTGTAACATACCCTCTTTGCCTTGATTTTATTTTGCACTACTTCACTCTACCACCAAGCTTTTTTTTGTGCCGGTACACCTCCCTTTGATTCACCTAATACATCTTTTGCCACTTTTCTAATGTGTATAGCCATATTGTTCCACATATTACAAGGTGTACCAACATAATTCTAACCATCTCCTTGAAGGACTTTTTGTTTAAATATATATTCTTTCTCGCTTTTGAGGTTCCACCATTTAGTCTGAATAGCTCGATGCACTCTTTTCTTCTTTCTCTATTTTTTATTTGTAAATCCAAAACTAAAAGTCGATGTTGGGTGGTTAAGCTTTCTCCTGGAATTACCTTGCAATCTTTACAACACGCTCTATCTTTTTTTCTAAAATAAAGTAATCAATTTGTGTTTGTGATAAGCCACTCTTATAAGTAATTAAATGTTCATCTCGTTTTTTGAAAATTGTATTAACTATAAAGAGATCAAATGCCATAGCAAAATCTAAAATCTCCCTACCTTCCTCGTTTATATCCCCAAGACCAAAGTTTTCATGAATCCCTTGATATCCTAATGCCTCTTTACTGACATGTCCATTTAAATCTCCTCCTAAACAAATCATCTCCCTTGGTGGAATCTTTTGAAATACCTTATCTAACTCTTCCCAAAAAACTGTCTTTATACTATCTTCTAGTCTTACTTGGGGTGCGTAAGCACAAACTATATTCAAAACCTCTGCTCCTTACACTAATTTCAATGTCATGATTCGGTCACCATATCGTTGTATGTCTACTACACTCTCCTTTAAATCTTTATTTATGATAATACCAACTCCGTTTCAAGCTTTTTCTTTACCTGAGTACCATAATTTAAAACCTATATCCTCTATCTCCTTTGCTTTTTCTCCAACCCATTTTGTCTCTTGTAAACATAGAATATGAATCTTTCTCCGAATCATAGTATCTACCACCTCTATTAGCTTACCGGATAATGTTTCGATATTCCAAGAACCAATACGAATCTTATTATCTAGGACTAGCTTCCTTACCCCCCGCATCCGTCCATAATCAAAATACGGAGACCCTCTCTGAAAATTTTTTGCTACATTCGGGTGGCAATATAGCGGGACTAACTTCTTTACCCACACCCGTCCATGATGTGGGAACCCTCTCTGCAATTGATTCACTACATTCGGGCGAAAATGTAGTGGCCCTTGCTTACTTCTTACTGCATTCAGGCTCTGCAACACGTCACTAGACGGGGACGCCCCAAAGCAATGCTCATAATTTTGTAACAATCAGGACAAAATCTCTGCTGAGAAGCATGAAAAGGCCTTTGACACTATCGACTTCAATAATTCGAAACAAAACGTACATTATGTACCTTCTCTTTCTTTTTCGTGCAAAACTGAGCTATGGTCCAATTGCACAGGTCTGAATAGGTGTGGGAAGAGCTGCCGGTTGAGATGGTTGAATTATTTGAGGCCAGACATTAAGAGAGGAAATATATTAGAAGACGAGGAAGATTTGATAATGAGACTTCACAATCTTTTAGGAAACAGGTAACTCGTTCTCAAGGGTCACCCCCAATAAGAAACAACATTTTCTCAACATAAAGGATAAGCTTAAGCAAACTATTACCAAGTAGAAGTGCAAATTAGGTCACCTGTTTTGGTACTGCTCTGTCTCAGTCATATTCACCTCTGGAGTTGTCATTAGATCTGGTGCAATATTAGTGTTATAATGATCTCACCCGTTTGTAGAAGAACCCTAAATATAATCCGTATTAAAGATGTGGGTTGTAATAATAGCTCACAATCTTAAACTGTAGGCTATTATCTCTAGCACATGCAGCATTAGCTCACCTTGCTAAGGGGGCCGACTCACAAAATGAAGGTCATGGGTTCGATCGTGGGGGCCATTGCATCTGGCTTTAGCCTCCGCAATGTACTAAAAGGTCATGTTTTATAACCTTGGCTACTGGATGAGCTGTGGACTCATTTAACAATGCCTACAATATAACTATGCGGTATAATACATAACCCACGGTTATTCACCTTTAAAAGAATTCTAGATCTACCAACTAAATGATATTCTACCTTTCTTACTCAGTCATTTAGAATATTCACGGTGCCATGGAGCTTATATATGTGTGTTGGCAGATATAGAAAGTCATGGGTGTTATATATGACAATCAACTCACCTCCACATAAGGAATCATTTGAAAAAATGGACTCAAGCAAGGGTGAGTGAACTGTTAAATGTGGCAATATATTCGTGTAATTCCATCTAGCTACCCAGAAGCATCATCGTGGTTAATAAATGCAGTGCACTTAGGTCGTCATAGATAGGACAAAGCTCACTTCTTGGCTCCCTTCATACTATTACTTGGAACCATCCAACTAGAACCAACGTCATACTCAACGAGTCACGAATATTGTTCTCGGAAAAACACAGAGATAGCAAAAGCAGGTCAAAATATATGGCTTATACACACGCACACACAACAGAAAAAGACCGTAATCAAGAACCAACTTCAAGAATGTGTAACATTGAATTTTCAGCTGGTTGTGTGTAATATTGAGTTTTCTGCAGAAAATTAACGATCGTCTTTGAGAATGTCTCTTCAAATTACTGATAATTTCAATAAATTGCATTGTTTGTATCATGTACTGCTACTCTGCTTGAGAAAGATGTTGAGGTTGAGAGTTCTTTTGAGTTGTGGTGGTGGAAGAAATGCCGTTTTCCTACTTGGGCTTTGAGAGTTCTTTTGAGGTGAACTTGTAGCCAAGAGAGAGCCTTACCAGTTGATGCATGCACGCACACAGAGTGATATAACATTTATAAGTCAAATAGCTGATCGCAGAAGTCTTGATGTTTTTTCTTCCATGATGCAGGTGGTCACTGATCGCCGGAAGATTGCCAGGACGAACGGATAACGAGATAAAGAACTACTGGAATACTCATTTGAGCAAAAAATCGTTGTCAATGCGTGATCTGAACCTAAAAATAAACCAGAAGGTGAAGGAAACCCGGAATCCACTGCCGCCAATGATGATAACAGGCCCAATTTCCTCATATCCTGATCAAGCGACCGACGATGAGGTCGGTCGAGATCAGAACCTGGGACGTTGGAGTGATCTGCTTGAGAAAGATGCTGAGGATGATATCGACGTCGACAAATTCTTTGATTTACCAGGCATCGGCTCGGCCAGAACAGAGGAGCGACCTAGCCCCAGGGTGGAAGACAAGAAAATGATTGAGCGAAGGGGGGAAGGACTCAACAGCGGTCTGTTTGAGTATGAATTCATGAGTGTTGAAGTAGGCTTATGCAGTGAGCAACCTAGATTCGACCGTCTCGAGTTTGAAGTTATCAGTAGGTTTCTAGACTCTGATATGGATTTAATTTGAGTCACCCAGGAGAGGGGCGATTTATTGGTTTCTTCTTTTGAGTCTGATAAAAAATAACAAAATTGAAGGAACTAAATACGTCATATGCGGTAACTAAAGCCTCCTATTGGAGGCGTCTGGGAATGTCCGTGCTACTGCAGATCATAATATAAGATTATCATCGAAAACTAGAATCCAACTTCATGAACATATTTATTGGAAACCACTTATATATATATATATGTTATAGCATACACACAAATCTCAACCATTTAATCTTTTTTTCTTTTCAAAAAGTCAAAATTACATCTCATAGGAGGAAGAAACAAAAAAAAACAAAACATATATAGTGAAATGGCATCCTGAGGATGTCGAGGTAATGATGCTCATACATACCCATAGAAATGGTAGTCCAAAAGTTGTGAAAGATGCTCTGATGAGGCTTCTGTCTGAACAAAAAAAAAATTGTGGCTGAATTTGGATGCCGTCAGTAGAATGTTAACCGTTTGTGCGCCCCATAAGGGGGATCAATATATGTGTCATGAGGAGGAAGCACCTATTATTGTGTGAGGGTGGTGATGAAATGAGTAACTGTTTCTTGAGAGTTGAGTGCACACTGTTAGTTTGAGGAAGCCATGATCATGATCTAAACGAAGGAAGGTCCTGAAGGAATGCTTGGAAATCTGCTTGTAGGATATTTCGTGCGAGGAGCTGCACCTGGAAATCTGAGGATCCAATGATCATACGTAAAGTTCCATCTAAACCGGCATTGCTCCCAGTAGGTGGCAGAATTGCATGGGTGGAGAGGTTAATCGGTGGAAGTGTGTTGATTGATGCTGGCTGGTGTCGGTACGGGGGTTTAGCTAATAGTGCCAATGTGGTTTTTGAGGAGCCAACCAACCCAAGATCATGCAAGCATGCCAAGGGTTGACCTCTTTCACGAGATTTATCTTCAACGCCACAACCACCATATCCCTGCTGCAAAGAGATAACCTGACGAGTGATGCTGGTTAAGTTTAAATCAAGATTGTAGGTTTTGTTAAAAAAAACGAGGCCATTCTTAGGCAAAGTCACACCTGAAGTGATGGAGGGAAGTCGCACAAGCAGATAATATATTATGTAATTGACGTTTTGCTTCTTGAATATAAATTTCAACAACCATCCACCACTAAGATTGAAGTGCAAAGAAAGGTGGTGGGAGCAAATTGGGCAGGTTTGGTCGATGTGCCATAGCTTTACCTATGTGGCACACGCAGGATAAGAACGACGTTGGCAGATATGACATGGCTTTATTAGCTAGCTGTATGTAGCAAAGAGAGGACAAAGTGTTCGCCCGCTTTGCACTTTATTTTCTTCATGCAGCAGTAGAAATTTGAAAGACTTACTCTAGGCGAGTTCGAATCTCGATCCCAACTTGCGAGTGATCAAAGCAATTACTCTTCAATTCAATCAAGTGCGAGAAAGTTTAGGGAAGAAAACTGAGGAGGGACATCGAGGCATCCAGATGGTTGGCATCAAACTCATAATTCAATTAATCTCGTTCTTGTTAGGGATATTGCCAGCTCCCACTTCAACGCCGAAAAAGCCTTAGATAGACACAAATGTAATGAAAAATATATCAAAAGTGGTTTCTTCTCTTCAAATAAGAGGGCTTCCCTCGAAGTTTTTGTCGATTTTAATAAGTAGGGTAACAAATCATATGAGTGTGCTGATGCCAAAAATCGAAAAGACGAGTGGCAACAACAAGGTGTAACTCATTACTTGTGAGACGATGAATTGATTGGACTAGAGAGAGCTGGATCCAAAGGTTACCCGACCCAACTTCTTGAGATATATTTGGTTGGATTCAGCCCCTAATTAATATATTTCTCCTGTACAATGAGGAGGTCGAAGCCAGATAAATACACGCCTCCCTCTCACTCCCAGGTATAAAGAGCCCACGACCTTTAACTTGTGAATCGACCTCCTACCCAGGTGAGTTATTGTTCTCCATTGGTTGTAATGAGATATGCAATTGGATCGAAGTACCACCAATAATTTGAATATGGATTTTCTCCCTGAAATCCAAACCAAATCTGAATGTTAGTGGGTCCTATATCAGTTCGGGTCTGACAAATTGTACACATTTAAATCTGGATTTAAATCACCATCCGGAATTGAAGCGTTGCCCAAGCGGATCGGGTACACGATCCGCTAACAGCCCGAAGTGAAGTGGACTTCGTCGGGATATAAATACGTTCGCTGCGAGGAGGGAGGCGCGCCTCCCTCTTGTTCGCGATCTCTCAGATGTTCGCCTCGGAACCTCCATTTCGTCTCTCTCTCTCTCTCTCGGGAAGCCCTAATCCATCTCGGTAATCGCCATAACCATGATCCCCTGTGCATTCTGTGTGTGTATGTGCGTGTGCGTGTGCGTGTGCGTGTGTTCCACTCTTTGTCTCTCTCTCTCTCTCTCATGTCAGTTCTCGAATGCGTCTAAAATCGTAGGTTTTCAATGTTCCATTCATGGTTAGTTCCTGGTATTTTGAAAATGTCGCGTGATTATTCTGCAGAGTTAGCAAAACTATCACATTTCATTTTAAAAGTCTCTATCCGTAGCAGCTCCATTTCCTAATTTTTGACAATATCGCACATCTGTTTTTGCATGAGTACCAAAAGAATCAGTGTCTCTTTGAAAACGTCTAAGTTGGTGCATCACAATCTCAAGATACTCTAACATTCGCCTTGTCTATGGAATACACTGAGTTATTTGATTCCCCACAGTACAGAAATATATATATATATATATATATATATATATATATATATATATATATATATATATATATATATATGATGGAGAAAATCTATGCAAAAAGATGAGACTGATTAAATGAAGTAGTTATGTGATTTCGTCTGCGTTTGTCATATTACGAAAGTAGAACAAGGCCTAAGCTAGCGGTATTCTCCATTGCTTTTGCTTAATCCTTGATCCTTTCTTCTACCTTGTATCTTTCCATCCCAAGTTATGTGATTCTTTTCTTTCCTAGAGATTTATTATACAAAACTTGGATGATTCAATCTTCTGATGATGACCGTGCAAAAATTATAACGTATCAGTTCATGAATTTTGATTCTGGCATTCATCTTTCATTAGGTATATATAACAAAGAGATCGCCTGAATATTTGATGCTTAACAACTCTTGGGGATCCAAAGATTCCTTCTGAATCCACAATTTATTAGGAAGCTGACGGTTGATGTCTCCTCAAAACCCACAGTATGGAGATGGAAGTGCTTTCCCTTCATCAAATGATGCCCTGGTCTTCACCACAATGTGTGTTGTTGGCATGCCTGTCGAGGTGCAGGTTAAAGATGGATCAATATATGCTGGCATTTTCCATACCGCTTGCATAGAGAATGACTACGGTATTGATATACGTTTCCTTTTTCTCCATATTGCTATAAGTATTCTGCCTTTTCAGGTTTCTGGGTCAGGCTCCATGCCTTTGTACTTTTTGTCTGGCATTGTCAAGCCATGCCATATTTTTATATGGTTCATTGGTTTATGCTTCTATGGTTCTCCTATGGAGCCTAATTATTTGAGATAAGATTATCCTTTTGTATAAGAAAAGATCCTTTCCCAACCCCATGCATGAAATAAAAGACAGAGGAGATGTGCTGGATACCATCCATACTGGAAAGATATCAGCCTGGGTCTTATCTCCAATCTTTGCATATAAATGTGTTTGTGCGTTCCTCTCAACCAAGTCCGCTTTTCAGATCAAATCTAGTGTTGGCAGGTTTTACTGAAAGCATGTGCCTTTTGTATTATTTGGAAGGCACATTTCCTAACCGGAAGCACCCACTGATGGATTTTATGATATATGTGTATGTAATCATTATGACTTCCATGGTTGTTCAAGTAATTGCTTTGTCTAGGAGTTGTTCTGAAGATGGCAAGGATGGTTAGAAGAGGCATGACTAATGATAACTTTGTTGGAGGATCTTTCGTTGATACCCTTATCGTACTGTCCAGCGACCTTGTACAAGTAGTTGTGAAGGTTCATTCCTCCTTCCTTTTTTCCTTATCCTTTATTGTTCAGTTTTCTACATACCATGGATGAAGGATATGAAAGTTCGAAACTAACTTGATGCTCTTCTGCTAAGGATGTTATATTGCCATCTGATGGACACCACATAGACATCTATAGTGAGGATAAAGCAGCAATTAGTGGGTATACCAGTACCTTAAAGGAAAAGTCTTTCGAATGTGAAGGAGAAAGGAAGCTACAAAGTCAAAAATTGGTTGAGGATGACCCTGGGAGATTCAAGGATGTGGACAGCAGAAATGGCCAAAACATGTAAGGGTCTCAGCAATGTGATTTCTTGTTACTTTATGCCCTTTTCTTTTGATGGATAAGATGTGAAAAATTGGTTTTAGTAATTCATTGTCAAGGTGACCGTTAAAAGTTTGGTCCTTTAGTTCTTTGAAGCAAGATAGTGACTGCTCGTACAATCTTGCTTTCTGCAGACACTAGATTGTTGTGCATGCACACTGACATAGACATTCTCTCCATCTCTCTCTCTCTCCATACACACACACTGATGAATTTTTTTCTTAAGTGCAAGCGAACTTCTTAAGGTTATCAAAGTCCTCTGTTTTGGAGGAAAATAGATGTCAAATGCATTTTAAAAGTTTTCAATTGCATATTCAAAATATCAATATTTGAAAAGGTGAAACCTTAAAAGTTAATTTATGCTTTGACTAATCCAGTGCCTTCACTTTTAAGAGCATTTATGTCATTCTGATTAGTTTAATGAATCTTTGTTCACTGTAACAAGTGTAATGTTGGATGGTGCATGTGTGTGTGTCAATGACTCAATGTTGTTTGTAGTGTATCGTAACACATATTTTTTCTAATGATACGATATGGTTGTATCATATCCGTAAATTTTTCTGAAAATAGTTTTGAAAATAGAAAAAGGGAAAATCAAGAAAATTTCTAAAAATTGTTATGAATCAAAATAAGTAGGGCAAATATTAACATTATATCAAAGCAATAGTATATGACTTATTTAAATTATTTAACAACATAGTAAGTACCTAATAGGTTTCATTAAGTTGTCATTAACTAATAATATTCATAAGTTCATAATATAAACAAATAAATAAGGTAACTGGCAATGAAAAATAATCAAGCAACTTGTCTAATCTATTATCAAATCAAAGCAAAGAAAATATACTTTTATATATGTGCAAATGAGTTTATATATGTGAGATAAAGTTTTATGCAAAAACTATGAACATAAGGGAAAATAAAAGTTTATAACTTTATATCTCAAAATGTGAGTAAATTGTACTCACACAGTCGAGAAGGTGTAGTTTCCCTTGTACAAGTGTAGATAGAGGAGAAATGAAGAAGAAAAGGTCTTAAAATGTCAAAGTTGATGTAAAATGAGGTTTGGCTTATGGATTGGACCCATATCATGCAATACGGAGATACGACCCAATCCACTGGCCTGATCCTGATAGAGGCCCTATTTCATATCAAAATTCCCTTTGATATGATATGATACAGTCTTTGCAATCTGATACGAGCGGATACGCATAATATTGGTGTATGTGCAATGGCGGATCCACTGTAGGGCGAGGTGAAGCATGCACCTCACTCGAAATCTGGACAATTCCTGGGTCCTATGTCACACAGGTGCGGGTGCGGGTGCGGACACGGGTGCTGGATATGGCAAATTTCAAAAATTTTGAGTGCGACAACACGGCTAAGGTATATAATAACAGACTTCTTTGAAGTTAGTATTGGGTTACATCAAGGATCAACTTTAAGTCCATACTTATTTATAATGGTGATTGATGAGTTAACAAAACATATTCAAGATGAAGTACCTTGGTGTATGTTATTTGCAGATGACATTGTATTAGTGGAGGAGTCTAAGGAAAAAGTTAATAGAAAATTGGAACTACAGAGAGAAACATTAGAAAGCCAAGGCCTCTGACTTAGTAGAACAAAGACAAAATATATGGAATGTAAGTTTGATCATTTGGTTACCTCATAGGACATAGAAATTAAAATTGGCACACATTGCATCCCCCAAAAGGAAAGTTTTAAATACCTAGGGTCAATTTTTCAGTGATGGAAGAATTGATGGAGATGTTATGTATAGAATTAATGTTGGTTGGTTAGAATGAAGAGGAGCGTGAGGTATTCTTTGTGATAAGAAGATACCATTAAAGTTAAAAGGTAAATATTATAGAGCAACAATTAGGCCTGCCATGTTTTATGGTTCTGAGTGTTGGGCAGTTAATCATCAATATGTACAAAAGATGTTTGTGACAGAAATGAAGATGTTGAGATGGATGAGTGGTCATACAAGAAAAGACCGTATACATAATGAGGTTATTATAAACAAATTAGGAGTGACACCAATAGAGGATAAAATGAGAGAATATCGTTTAAGATGGTTTGGACATATAGAAAGAAGATTAGAAGAAGAACCTTTAAGAAGGTATGAAAAACTAAATTTAGAAAGTATTAAAAGAGCTAGAGGATGGCCACAAAAGTGTTGGAAAATAAAGAATGATCTAGCTTATTGTGAGCTAACTGCTAACATGGCACACGATAGGGATCCGTGGAAATAAAGAATCCATGTAGTCAACCCCGTCTAGTATGTGAAAATGCTTAGTTGTTGTTGTTGTTATTCAAGCTACAACAAGTGAGACATCAATTAACATAAGTATATGACAATAGCAAGTACACAACTTTATATTAAAACAAAACACATAAATGGTAAACAACTACTAACTTCATCATAATACGTAAATCAATCTTCACTATCTAGATCCATTTATCCAAAAAGACCCGAACTTCAAAATCGATACCAGATTTTGAAGCGTGGAATATCCACACTAAAGGAAGTGAAGTAGGTTTGCGTTGAGATATTTTTCTATGTTCATTGGCGGAGTTTCATGGGAGATGATGGAGGACAAGTTCAAGGAGTATTTTGGAAACTATTGTGAGGTAACTCTGGTGGTCATCATGGGAGATAAGGTCACGAGTCGACTAAGAGTCTTCGGTTTCATCGTCTTCACGGATTACTCCCTCTTTGATCGGGTTCTGTAGGATAAATACACCATAGACGGCAGAACCATGAGTTACAACTGACACGGTGTCGGTGTCGGTGTCGCACCCGTGCCGAGGTCGACACTCCACCCCTTAGAACTGTCTGTGTGACTTAGCCTAGGTTTGCTACTGTATACAGAGAAATACAAGGCGCTTTGTGGACATAAAATAAAGTGTGCATCACCTGAAATACAAATGCTCCTCACCCCAAAAAACTTCCTGGATCCACTACGGTGTGTATGCATCGTGTGCTTGTGAGCAAGTGAGTTAAGGATTGTGTGAGTTTCCTCTTTATGGAAATCTCGGCCTCCCTTTCATATAGAAGTGACAAGATAGGGACATTTTTGTCTGTCTCTCTTTGTCTTTATTTTGAGATTCTAGATCATGTGAAGGTCAGACATAAGAAGTAGATGGTCATTGACTCTTCGCAAATTCGTTTTCTTGGAGGTGCAGATAAATTGGCTAGCATGTCAACCAATCTGTGAGGGGTTGATATTTAAATAGGCCTTCTTTGGGTTGTTTGGACAGGAATAATCTGAAATAGGGTGTTGTAATAGGTTTATGTTAGAAAACTCAGCTTTCTCTGTGGATCCGCTTAATAAGTGTGCAGGTTGGGTATGTTGGATAGTTTTGAGTGCATGTTTCATGAAAAACTTATGGGTATATTTCATGTATTGAATTGGTTGATTATAACTTTTACTTTTATGGGGCAAATCATGAGTTGGTTGATGTTTCCTATCAGACCCAGACCTCAGGAGGTTCTATAAGGCTCTATAAGGGTTTAAGTTCAGATTTTGTTTGTTCATAATTTCCTTTGTTGTTGTTAATCTTGAATCGGATGACTTAGTTTTATTGTCTTCTTTTTCCTCATACCCCAGATGCATTGAAGCCCATCTGTCTAGTTAAAGGGTGTTTTATTGATCCCCTGACTTGGGAATTCCAATGGAGTTGTGAGTGTTCAAAATTAGTTTTCATTGACTGCTGATTATATGCACATAAATATCTAAAGTTTAGGTTTTTTCTTCTAGCCATTCAAAAGTTAGGTTGGGACCTGCTTCAATGACATATTAAGTGGCTATATGCAATAGAAGTTAGCATGTGCTAGAGTGTTATATCATTGTCAAAAATGAGTAGTGTGTCTGAAACGATCACATCCTTTTCAAAAAAGGGTTCTTTTTTTCTCCTAAACCCAGGTTGGGGCTCTAAAAATGGTCTTCCAGGAAAAGCTCCTCTTTATAACTGCCTCTTACCTTCAATAATACGTTAGAACATTATGTTTCTGGTTGAAGAATACTTGAGCAATTGTAATTCTTGTTATGATTAGGCAGATATCTGAATTTCTACTTGTCAATTTCAAAAAATTGACAGCAGCACTGTTTTTGCCATGTAGGTTATATCAAGCTAGTTGCCACTCCTTTAACCTATGTTGCTTCCTTGTGCTTTTTTTGGCTTGTTTTGTAATTCTCTTGCACAGTTAGTGTTTGCTTGTTTGGCGATGGTGTATGAATTCTCTCTAGAATCTGATTAATCCTGTAACAGAATTCATTGATATATTAATGTTGAGCTTCTATTAATGCAGGTCCTCAGTTAGAAGTGGAGGGGTGTGTGAAGAAGCTAACAAATTTAAAAGATCATTAGTTGAAAAAGCTATTGAAAGTTCAGTTGAATCTGTAAGTGTATCTGCGAAGTCTGTATGTAGCACGGAAGAAGCGATGCACAAGGCCATCAGTAGTCCCTGCTTTGTAAGGATCTTCATCCTTTGGATCCCTTTTATGATTGTTTAGCATGTATTGTACATTATGTTATTCCATGCAACAATTTCGTTTTTCTTTGTGTTGGACTCTATGAATTCTACCATTATAAAGTCATTGGCATCTTTTATCCCAAAGGTTAATTGTTAATTTTTCATGAATATATCAGTTAATGCATGGTGTTTCTGTTAGATAGGCTGATAGAGAATAACTGTTATGGGTTTGAGTCTTATTTTGGATCTCGTTATGGGTCTTAGTGTAGATTAGGTCCACTTAGTAGTAGTTAAGTATGATTAGGGGTAGTATTGTCATTCAAGTTAGATTAAGTATAAATAGGGTTTAGGGTTAAATTGTGTGATTAAGTGAGAGTCTAAGGAGCAGCCAGAATGCAGCCGTCGTTATCCATTTTGGGGCAGATTGGAGGCAAAATCTGTAAGTAAATCTCATTTTTCAGTCAATGAAATTATTGGATTTCATAATATGGTATCAGAGCAAGGCATGAAAATCACATTTTTTATGTGTGAAGAAATCTGACTCCATTCCGTGAAGTGTGAGAGTCAGTTATAGGAAGTGATTAAAGGGAAACAATCTTGAAAAGAAGTGTAAATCACGACTGTTTCAAGAAAAATGTGTGTGCAGAATTGGTATTAAAGTCTGATTGGAGATGTGTGTGCAGAATCAGCATTAAAGTTAGTGATTGATTGGAGATGTGTGTGCAGAATCGGCATTAGAGTTAGTGATTGGAGATCTTTCACATACATATTGTGTTGGCAACGTTCCAACCAGGCACATGACACTAAAATCAACAGAATCTGAATCTGGGTCTTCTGAGTTTAAGACCATTGCAGCGAACACTCTTATTTGGCAAAGCATATGGAACTCTGTCTAATAAGTCAACATGATATTAAAAGTCTATGAAAATAAGGAAATATTGCATATGTGTGCCGTCTGTCAGTAATTGAAGTTACTTCCTAGAAAGGGTGGGAACAAATCTTTGGTGGAGTCTGAATTGCAACAACAGGCTTGGATAGTTGTAAATATATTCTTATTCTCATTATAAGTCAGTTTATTTGCTTCTTTATAAATGGCTGGCAAAGAGAAAGGAGTGAAATTCCTATCCATACATCTGAACATCCTTCGGTTGATAAAATAAAAATTTTTGAGATTACAACTACTAAGTTAGATAGCAGAAACTACTTGGAGTGGTCTAGGTCTATGGAACTGGCCCTTATTGCAAGGGAGAGATGAGCTCACTTAATGGGTCAAATTTTGAGTCCAGATACACATGATGCACAATACTCTATTTGGAGAAGGGAATATGCACTAATATCATCTTGGTTACTTCAGTCAATGATCCCATCAATTGCAAAAACTTTTATGTTTCTTGAATCTGCTCATGAAATTTGGTATACAGTCTCTGAAGCATATTCAAAGGAATATGAGATACTGGAAAAGATTAAGAAATGTAAACAAGGCACACGTTCTATCAGTGAGTACTATGTAGATCTACGAGGACTTTGGGATGAACTTCTTTACTTTACTAATATAAAGTGCTCTTCTTGTTAAACCGAAAGAAATGTTGAAATTGAAAAGAAGAAAATATTTGACTTATTATGGGGTGTAAATTCAGAGTTTGAGTCAATAAAACTCAATATCTTGGGCAGAGAAGAACTCCCTTCACTTGGCACGATATATTCTTTATTAATTACGGAAGAAGATCGTAGAAATCTTGAGAGGGATAACATCTCTATTACAAATGAACATGCACTTCAAACACGAAGAGAAAACACATATTATCGTGGAAGAGGTAGACAACAAAGTCGCAGACATGGTAGATTTAATTATGATGATAAGGATAAACTTGTATGCTCTCATTGTGGCAAATCGAGGCATTCTAGAGAAAATTGTTGGGATTTACATGGGAGACCTGATTTTTCCAGAAATTGAAACTACTCATAATTTAGAAACTCCCACTCCTAGTACAGATGGTATTCAACAGATCATTAAGGATAGAAACACTAGAAACAAAATTATCCAAACATTCTCAACCATCCTCTTCTCAGGCTACAGTATCACAAGCGACTCATACTGTGAAGGGAAAGAACTCATCTCTTTCTAATTCAAAAGCTTGGGTAATTGATTCAAGCGCTACAGATCACATGGTAGGAGAGTCATCATATTTTTCAGAATACAGATCTCTTAAAAAACAGGAGCCGATTAAGTTTAACTCGTACTATGAACTGTAGTGTAACCTTTGATTCTACTGAATATGTATTTCAGGATCTAAAGACGGGGAAAATCTTTGGTCATGGTAGACTAAAATGGGCTTATACATCCTGGAAGATAACTTGCAACAAACAACATCTTATAATGCTTCAGCTCCAGCAGTTCAGGATATAGAAATTCGTCTTTGGCATTGTCGTCTTGGTCATTTACCAGCGTCAAAACTGCAATATGCTCTACCTCATCTTAGAGTTGAGTCAAATAAATCACATTTTGAATGTGACGTATGTCAGCTTGGGAAACATCAAAGAGCCTCTTATCCTTTAAGTGACTCTAGGAGATCTCAACCTTTCGAGCTATTCGTTCTGATATATGGGGTACTAGTCCAGTTACTTCATTGGTTGGTCAGAAATACTTTGTTTCTTTTATTGATGATTATACTCGTCTCACAATCATTTATTTAATGAAATCAAAGGCTGAAGTACCTGCTATCTTTATTCTTACCCAATTCAAAAATTTTACGTTCTGATAATAAGGGAGAATGATCTAGCTTATTGGGAGTTAACTGCTAACATGGCACACGATAGAGATCTGTGGAAACAAAGAATCCATGTAGCCGACCCCGTCTAGTATGGGAAAAGGCTTAGTTGTTGTTGTTGTTGATAATAAGGGAGAATACATTGGCAGACAGTTATAAGAATATTTACACACGAATATTTACACACACATGATATTGTTCATCAAACTTCTTGTTCCTATACTCCTCAGCAAAATGGTAATGTTGAACGAAAAATTTGTCATATTATGGAGGTGGCCAGAACTTTATTACTACAAAAAAATGTTCCTAAATTTTATTGGAGAGAAGTTGTCCTTAGTGCTGTTCACTTGATTAATAGGATGCCTAGTAGTGTTCTCAAAGGTGAAAGTCCAATGAAATGCTTTATAAAGAATCAAAACCTTTTCATATAGTCCCTCAAATTTTTGGTTGCTCATGTTTTGTATATATTCATTTACCTAATCGTGATAAACTTGATCCAAGATCTATAGTGTATTTTTCTCAGCTATTCAAATTCTGAAAAGAGTTATAAATGCTATGATCTCCTTCTTAAGAAACTATATGTATTCATAGATGTAACCTTTACTGAGTCTACTCCATATTATTCTTCCCAGGGGAGCCAATTATATCTCAGCATAATTCTCTATATGTTCTTCCTCTAATTCCTAGTGAGGCAAAAAATGTTGCAGATGATTACGAAGAAGAGGTAGATGAACCAAAAGAGACTTTAATGTATAAGAGAGGATCTAGGAAAATTGTTTATCCCCAAAAAAAAACAGTTCAACATCAAATTACCAAAGAGATTTCCCTTGACTCAGATCTCCAATTGCAAGTGACAGAAGACCTGAAAATTCCTATTGCTATTCGCAAAGGTAAGCGTACTTGTGGACGTTATCTTATTTCTGATTATGTCTCATACGCTAATACTTCTGAGAATTATCGAAACTTTGTTATGAATGTTGAGAAACATAAAATTCCTTCAAAGTTTGAAGAAGCAATCAAGTGTCCTTTATGGAAAGCCGCTATTGAAGAGGAAATGAATGCTCTTGTGAAGAATAATATATAGACCATCAGACAGTTACCTCCTGACATGAATATTGTAGGATGCAAGTGGGTATTCACCATTAAATGTAAGGCAGATGGAACCATTGAAAGATATAAAACAAGATTAGTTGCTAAAGGATATAGTAAGTCATATGGTATTGATTATACATGAACATTCGTACCTGTGGCTGAACTTACTTCAATACGAATAATTCTCAATATGGCAGCGAACTTGAAATGGAATATATGGCAACTAGATGTTAAAAACGCTTTCTTATAAGGAGATTTAAATGAAGAGGTCTACATGGAACTACCTCCAGGAATGAATATAAAAACATCTGATAATAGAGTGTGCAAACTAAATAAAGCGATTTATGGGTTAAAGCAGTCTCCAAGAGCTTGATTTGAGAAATTCAGTAAGGCAGTTTGCAATATGGGATACAGTAGAAGCCTTAATGATTATACAATTTTCTTCAAGAAAGGAACAAAAATATCTATTCTTGCTATCTATGTTGATGACATCATTGTCACAGGAGATGACTTTGAAGAAATATCAAAGTTAAAAATGAATCTTCACAAATTATTTGACCTTAAAGATCTGTGTCGACTCCACTATTTTTTGGGCATAGAAGTGCTTTATTCTAACCGAGGTATCTTCCTAACTCAGCGAAAATATTTAATGGATCTTCTTGAAGAAACACATATGCTAGAATGTAAATTAAGTGACACTCCTATGGAGGTAAATCTGAAATTGTTCAGTTGTGATAGTGAAGAGTTCAGAGACATTCACAAATATAAGAAGTTAGTCGGCAAGCTTATATACTTGACTATTACTCGTCTAGATATTACTTATGCAGTTGGCATTGTTAGCAGATATATGCATTCTCCTACCAAGAATCATATGGATGCGGTGTATAGAATTCTTAGATATCTCAAATCTACATCTGGTATGGGTCTACTTTATTCTAAATCTTAAAATCAACATATTGTTATTGAACTTTATTTCGATGCAGACTGGGTTGGATCTCAAGATGACCGCAAATAAACTACGGGATATGTTACATTACTTGGTAAAAATGTTATATCATGGACAAGCAAAAAACAGACAGTTGTTGCCAGATTTACAACTGAAAGTTGAATACAAAGCAATAGTTCAAGCAATGTGTGAAGGAAAATAGGTGTCTTCGTTAATCAGTGAACTTGGATTTACTTCTATTCATCCTATACCACTATATTGTGACAGCAGTGCAGCAACGCAGATGGCGATGGCTTTTAACCTGGTATATCATGAAAGAACCAAACATGTTGAAATTGACTGTCACTTCATCAAAGAGAAGATAGCTCATCAAGAGTTCAAATTAGAGTATGTTAAATTAGCAAATCAGAGGACTGATTTTTTTACTAAAGTTAGTGCTAGTAGACAACTAAAAGACACGTTATTCAAATTGGGTCATGGGTGTTCTCAATATCTTTCACCCAACTTGAGGGGGAGTGTTAGATAGGCTAATACAAAATAATTGTTATGGGTTTAAGTCTTATTTTGGATCTCGTTATGGGTCTTAGTGTAGAATAGGTCCACTTAGTAGTAGTTAAGTATGATTAAGGATAGTATTGTCATTAAAGTTAGATTAAGTATAAATAAGGTTTAGGGTTAAATCGTGTCATTAAGTGAGTCTAAGGAGGAGTCAGAGTGCAGCCGTCTGTCATCCATTTTTCAGTCAATGAAATTATTGGATTTTATAATAGTTTCTCCGTGAACTTTTGGATATTAGTATATCCTTTTCAGTGTAGCATGCATTTGCAGATATAGTACCCATTGATGGCGGAATATCTTACATGTTGGTTCACCATGTGTGTATTATGCATAAGAAGCCAATCAACAAAAATAAATATTATAAATGCCAACAAAAAGTGTCAAGTATGTATTATACCAGCAACCAATGAAAGTAAATAACATGGACGGCGATTTGAACTGGAGCCTGTGATTTAGTATCTTCCTTTGTGGGCAACATGGCATCATGTCCTTTTCTTTAATAATTCAGAATCGTGTACCATGACTCTTTTGGTTGATATAAAACTAATGTCTTGATTTGCTTGTTGTACATACCTGGCATGAAGTTTTTTTCCTGGAAGGATTTGAGAAATCTATTATTTTAATGATGGATGTTTTTATGTCAAAATATTCAGGTGAAATTGTCATCTGGCCCTGCACTTGTCGATGAAGAGAGGTAGGGAAAGCTAAAGATCTGTTTCTACTAATCTTATGCTCATACTCTATGTGGTATCAATGTTTGGCCCATCATGCATCCTTGCTGTGTAAATTTTTAATTTAATGTTTGCGAACAAGCTATTTTTAACCAGTTGTGTAATTATTGCAGACAAGATGTGCAATATGAATCACAAGGGCAAGAAGTTGCATTTGACAATGATACGAGGCATTCTGAAGAAATAGTGAGTAACGTGAAAGAAAAATGAAACGATTTGATCAAGCACTTGAAAACTATCTTCTATCCACTTACCTAAGTTATTTGTATATGATTGACTCCTTTTTTTTTTCTTTTGCAGCTTGTACATAATTCTCAACATTCTATTCCACCAGGTAAGTTCTCTGTTATCTTGTTTTGTGTATAATTTTCTCGAATGCAAACTATGTGAGTAATCAAACAATTACAAGTAAAACACAAGTAACATTATTTTGCAGACTTAAATACACGAAAAGAATTACATGTGGGGGTTTCTCATGTTATCCTGATACTTCCTAATGTCCTAATAGAGATGGGTCAGTGATCGAGATCTTGGTTAACGCATTTCCAGATTGGAGAAATATAGATAGACTCCTACTGGATTGTTGAATTGTCACCAAAGTGAGTGAGTTAATGCCTAATTTATCGACAATGGTACTTGGGTGAGTATGTGTTCAAACTGTAAAAACAGCACCAATATCTTGCCAATGATATCCACAAACTCAAGTACAAATGATCCCACAAGATCTTCAACAAGGCAAATTACCAAACAAACTAAGCCAAACTGAATAATAAACAAGTCAAGTGAGCATTAAATGCTCTAATCTTTATTGATAGCATATGTCCCCTATTTATAGAAGCTTTACAGGGGTCATTAAGAGAGAAGGTTGGCAGCAGCTCCTCCCAACTGCTACACAACTAGCCATTGGGAGTTCCCAATGGCTAGTTGGTGTAGCTGTTGGAGAGAGGGGGGGACTCTCGCTTGAGGCCCAGTCCAAATGGTCCCTCCCTTGGTGGACCTGTTGGGTCCTATTGGCTCATTTAACTTACTATAATTTAACACTCCCTCAAACTTGCGGTTTATATACCGAAAGTTTAGCTATAAAGGAATATAACATAAAGTTAATCTTTTTTATCTCAAAGACACTTTATGGTACTTTTTACATCTCCAAGAAATTAGAAAATCATCTAAAAACACATAAAATTGAGTGGTGAAATATCTATCATTAACATCCCCACCGTAATCAGTATCACTGGAAACAGTTAATTTAAATGAAGATGATGAGATTAGAATGATCCCCTTAAGTGTATCCTTTATGTATCTCACGATCCGCATAATGACATTCAAGTGTATACTTGTAGGAGCTTGTTGAAATTGACTTGTCACATGTACTGAGCTAGATAATTTTTATTATTTCTTTCCAACACTTTTGTGGTCATCTTCTACCTCTTTTAATACTTTCAAAATCTACTTTTTCATACCTTCTTACAGGTTTTTCTTTTGATCTTCTTTCTATATGTCCAAGCCACCTTAAACGATATTCTCTCATTTTATCCTCTATTGGTGTCACACATAATTTATTTCTAATAACCTCATTATGTATACGGTCTTTTCTTGCATGACCACTCATCAATCTCAACATCTTAATTTCTATCACAGACATCTTTCGTACATTTTCATGATTAACTGTCCAACACTCATAACTATAAAACATGGCATGTCTAATTGCTGCTTTATAATATTTACCTTTTAACTTTAATGGTATCTTCTTATCACAAAGAATATTTGATGCTCATCTCCATTTTAACCAACCAACATTAATTCTATGTGTAACATCTCCATCAATTCTTTCATCACTTTGGAAAATTGACCTTAGGTATTTAAAACTTTCCTTTTTAGGACGCAATGCATGCCAATTTTAATTTCTATGTCCTCTGGAGTAACCAAATGATCAAACTTACATTCCATATATTCTGTCTTTGTTCTACTAAGTCAGAAGCCTTTACTTTCTAATGTTTCTCTTCATAGTTCTAATTTTCTATTAACTTTTTCCTTAGACTCCTCCACTAACACAATGTCATATGCAAATAACATACACCAAGGTACTTCATCTTGAATATGTTTTGTTAACTCATCAATCACCATTATAAATAAGTATGGACTTAAAGTTGATCCTTGATGTAGCCCAATATTAACTTCAAAGAAGTTTGTCCTTTCTTCATGAGTCCTCACACATGTTTTTGCACCATCATACATGTCTCTTATAAGGTTAATATATGTCAATGGGATATCCATAACATGTTGATGCACTCTTTTCCTTTTTGTCCATTTTTTATTTGTAAATCCATAACTAAAAGTCGATGTTGGGTGGTTAAGCTTTCTCTTGAAATTACCTTGCAATCTTTACAACATGCTCTATCTTTTTTTCTATAAATAAAGTAATCAATTTGTGTTTGTGATAAATCACTCTTATAAGTAATTAAATGTTCATCTTGTTTTTTTGAAGATTGTATTGACTATAAAGAGATCAAATGCCATAGCAAAATTTAAAATCTCCCTACCTTCCTCGTTTATATCTCCAAAACCAAAGATTTTATGAATACCTTGTTATCCTAATGCCTCTTTACCGACATGTCCATTTAAGTCTCCTCCTAAACAAATCATCTCCCTTCGTGGAATTCTTTGAATCACCTTATCTAACTCTTCTCAAAAAGTCATCTTTATACTATCTTCTAGTCCTACTTCGGGTGCGTAAGCATAAACTATATTCAAAACCTATGCTCCTAACACTAATTTCAACATCATGATTCGGTCACTATATGGTTGTATGTCTACTACACTACTATCCTTTAAATATTTATTTATGAGAATACCAACCGTTTCGAGCCTTTTCCTTACCTAAGTACCATAATTTAAAACCTTTATCCTCAATCGCTTTTGCTTTTTCTCCAACCCACTTTGTCTCTTGTAAACATAGAATATGAATCTTTATCCAAATCATAGTATCTACCACCTCCATTGGCTTACCGAACAATATTCCGATATTACAAGAACCAATACAAATCTTATTATCTAGGATTAGCTTCCTTACCCCTCGCATCCGGTCATATTGAAAATACAGAGTCCCTCTCTGTAATTTATTCACTACATTCGGGCGACAATATAGTTGGACTAACTTCTTTACCCACACTCGTCCATGATATGGGAACCCTCTCTGCCAGTGTTGTCTGACGCGTATCGTATCATGTATCGCTGGGCTCCACGATATGGGCGTATCGTATCGTATCATACTTTAATATTAAAATAATACAAAAAATAATTAAAAATTAGTAAAAAATTAAAAAAAAATCAGGAAAAAATCAAGAAAAATATGATAATTGCTTTAAATTCATATAATGTAAGTTTAGTACAGATTGAGCATTCAGCATTGAACAATTGCATCCAAATTTACATATTTTGAATCCAAAAAATAAAATACAGACACGGTTTACACTATAGTTATATATAATGTTACATTTACAAATTATAATCAGGATCATCAACTAAATAATCTTCATCTTCTCCTTGTTGCAGAAATTCATCATCATTATCAGCCACGCCCACACCTTCTTCTTCAAAATCAAATTCATCTCCATAATGTTGTTGCGCTCCTTCCAAATTAATCCAGGCAACGTCTTCTTCTGTTAGGAGGGCATTTTCTTCAGTGTCTTCCATAACCCAATCTTCTAATATATCAAAATTATCCAAACTTATTGGATCGAACTGACTTTTTCTCTATTTACTTTTTTTAATTGCCTACGACACAAACAAAGATAAACAATTAGTAAGTAATATTAACAATTGAAAATTGAAGTTAAACAATATTGAATTGAAAATTTGAAAGTAATAGTAATACAACATTACCTTTCACGAAGGCGCATGTTACAACGAATATAAACCAAATCATTAAGCCTTTTGTGTTCCAACCTGTTGCGCTTTTTTGTATGGATGTGTTCAAAAACACTCCAATTTTTTTCACAACCTGTTGCACTACATGTTTGACTTAAGACTCTGACTGCAAAATCTCTAAGGATTGGACAATCACTTCCAAACCTGTTCCACCAAATATCTGTAAAAAAAATATAAATATTAGAGACATAATAATCCACAGTAATGTAAGATGCAACTTAAATATGAAAATAAACAATTTACTTGGATGCATCGTAGTGCGGTTGCGAATTGCAACAGGCAAACCCATCGAGTGAAAAGCATTATCATATATCTCCATCTCTCGATGTATCGCATCTGCTATGCTCTCATCAGGGACTAATTTGTTGATACAATCAATGATTCCTCGATTAACCTCACTGCCCTTTTGAAGGTTCCTGAGTACCTGAATGATGGGTTTAGATAATATGTTGCTGCATGAATAGGCTGATGCAATTGTTTATTCCATCTACTATCAATTATTTTCCACACGGGCACATAATCTCTCTTTTTTCCATTAAAATTATTTTTGATGGCTTCTTTTGCCCTGTCCATGGCTTCATAAAGGTAGCCCATAGATGGTTTCTCCTCGCTATAAGCCGATCTCAAAACTTTCACTAAAGGACAAGTAATTTTCAATAATCTGACACATGCATTCCAAAATGAACTTCTAAAAACTGTTTCTGCAATCTCATTCAACTTTCTATTTCTTCTATTTTGAGGCAACTCTGCAAATTATTGCCACTCATCTGAGGAAAACATTCTCTTCAAAGCTTGCTTCTGTCTCACAATACTTTGTACAGATAAGAAGTTTGTTGCGAATCGAGTTACAGCTGTGCGAAGAAGCTCTGCACCTTCTGTATATCTCCTCATCATATACAAAACAAAGGCATGGTTGTAAATGAATTTTGTAATATCTTGGCAACACTCAGTTGCTGCCTTTATTTCATCCATCTCACCAATGTCCTCGAGGATGAGATCTAAACAATAGGCTGCACATGGTGTCCATTAGAAAGTCCCATAAATATCAGCTAACTCCTTCCCAGCTGTTTTGTAGTTAGCTGCATTATCTGTAATCAATTGAACCACATTCTGTAGCCCAACCTCCTGTATAATCTTATCAAATTCTTCTCGTAGGATCTCTACAGTGTGCCTCTCCTCTAACATGTCTAGAGATCTCAAAAACATGAGTCCTTTAGGACAATATGCAAGAAAGTTTAGCAATGTCCTTCCTCGCCTATCGGTCCATCCATCTGCCATAATAGTGCATCCTGTTTCCTTCCACGATTGTCTCAAAGTCGAACAGTATTGCTGCACTTCAATTACGGTCTGATTTAATATCTTCCCTCTCAATTTCTGATAAGAGGGCATCTTATATCCTGGACCAATGTTTGCAATTGCATCTGCCATTGCTTGAAAATGAAAATTGTTTGTTGCATTAAATGGAATGCATGCATCATAAAACCATCTTCTCATTGCATGGTTTGCCTGATCATGTAGTTGTTCTAAAGCCATAGCAGCACGAATTCCTAGTTGTGTGTTGGAAGGAGGAAAGAACGAATGTATGCTAGAAGAAGAAGCTCTTCCTCTACTCCTTCATGAACTTCCTCTTCTGCCACCTCCAAAGTCTTCAGCTGCAACCCTCTTTCCTTTAGTAGGTGCTCGTGAACTGCTACTACCAATCTCTGTTCTAGCATCTGAAGGCAAACTATCAGTGAATCCAAATCCAATAGCAGTAGCATCATCAGCTTCTTCATACATCTGAAAATCATCCTTTTGTTGTCTCCGTTCTTGTATGTTCTCAATCATCTACAGGCATTGCCATTTAATACCTTCTGGCAAACTTCTAACTCTGCCTGTGCATAGAGCAACTTCTTTCCTGGTTTCCATTAGATGGTGTTTCAACCTTGAAATTCCACCACTAACCACCTTTTCACAAAATAAGCATATGATTTTTAACCTTGAACCCTCAACTGGTATACCCCAGTAACCCCACTGTCGTGCCGAATCATTAGACTTTGAATGAGAGCCTCTACCACCCCTTCCGGCCATCTCAATGGAGTACTTTAATTCAAACAAAAACCTTAAAATAAAAGCACTTCATAAATCCCCCAATCTTCAAATAACACTCAAATCGAGTGTCTCCCACTTCATGAATGCAATAAAAATCGTATACACACTTAATAACTTCAAATTTTGCCATTAAAAAAAACTGAAATAACACAAAAAAACAACACATATAAAGGAAAAATGGAAAAAACATTAAAAATATACCAAAAATACGAGTTTGGAGGCTTGCACGGACACCGTAGGGCACGATTTTGAAGCTTCGAACACTAAGGAGGCGAAAATCGGCTCTTAGGGAGCTTGAGGAACCCAAGAGGAGAGAGAAAACCTGTGAAAAATCACGGGTTTCAGTCGGCCCGGGATCCTTTATAAGGATCCCAAGGCGTATCACCCGTATCGTACGATACGGGCAATATGCATCGTATCGTGCGATATGGTGCGATACGCTGAGTTTCACGATATGGGCCCCTGTATCGTATCGTGGTTACGTATCGCACCGTATCGTACGATACGGTGCGATACGGATAACACTGCTCTCTGCAATTGATTCACTACATCTTGGCGAAAATATAGTGGCCCTTGCTTACTTTTCACTGCATTCAGATTTTGTAGCACGTCACTAGTCAGGGACGTCCCAAAGCAATGCTCATAATTTGTGTAATCCATGGTATAAAAATCCGATAAAGTTTTACGCTGACTGTTGGAGGACTAACACAACCCTCCTCCTTTATCTGGACTTAGGACCGACCATGATCCCTTACATGGGCGAGTTATGATAGTGTCACTATAACAAAAACAACAGACTAAGCCTTTTCCTATACTAGAGGGGGAAGATAGTGTCAGCAAGAACAAAAATTTTGTATATGCATAAAATTCTCAAATCTATCAAACCAAACCTTAGAAAATTTTGTACATGCATAAAATTCTCAAATCTATCAAACCAAACCTTAGGAATTTGTTTGAGTTCATATAAAGCCTCTTTTAGTTTAAGAACATAGCAATAAATCCCGAAAGAGGAGCCATATAGATATCTTCACTAGGATTTCCATTCAAAAAAGTATTTTTAACATCCAAATTGATATATATATCTTATTCTTTAATTGCACAAATAGAAATTAAAATACGGACAATAGTCATGCGAGCAACATGTGTAAAAGTTTCCTCATAGTCAATCTCGTATTCTTGAGCCTTCATTCCAGGACCAAATTGCCCTATATCATTAATCATTACCTGAAAGCTAAGGGATCTGACAACATTAAAAGGAATTTTATTTTGATACATCCACCCATACTCATTCTCTTTCTTCTTTCTTATATTTATTTTCCAATGTAACATGTCGTAGTGAATGAAGCAATGAACGCACAAATGAATCCATGGGCCCCTTCGAAAGAGGTGGTCGTGAGCCAAATGATGATGAAGATGGTAAACATTGGGTGTCTCCTCCTATGTTAGCTTCCATATTAGAAGCTTTTTCTCCTTTATATGGAAATGAAATCTTTTCGGCATTTTTCTTTGTTGTACTATGCACATAATCTTAAATCACTTTCTTTATTTCTTCTGTTGCATTCTTAAAGCTGCCATGTTTTTGCTCCTTCTTATTAATTGGTCCTTATATCTCGTTATTCTACTAATAGAAATATCGCCCTATAACGTGCAAAAAACTGACATATTATCCGTCATAGATTTTGTTAAACCCCAATTCTATCTAGGATCCTTAGAAGCTCTGGCTTATAGTTATATGCTGGATTAGAAAACCGAATACTAATTGTACTACTAGTGTCGGTGCTACTGTTATCACTATTACTTTCACTTTGAGAACAAGCAGTTGCACTAGCCGATGATTAGATACTCACTATAATAAAAATCAAAATAAAAAAATTATAAAAAAAGTAGAAAAATAAATCAAGAGATTAGTATGAAATAACTTGATGAAGAAAGAACTTGGAGAAGAGAGAAAGCAAATAAAGTAGCGACAAAGGGAGAGAGAAAGCAACGAATTCAGAGTAGTCAATGATCAGGAGTATAGTCACCCACCAAGGAGAAAAAGAGAGAGAAGTTGATGATAAGAAGTACACTCGCCTACCAGAGAGAGGGGTCAAGCCGATCCAATATCCATTTAATCAACCCCACCCAAACTTAATATAAGTCTCTCTCTCCTGCGTGTGTCTCTCTCTCCCATGTGTGCCCCTCTCTCACCTCTCGCCTTTACCCCTTCGTTCAACAATGATATTTTCTATCTTTTTATCTTTTCTCTCCCTTTCTCTCTTCTCTCTCTCCTTTTTCATCTCTCTCATGTCCGTGCCCCTCTCTCTCCACCGACGGCTACCACCAACTCCGTCGTCCTATGCCTTTCTCTCTTCTCTCTCTCTCTCCAATGAGCGACTATTCTCCTGGCCATCTTCTCTCTCTGTACCGCTATAGCGGTGTTCGCGCCACTAATAGCAATCAGGTGGGTTGCCCGCTAATCCTTGCGTGCTATAGCGTTTTTTGAGCCGATAAAATGCTATAACGCTATAGCGGCCGCTATAGAGCGTTATTAACTAGATAGGTTTAGATAAGTGGGTATAGGCTTGATGACCAGTGAATAATACTAGGTATCACGCTATGGTCTATTGGGTCAAGATGAGATACAAAAGGGGGACTAAGCCGCTAAAACACGGTGGGCGCCGAAGGTACGTGTTTGGGTAAGGGAAGCTACTTGTAGAGGGTGATGCCAGGAACCTCCATCTGCCTACACAAACACTCTTGAGAAATTTTAGCACCAATGTGCATGGGGACGAGAAGAATTCCAACGAGATGGCAATTTCCGTGAGATGCAGTGATGGGAGCCATGATTTTCCTGAGATGCAGGATTCCAGACTAGCAAATCCAGCTGGAGTGGAGATCAGTCTGGTTTGAGTGCACTGATATCCAGCAGGAACGGAGTCAGGAATGGAGGTTCTGTCATGCAGTATTTCAATCGGCAAAGATTCCGGTGAGTAGGATGGCAGTGGTAATGAGGATAGTTATATGATGACAGTCATAGACGAGTAGTGATCTCAACGAAGGATTTAGGCAGATAGATTTGATGGCGATCGGCTTCAACAAAGAGGGGATTGTTGGTGATGGTGATTTTTAGGGGATGGTAAATTTGCTGATAAAGACACATGCATGGAGGATCTGGTTGGGTGAAGGTATTTTCAACAGCATGAATTAACACTGATTGAAGGCAAATTTAAGAATGTGAGAACAGTTGATGATGGCAAGGGTGATGGTGAAACTTGGGTTCTTAAGACAGATTTACGAGGGTAGTTCTACTCACAGGTAAAGGAAGTGCTGGAATAGAGATGATAGGGTAGTTGGAAAGGTTTCTAATGGTAAACACACCCAACTTATTTAATGGGACGCCAACTAAGATGGATAGGGTAGTTGATTATGAGATTATATGATTTCGTGTTGTAAGTTCTATACTGACCCGTCTATCAGGTTAAGAGGGTTTATCGGGATAACCCTGAAGGAGCCCTACATGCTCTTTTGTAATATACTTCAAACTTCAGCAAATTAAGGCTAGTGTGCCCTTTTCTCCTATATTTGTCTTTACGTAATTCACATCTAGAGAACATTAGACCTTTCTATTTGTACCATTGAGGTTGAAATCCCTTCTGGCTTATCTATGTGTGATAGCTACCATAGAATTGCAACTTGAAAAGTTACTTTTTCCTTTTTCAAATTGATCTCTTTCCATGGATGTACTCAATAGTTGATTGACTTCTTCTATTCTAAGTTGCAGATGTTGGGTTCCAAACAAGCAGTCCTAACCCACCATTCCCGAAAACAGAAACTATTGAACAACCAACCATCACCATTGCTACAGCACCTGATACCATCTTCTCAAATCTTTCTTTTCCTTCCTCTTTACCTGTGGAGTTTCCTTCATCTTCATATGCAAATTCAGTTCCACCAGCAACTTGTTCATTGGCTTCAAAGACGTCACTTTGCAATCATAAGTCTAAGGTGAGATGAATTTTCTATCTTTAAGATACAGTAGTTTTTGTCTTTGATATAGTTTTTACTGAGCCCTGCTATATGGTATTCATCTTGTGTAGCAACAGCAAATTTTTTAAAATGTGAATTTCTATATATGTTGACTTTTTCTATTGGGATTTCAAGCTCAATCCTGGGGCCAAAACCTTTTCACCGTCATCCACAAATATAAAGGCAGCAACTCCAACAGTTTCAAGTCTCGGTCAGGTTGTGGACATCTCAACTTTACCTGTCATGGACGTGCAACCAGGGGCTGGATTCAATACTCCCATGCCACATGCTGCTTTGCCTGTAAAGTACGCACAACATAGTAATGTAGCTGTTGGGAACACTGGGATCTGTCCTCAAACTTCCCAACCTGTAAGCCTTCTCTTCCTTTCTATTTTAGTTAATCTATGCCATGAGTTTGGTATCTAGATGTTCCTCTTTGTAGAAGTTGTGTCATGATTCACGTTGAGTATGACATACATAATCAGGCTGGATACACGTTTTGCTTTCAGGACCATAGTTGGGTTAATCTAAGTTTAGAAAGCGAAGGCTGTCTCTATCTGCAGTCCTAGCCTCCAAAAACAGAAGGCTATATAATAAATCAGAATGTATTAATGGTAATGGTAGATGCTCTTGGGCTCATTGCTCAACTGGACAAGTTAGCGACATTTCACTGTTCCCTTTTTTTGCCCTTCTTTTTGTTTGCCAATGCATCGTTTTGCATAGATCTGAAGTTGAGTAACAAGCTCTTAAGTTCCCCAGTTGACCTGGCCGTGTTAATGAGTCAATCCTGTCAGAGTCTTTTCCCGAGTCAGCAAAATTTCCAATTCACTGTTACTGCTGAATTGTGATAGGTATACCATATAATCATAGGTTATGCTGTCTTGAATAATTTGGGGTCTATGCGTGCCCTGAGCACGTAATTAGAGATAGAATTTTGGACTACGGTATTCTATTATGTGTGATGCTTTGTGGAACTCCCCTTTGGATGAAGTTCCACATTTTTTTGAGCAAATAAGAATAAATTCATTCCAAGCACCAAGAAAGTGATCACTTGGCACTTACACCAAGCTGAAATACAAGAATCTACTTGCTGTGTCAGATCCAAAACTGTCGCCTAACCTGTGGCTATGTGCCAGAAAGTCGAAAGGCTAATGCAATTGCGTAGCAGAATGCTCAAAGGTTTCCCCTCAAATAACTTTCTGTTCCTTTCTCTCCATGCTGAAAAAAGCAAAAAGTATCCAGAGCATCATAAATTCTTTGCTTATATTTACAGAAATACCACAATCCCAGAGTTCTTTGCCAACATTCTTGTTTGACATTATTAAAATGTGAGCATGCATGACACACTGGAGTTTTCTTTGACCATATTCTTCCTCCCAAACAAAGGGACTAAATTCTTGTTCTGGTTGCAGTTTCTTGATATTTACTTCTTCATAGTATTGTAGATGATCATTATTTAGTCCTTTGGTCTTTTTTCATGATGAAAAATCAAAATTAGTTTGTGTTTGTTGAATGTGTTCAATGTCCTTTGGTGAACTTAAATGAACGAAAAAACAAAGGGTTTATATTGTTGGCACTGACTGCTAAACACATTTATCTAGAAATTTGGTGTTATGCTGTATCAACTTGCAGCACATCAAAAGGCAATGCCACCATATTGTACTTATCAATATCATACTTAATATTGCAATTCATATACTGTGGAAGTTGTTAATTCTTCTCAAGAATCGAGCGTGTTCTCATGAGAATTTGTGAACTTTCTGGTCTTATTTCTTGAGTTTTTTTTGGTGGTAAGGCCCCTTCTGGCTCTATTTTCTCATTATGTTTAGAAAAACTAGTTTCCTTGTTAATTCTTTATTATTCATTCTTTTAGTAATTAATTACCAGTAAGTGCTGTTCTTGGTATACATTAGAGTCTTAATTCTGGTTCCATTTAAGCTGATTGAGTTTTTCTTTTGCATTTAGATGTTTGGGCACATGGGTAGCAGGCCACAACCAATTAGGTATATAGGTCAGTACGTGCCTCCTCAAGCAGGTGCTGCATATGTGCACCCAAGTAATCAAACGGTATGTCCTGAAAAGCACAGATATTATTTTTAGCAAGGGTTTAATCTTTTCTTCTTATTTGCCAGTCTCTGGGTCTTTTTATGTGATTCCTTTCCATTTGCAATTGACATGGATGCTTACTGCTGGGTTAAATCTTAAATGCACCTTTCATGCTGTATATCTTTTCTGCCTCTGCTTTGCTGCAGGTAATGGTTAGCAGATTGGGACAAGTGGTTTACGTGCCATCCTTTTCTCAGGTAGGATGATGTGGTTGGTCATGCTATATCCACCTCTTTGTAACGGTGTGCAACAGTTCATTTCCCGGGCAATATTTTAAATGCTAGTGTTCATCATGGGTTTGAGTGTCTAACAAGCTCAATTAAAATATGCAAGTTTTGTGCCCCTTCTTACTGTCAAATGATGAAGAGGAGGAAAGAGGTATCAAGAAAGACAATGCAAAACAAGTGGGCAAAAGAAAAGAAAAAATAGGAAATTTTTTACTTCCACCCATGAGGGGACATTAGCAATTCCACTGTCACGGTTGCCAGTCATGTCTTCTAATTACGTGATGGGGGAAGGTCTTACATGTTTGCTAAGATAGCCACAAAATTTTTAGATCTAGTGTGTGGATGTGATTTTATGGTCTACTTACTACATTGTAAAGTTTTATGAGTTCTTACCCCAAAAGTTTGATTCTTAAAATGGCAAGATGCGGCTTGCAGTTTTTTGAATGTCGGAATGGTTTAGACATGGTTCGACAGATTATGTTGGGAGAATAACATACAAAATTTTTGAACTTTAGATGGCAAGGAAGATGAAAGTCAAAAAAGGCTATTTGGCATTCAGGATATCTACTTTGTAATGAATGCCTAACTGCAGCTTACATCATAGAAAATCTTTTAGGTATGTATAATGTATTGTATGGATGCTCCAACTGGCCAAAAACGGACTAGATATCTAGAGTGTTCAGGTAACTCACTTAAAGATTATGAGATGTCAAAATAAAAGCTAACCCAAATTTGATTAGAAATATTAGTGCGCTGTGATTTTAGTATGAATATAAAGTTTTGTCAATGAATAAATTGAATATATTTTTCATATAGTTAAGTGATATCTATTTCTCCAATTGATCCAAATGTAGTCAGCTCGAATTGTATACGATGCACTTTGAAGTTTATATCTTGTGACTCTTGTATGTGTTACAGGATTCAGTTCATGGAGTTTCTTCATTCCCACAAGGGTTGGTGCGCCCTCTGTTGAATATTCACCAGTCTGTTCTGCCAAAGCATCATGGTACGCTTGCACAATTAAAAATAGCTTCTCTGCATCGCCATAAAAATATGATGTAATCTTCAGAGGCACATTCAGATTGTTCATGATTGAAGAAAACACAACTAATTTTTCTCATACAAGTTCAGAACATGTACCCAAGCTAAATGACTCAATGTGATTTAATGCAATTCCAGTTGAGTGAATTAGAACTGATTTTGATTTACATGCAAAAGTTGGGTGTTTTACCAATATCTGAAACGTGTAGAAACTGATCACTGGCAAACTGACCTCGGCTTCTCCCACCTAGGTGGGGTCTGTTACATGGGGTACCACAAGGACTTTTTAGGAAGTGACCACGCTCGACCATTGGACTCCTGACAGGATCCAGTCCATTAGTGCTAGAAAGATACTTGTTCTTAGTAAAAGGTGCAAACGAGCTTAGGGCCAGATATGTGAAGGCGATGGACACAGTCGTAGTAAACAACAAGCACCAACATTTGCACCATTGTTGTGTGGTTCGGTTGTTTTTTGTTTGTGCTCTTGGGCAACCTGTTAAACATGTATTATTTTTGTACCTCAGGAACAGCAGCCCAACCAGTGCAGTTGTGTGTGGCTCCACCATTTACGCCTGGCATCCACCAGCCTCTTCTGATGCCGAACCATTTCCCTATCTCACAACCCTTTCCTGCCATCCATTCTGTTCCTGTTGCAAGTGGAACTGGAATCCTTGGGAGCAAATTCACCGTCTGATTTTTTTGAGGTGAATTTGATAATCTTTTATGCCACAGAATTTTGAAAATGAGTTTCTTTTCTTGAGAGGAATGATATCACTTGCTTGATAGCGATTTCCTTAGGAATCCACAAATTTGAGTACAGTTCCAGTAGAGTATCTGATGTCATTATGTGCATTTCTATGTTCCGAGGCAGTTTTAGTGTACACATTTAAATCTTTTTCCAATGATATAGCTTGTAGTAATAAGGTAATTTGATATAAATATCATTCTCTTGCTGACTGTTCGGTTTTAGTTCTTTAATTGTCTGTGTACCTTTTTGGAACTGGTAGCTAGAATAGCTGCGGATTTGTAATCTCTCTTTCTCTCGTGTGTGTTGTGCATGCCACAGTACTTGATATTGGATTGGTGTTGGAATATTCCTTATAAAGGTACTTTTCCTCGTATTCAAATTGGCTCATGCATACAGGTACTTGAGAAAGTGTGATCAGCAGGATATATGTTCTGCAGGGCCTGTTTATCTAGAAGAAGATTTCCTTCCAATCCTGTACAAGTACTTGAATTTTTTACGGTGTTGGCGCATTGGTCTTAGACAATCAAGGGCATCCTTAAGAGCATTCCTCAATATACCAAGCCAGATCCTATGAAAGAGGACTAGATGTTATTTTGATTTCAATATCCAGTTCTTGGTGGCATATAATAGCATTACCAAAATTGACTCTAAAGAAACCGCTACATCTAATGTTTTGTGGCCATAGATGGTGAATCATCATACTTGTGAATATTGGCATCAAGAAGATTGATCAAGGGAATAATCCTGTGACCAAATTTATCCAACTTGGGTTAATTGTGTGGGTGTGTTGTAGCTGTCTGATGAGCTTGTACGCTTTGGTGATCGTATCCTTACTCGGGCCCCACGTTAGAAAGGCCTTCACGAAATAGTTACTTTGTAATGTGAACTGCATATATGGCTTCTCTTAGAGTTGGTGATTGTCCTTTAATATTGCTTTTTAACCAAAAAAACGATTTTGTGGCGTATCCGTTTTGCTTTCCGTCCTTTTGGTTTTGGAGGATAAGAATCGGGAGTAACGTTGTGCGTTTAGGATCATTGGGACGCAGGCATGGCTAGCAAAATAAAAACATATTTGGGATGTCGTTATGGTTTTTGAACGCCATTCTTTCATTAATTTGTACTTGAGTGCATTACTCATGCTCTTAAGACTCGTAATGTTGGTGACTATACCCTTCAATGATGGTGTTGGAACTGTGGTTTATTTTCTAACCCAACCGTTCTCCATACATTGCCTGGTTCTATTTTCCATCCTTGAAAACTCTGTTGTCTACGTCTACATGATTAAGACGTGTATTAATACTTTGACATTCAATTTTCTTGTTTATTGTGACATATGGGTGGAACTTGGGAAGATCGACAGTGGCTCCCTCTGAGCACTTTCACTATCACATGCCGCATGTATTCCCAAGTATAGGCTTCCTGATCTCCATCATCCTTTTGATGATTGGTTCAATCTACTCGATCTGTAGGTTAACTGTTTGACTACCAAGGCAGGAGGATCCGAATACGATACTAAATCTTAGAAAGGTAAAGATACAAAATTCATCACCTTTCCGAACTCTTTAGCATTTAGTCCGTACCCTTCAGAAACCAGTTTGTGATGTTCGATGAGCTCGCTAATCTTCACGCAACGCTGCTTACTGGAGGCAGCCCACTGCTGATCAAGAAAATGTTGGCAAAGACCAAAAAGAATCAAACATTGATTGTCTAAGACTACCACAAACGGTGAGACATCCAAATAGAGTCCCACATTAGCATCACTTAAAAAGGTTGAACGCTTTCTGTCATCTCTCCTTACGCTTTTACTCCCACCTTAATTCACAATTTAATTTATGAGACCCGACCCGGGACTCCATTTGGCTGCCCCACCGAGTAAGCCACAATTTTAGATGACTTGAAAAATATGAACACGTATCCGCATCTCTGGATACCGTATCGCCTAAGCCAGAATTACAGAAACGAAGATGATGATAGTGGCTACCGGACATCGTCCAGCATTGGTTCTTTTCTTCATAGAAACTCGTAAACCGATCCCATGTGGAGCCCATTACAAAATGAGATTTACATCGTTCATGTGAGACTAAGATTTTGGTGAAATATGTTCTACATGTTTTTCTTTCAAGCGTCTACCCGTTTTTTCCCGTTCAGTGCTATTTTCAACTCTCATCCAATAGTGAAAACCAGTGAAACTCCCTGCCATCCTCGGAGCACATGGAATTCATGTCCGAGGAAGCCACGATTTCAGATGGATGGTGAGGCCTAGTACCTTCAACCTCGACATCTTCAACCGTTATCATTTCACATTCGATCGCGATTACTTAGAAGCTGGAGTTGTGGGGGGGGCATCCGTACAAAAGAATTGTTGCCGATGCTGCTGCGGATTTGTTATGGGGAAGAGCTGAGGACTATGAGCATAAGCCGAGTTCATGCGGTCCACCAAAGAACCAGACTGGCTACATGGGAGAAGAGAAGCAGTGTCACTTCTCCCATTTTCCCACTTGGGAAATTGTGTCGACTGATGGTATTGTGTCATCTGAGATGCCCAGAGTTGCTGCTGCTGTTGCTTCCCTGCTATAGTTGTTGCTCCGGCGGCTGCAATCGCTGCAGCAGCAAAATGGGGGTCGAGGAAAGGATTGGCCAAATATTGGGGCAGCTGCACCTGCAACTGTACCTGCAACTACACCACATCCCATTGTTAGACTTGAGAAACAAAAAGGTATTATTGCGCGGTACCAGGATTCAAATTTAACAAGAGAGCACACGAAAGAAATTGACGCACCTGTTGGGCAGCTCCGGGTGCTGCAAGTTGCTGGCCAGTGTAAAAGGTGGGAAGCCATGCAGCCTGGATGGAAATAGACTGATGCTGAGCAGATTGAAGGAACGAAGAGTTTAAAGGACCAGTATATTCTACACTCTTTTCGCCGTTTAGCTTTCCATGATTAGCTCCATCACCACTGACGGATGACAATGGCAGGAAGTCGATACCCTACAATGATCAAAACATTTAACTTGGGAAGGTTTTGGTCACCAAAAAACAATTTACACAAGAAAAGTACATTCAAACGCAATCCTTGTTTGAAGGGCTTAACCATTAAAATAGAGCAGAAGGAAAGGCTACACGTAATAGAAAACCGAAAAGGAAAAGATGCAAAAGAAACAGAACAAGAACGAGAGGATTTGACCTGGGCCTGCTGGGAACAGCCATGACCTTGCACCCGCATTTTCTCTTGCAGCAGTTGCAGGCATGCAACCTGTGGATTCCTTTCCGCAGTGGAATCTGCTGTCAAAGTGGAAGAGCTGATGTCTTTGTAAATGGCGCAGCCACCAGCTGCCTTGGCAACTTCAGTCAGCTCTGGTGGCTGGCTAGATTGAGTTGCCCATCTGGGAGCCTTCCCGACATTTTCATGGCCATGTATAAAATGGCTTAGATGCACATGGGCAGCACATCGCTTCCATGACTGCTTTCTTTGAGCCAGAGGCTGCACCAATAAATTCAACCCACAGACAAAAAGTAACGGCTTGAGATTTTGAGGAAATGAAGGAACTAAGGAAATCATTGAACAAGCAAAACATTCCATCTAACAAAAAGAAAACGGCAGTCATGTTTCATATTTTCCTAACGAGTGTTGCAGAAGTAACGAGTTGTTTGCCCAACACAATCAACAGATCTCCATGCCATATTGTGATAATTCTGCTAAATTTGGACTACAAAAATATAAACACTTGCTAGTTTCTCAAAAACCAAGATATTCACATCAACAGGCAAAACATTCCGTCTTAACAAAAAGAAAACGCCAGTCATGTTTCGTATTTTCCTGGAAGTAACGAGTTGTTTGCCCAACACAATCAACAGATCTCCATGCCATATTGTGATAATTCTGCTAAATTTGGACTACAAAAACCAAGATGTTCACACCCATACTTGCAATAAATGCTAAAACCCAATATGTGAAGGATGGTAGAGAAGTTATGATCACCTTTCCAGTAGAAGCAGACACTGTTACATTCGCATTGGAGTCTTGCCATGTTTCAACTTTCGTTGAAGGTGGTCTAATAAGCAGACATGTGAAGTGAGAAGAAAGATATAAACCACTAACAAAAGAAAATCTATCGAAAGCAGATAGATGTTTACTCGGATAAATCCAAGTGAAGACATGATTTTGTTCCATGTATGGTGTTCTCTTGCGGCATAGAAGCTTTATTTGAAACTGGTCTGAGAGGGAAAAAATACGCAATTGAAAACACAAACCTGAAATAGTAACGCAAACTAGAGAATAACACAATAACGTAAAGGATTACCTTGATAAATCCAAAGGACTGTACGAACCATTTGTCATTAGAACTGGACAAGCGCCTAAATTGAACATTGTTACAGAAAGTTACAAGCTGCACGCGAATAGAATGACATGAATTCAGATCATGAGGACAGCTGCACTGCATAACATGGTACCTCCTGAATTTCCAATAGACGCACTTTTGTCAGAATTTTCTTTACAGGACTCCTCCTTTTGGGCAACGATGATTTCAGGCTGCAGAAATTGAAGTCAGTGAGTTAGTTATCCAGGGCAAACATCAATGTTGCATAGGTAAGCCGCAGGAGAATCACATGGTTTTAACAGCAAATAGAGGCGCAAACCTGCAGATCTCCTTTCTCGGCCTCACGCGATGGAAGTAAATCCAAGATGGCCATTGGAGTTATTCTGAAATAAGAGCGGGTCAAATTACCGGATCACAACCACTTCCTTGGCTGGTTTCCGGCAAAAGGGAGCAAAATAAAATAAAGGATCTACAAAAATCACCAACCCCTTCTCAGCGTTTACTAGACCACATGGAGGGACCAGCATGTTCGAAAGGTCAGTTAATGGTGAGGCCGGTGAGTCCTCCTTGAAGAGAAGATTGTTCCGTAAGTCTGTCCGAGCATTGCACTCCAGATCAAGCTTTTCAACATAAGGAAAACCATCAGTAGGTAAAGAAGTTTGAACTTCACGGGAACTTCTCGACATATCATCCCTAGCTGCTTCAGAAATGTCTGGGTTTTTATTGCTAGAAGCTGCACAAAAAACATAACGAAGTTTATCTCAGAGCAACTTAGTAAGGCGAAAGAGCCCGGAAAGCAATGCGACCTTCAGCAGGAAAATCAGAAGGAAATGCATCAGCCCTTTCTTCTGGTAAAGGGAAAAGCTTTGCTCCTTCTATCTTCGCATCAGTTTTGCTTGTAAGAGACCTGTTAGTGATTATTCTTGACAAGTCATACAAAGCTTCTGCTACTTCTTCCTCAGTTTTCGTGACAGTCATAGAGGCTGCTTTCCTTACAGGTCTGTCAGCCGCATTTGCCTGCTTCTGCAAAAAAAAGTTGAATAGCAAGATCATTAGAAACAACAATCTCTCTCAAGCCTCAAGAGAAATTAAATATATCCAGTGATACGCACCAAGCCTTGCTTAGATTTCTTGATGCCGTTCGGATGTGCCACAGGTGTCACCTTACTCCCGTTGGAAGCATTGGGTTTCTTTAATTCAGGCATTGGTGGAGAAATTGATTCGCGGTTACGCTTGTTCATAGCTGCTAGGTATGTATGAGCCAGTCGTCAAAAGAAACAGTAACTAATAACTACCCAGATGGGAGTAATATAAAAGTAGAGCAAATCTTCGGAAAACCCCAGTAGCTCTAGCATGTCTTAAGAATGTCATCGTTTTCCATGTATTTGAAGCAGAAAACAGGTCCCATTGGAAAAAGGCCAAAATGCCACAGAATCAAATGGAAAATAGCACTTCCAAACAACGAACCACCTTTAGAGGAAGTTGTTATAGGAAATGAGGATAAGATAACCACTCAAACAGAACAAGACTCCTCGTCTCATGATAGGACGCAAAAACAGGTCCCATTGGAAAAAGGCCAAAATGCCACAGAATCAAATGGAAAATAGCACTTCCAAACAACGAACCACCTTTAGAGGAAGTTGTTATAGGAAATGAGGATAAGAAAACCACTCAAACAGAACAAGACTCCTCGAGTTTCATCTCATGATAGGACGCAAAAACAGGTCCCATTGGAAAAAGGCCACAGAATCAAATGAAAAATAGCGATTCCAAACAATGAACCACCTTAGAGGAAGTTGGTGTTGGAAATGAGGATAAGAAAACCACTCAAACAGAACAGCAAGACTGCTCGAGTTTCATCTCACGATAGGACGTCTTAGAAAGGATAATGACAAATCCCAGCTTGTTGAATGGTAGTATCGTCATTGGACGGTTTCTTTCTTTTTCTCCTTTTCTTTATCTTTTCCCTCTTCAGCGATTCTTTCTGCCCGAGGGTCACATTAAGGCTCATCTACCAATTACTCCAGAAAGGGGGCCGAGGAAACTCCCAGCAATTTAGGCATCATATTAACATCTCACGAGAAAACAATCTTCTCGTAACTGAAAGGCAATGAATTCACCAATATCTTCATTTACCCGCTAGAGAGGAACGAGCAAAGCAGGTTGACGGACGCTTGAAACTCAAGATAGTTGTTTTCCTTTGGAAGACTGAAAAACACTTACCAGATCGCAATTTCCGAGGCACAGTAGCGGGATCGACCGGACTGCAATCATCCGAAATCTAAGAAACACGATCATAAAAAAACAAGAAATAAGTCAAACGTCAAACAGCGTAAATAACAGTATTCCGAAGACAACAAGAGTTGAAATCCTTGTCAACAAAAAGCCGTGGCTCGCCAAAATCCACGGCAAATAATAAGGCCAAATTAAAAATAAACTATGAGAGAGAGAGAGAGGGCGAACAGTCTCACCTTTCCGTGATTGTGGGTCTTGTCCACCCGCTTGAGTGGTTGTGTAGCCTCTTCGCCCTCAGAGCCGTCCCTCATCTTGCCCCTTCCGCTCTTCTCTACCTCATGGTCCGCGCCAGGCACACCGGTTTGTTGACCATTACCCTCCTCTTCTTCCCTAGCAACCACCAACTTGTCCTCGTTGTCTTCCTCCTGCCTTTTCAGTTTCTTAGCTTTGTCCGCAAAATCTGCAACCCCTCCATCGCTGACTATGTAGAGAGAGAGAGAGAGTAGTAAGCAACGATAAACAAATTGGTAGGACAAAAAGAAAATGGCTCCATAGGACACGAAAAGAAAGCAAGAGACGGAAAAAGAAAAGGCCAACAAAAGATACGGAGGGTACTCATACGCGTTATGTGAATTTCACCTTAAGTTCACAAGGCGAGGAGAAATACCAAAGTTTTTCTATAATATCACGCCTTCCCTTTGGCGAGGGACGTTCAAGTTACTGAGACGTCCCACCATAGCATTCGCAGTAACGCTTGATACCACCGAAAAAGTCGGGCATGCCTGCTGCTTGTTTGACATTGATAACGCAAGGGACAACTGTTCGCCCTGACCGACCCCCGGCGAGCGATGCATAACACCCCGAAGGCAGGACCAGAAATCCCCAAAAGCTGGCGTCCAGAACAACCATACGAATTTCGAAGAAAAAATGGGGGTGACGCGGCACAAGCCAGTAACCGATCCTTCTTAAATGTAACCTTCTTTCTTCTTTTTGTGAAACTAGAAGAGCCTGAGCTTGTGGACCTTATTTCCAGTACTTTCATCAAAAAAGATGAACAAAACCCAGCACCAGGAAGTGACAGAAAAGTATTCAAAATCTAGCCGTCTTTCTTCTTTTTCTTTTGTGGGTGTTTTTCTTGTCCGCTTTCCTCCTTTCTGGTGTCCCTCTGTTGAAGGATAGGTTGGTAAACACAAAGTACTCGGGCGGGGGGATGGCAAGGTAATAGAAATTAGAACACCAACCAATCGTTCACGATATATACAGAGAGAGAGAGAGAGAGAGAACGGCGGAGAACGCCGGGGGCAAATCGGACACATCAACCATTTTCTTCTCCTTTTCACTGTACCTCTTTTTTCTCTATTCCCATAACAGACACGTTAGACCGTTCGAGAGAGAGAGAAGATTCTCTCTATTTCTGATGTACTCTCTTTCTTCCTTTTGTTGTCACTCTGTCTCTTCGAACGCCACTACTCTCTGTGTGCGTGCGTCGTTCTTAAGCGCGGAAGAAATCAACTTACCCGAGCCAAGTTTCGATCTAGATGTTGCAGAAAGCCGTCGTCTCAGAGAATTCTTGGCGCCGTTCATACGCTTTCGTTCGCGATTCTTCTCCATCTCCCCTGTCTCTTCTTCGTCTTCCTCAGAGGCGTCCATCCAGGAAAAGACTCAACCACGCCAAACAGGAAAACCTCCTCCTCTCCGTCACTTTCTGCATTCTCGGTCCCTCTTCTTTTGGTTTCGGTGGCTATCCTTTTCTCCAGAAGTTAAGAAAGAACAAAAGTGAACGATTTCAGATCAACCAAATGATGAGAAATATAAAGATATTTAAATCCCGTTATTTTCATGAATCAGTAAGCAGATCCGTTTTTCTTTTCGTCTTCATTGTCCTTTGCGTTCAATCATGCTCAGGAAGGAAGCCTCTTAAATTGCTGGAGGAAAACTCGAATAAAAACGAAAAAGTAAAGAAAGAAATCAGAAAATGCCCTCCACCGGACAAACATGAAGATGCAATACTGATTGCTTGTGTCAAAATCCAAGGAAACGGAAAAGAGAAATCCCAATGGGATATGCTCGACCTCAAGAGTCCTGTTTCTTCATTGCTTTCTATACAGAGCCATAAAATCCAGATGCGGTCGAAGATAACATCTTCCTTGAAATGAAACACTCGCGCGAACACATAAAGCTTTTCTTTTCTGAGTTACTAGCGTCAGAAACTAAGATGAAGAGATGAGACAACAGAAAAAGATTAAATTGATCTTTCTAATTCTGTAGAAAAGGGAAAAGGTCAAGTCCGTGAAAATAAAATGTTTTAGAAAGACCTCATTTCGCTCCATTTTCTATGAAAACAAGGCAAATTGGAAGGAGAACACAGTGAAATGACATCGACTATCCGATAAACATCGAAATATACAACCAGACGGCATACTGATAAACGCTTCCTAAGAAAATACGAAAAACCTAGAGAGATACACGAAAATCAAGCATCTTTACCCATTACTAAATCTGTTAGAGAAGAAGAAGATGGAGAAGAGAGAAAAAAGGGACAAAATACCCCAAAATCTGGTAACCCCACATCCTGAAAGAGAAAAGCGGAAAGAATCACTAGACAAAGAAGAAAGCACAATATATGGAGAAAGAGAAAGCAAAACGACATAAAGAAAGGTACTTATCAAATTAAACAAGAAGAAGAAGATGACAACGATAACAACGAAGACGATGGTAATGATGATGATAGGAGAACACCTACAGCGGATCACCGTTGGCCGGCCAAAAATCATCGCTCGACACCTCGCCAGAAATCCAGCCCGGAGTCTTCCATGCACACCCGCACGCACACACACACGCAGAGAATCTATGGCAAAGAGTCCTCCGAGATAAAAGATCGACTCCTCTGAAGCAACGCAGCAAAGCACTCCCCGACACTCTCCTCTCCCTGCTCCGCAGAAAGCGAACCCTCCGATCCCTCCTTTTTATATACCCTGTCCAAAACTGGATGACGTCATATATCCATTGACGGTCTCGATTCCTTGTAAGTTCCCTCAAAGCATCACTGACCGTCGGATCGGAAAAGGTTCCGAGTAAGGAAATTTCGGCCACCGCATAAAAAAATGACGTGCAAAAGTGGGAGGAGTCAGCTCCATCGTGGGTCCCATACCGCATCACCCGATCGACGGCTAAGGATCGTTTTCTGTCTGTGCGATCTTCCTGTCCGTCCGATGTGACACGGCAGTTGGGGACTCTCTTGCCCCGCCTCCCGACGACGGATGGTTGAGATTGCATCTCAGGTGACGCTTCGAGATGCGAGTTGGCTCGTGACTCGGACGCTTCCTTGCGTTTCTTGGTAGGGTAGGCTTCAGCTCCATTGGGCCCACATGGAAACAAGAATTTCTCCTCTGAGACCGAGCTAACGTAAGTTTCACTCTCGTGTAGTTCGAACAAGAGACCGAAATCTGAGCCAAGCATCTCACGAACTACTTGTGATCAGAGTTGAAACAAACTTGCTCGTACTCGAGCTCGGCTTGGTTCGATTGTACCCCTAGATGACTTAGTTGTCATACTTCTTTTCAATTAACAAAGTGGTGCTAGGCAGACCTTCTCTTCTATCAGATACAAACAGGAGAGTTATGGTTAGTTGTCTGCATTCAGAATCGACCTTTAACTCAAAAACTGTTTGGGCCGAAAGGATATAATCGCATGAGACAGCCATGCTTGTGTGGGATCCAGTTTTAGGCATTCGATTTCTCTCATCTCCTCGGAATCTACATGACGCTTATGAAGGTAAAGGAATCATTCTCCAATTCGATGGATTATACTTCACGTGTATATTTTAAGTCTAATACTATTGACTAAGGCCTCGGAAAAACTCTAATTGAAAAACGCTTATAGAAGAGTACATAAGGATATATATATATATGGAAAATCAAATCTTGCTCACGTCTACCATGCTCTCTGATTCTTTTCTATAATATGAGTATAATAAAAAATATTAAAGACTTGGTCGAACATATATTTATTCTCAAAAGTAATTTTTCAAATTTTAAGAGAAAAAAGTACATACTTATTTTTTATTTTGTTAATTTATATATGAATGATGGGATCTTTTGATTGAATGGTTTAAATTACACCAGTCACTCACGGATAGTATACCAATTTGGTCTCTTTTATATATATATATATATATATATATAGGTGTGTTTTCAATCATTGTAAATTTATCGATCCACCTACATTTATTGTAGTGGGGCCTTTATATATATATATATATATATATATATATATAGAGAGAGAGAGAGAGAGAGAGAGAGGGAGAGAGAGATTTTCATGTACCATCCTCCACAACAAGTTACTTGTGATATAACATCAAGATATGTATGTAAGTTTATTCCTTGCAGTAAGTAGGTAACAAATATGGCAGTACTTGTGTTGCCACATTAACTCCACGTACAGCTGTTTCCAATTCATTCAAAACATAAACAACAACGCTTCTGATATTCTTTAAACACATTCAGCGAACTGGATATCCGTGAGAACTGGGCGTCTTGTTCGGTTTATTAAAAAAAACCAAATCCAAGTGGGTCTCTTCAGACTTTAATTTGATTCGGTTTTCTTCACTAAATCTGGTCGGCTTGCTTCACTAATTTGCTGATTTGGATTGGACTTGAATTCTTACTCCAACAAATTTCAACACCTACGTATCTGACCCCGCATTTGAAGGTTCACTTAGTCGACGCGTTAGCCAGGAGAACCTCGTTCCATGTATCTTTTCATTCTATTATATACACATTAAACATGAAATGATCCATTCATGCACCTACCACTTAATGTAAACCATTTTTTATAAAGATCCAATTATTTAGAAGCATGAACCTGCATTATCAGAGAGAATTGGCCTACTTTGCCAATCATATATATACATATAAATACACACATATATATGTATATATATACATACACTTAGTGAATGGTTTTTTTGAAATTTTCATGCCATTAATTAATACACATAACATCATCATGTTGACCTCATCTTCTTAGTATCTAATGACATTAAATGGCAAAGAGCTAAGGACATCTCAGCCACGGGTGGTAATTTTGGCCCCGGCCCAATAACCCAACCAGAAAAATCCATGTTTAGGCCTGTAGCAACCAGACTAGAAGTCGAATTGGGTACAGGATGGCCCTGTGAAACCAGCCATACACACTCTACTATAATGTACATATATATACTACATATGTAAATACACATACAACATACATACATCTATAATACACACGCGCACACACCCATACACACAAATTGCGGTCACAGTTGAGTCGTCAGGACCCAACCAGTGTATCTGGTTTTAAAGAAAATGACCTAGACCCCAAGAAAAATTGAAGCGGAAGGTAGGCCTGATTTGCCACCCCTAATTTAACTCCAAACTGAACGGCGAACCATCCCCATCTTGGCTGTTGAAAGATTACGTTAGTGATTGACTTTTTAGTTCGTGCAAAGGACCAGACTTTCATCAAACAAGTCGTAGTTTGACTGTTATTTTCTATGGACATTGTTTGGTTTATGTATGGAGAACCCTTCAAACAAGTTCGGAAAGTTGGAAGCAATTCAAGTCTACAAACCCAAGTATTCATAATGGTCACGAGAGGATTTTTTACCCTAGTGATATGCTCGTGTGTGTGTGTGTGTGTGTGTGTGTGAGAGAGAGAGAGAGAGAGAGAGAGAGAGAGAGATTTGACTCAAGTCAGAATTGGTACCTTGTCCACTCAACACTTGATTGAATGGCTATGATTTGATATTGAATGGCTGTTTACTTCAAACAACTAAACTCAAGTCTTTTCCCAAATCGAGCAGGATTAGCTACAAAAACTTTTTAGTTGTCATTTCGTTCTAATCATATTTAGAACCATACAGCTTACGATTCTGTGGATCATTCATTCCCATCTCTCCACAATCTAGGTGGTCATTAATTGGTGTTGAGCTACTTTTTTTTTTTGGTACAGCCGGGATACCAAGGTGAAATGCAAGCCCCTGGTATGGAATTCATGACCCTTCAACTTGCGACTCGGCCCCTTAGCCAGGTGACCTTTTTTTATGTAAGCTTATCCTAAGTTAGCTAGTGGGGCCATAGAAGCTATTATATAAGCACCAAAAAGAATGAATGCATTATTTGCAAGTTATACATGAATTTCGAGAGAGAGAAACTTGGGTCTATATTGTAGTGCACACTCAAAAGATGGGCAAGCCAGTTGTGAGAAGCTGTCGTGCAATGCGGTGATACCAAGCAGCGGTCACTGAGCTGCTGTACTACGCCAATAGACGCTTCATCTTATCCTCACATACACCGGATGCAAGCATGGGCCAACCCAAGACCTCCCAGTCTCCAAAGCACTTCTCGTGATTTCTCTTAAATGGAAGTCGCGGAATCTGAAGTGGCCGCGGTCTGTTTCTTTTGATGGACAGCTGTAGCTGATGAAATCCCCACCAATAATCATAACCTTTCCTCATGATGAGCAGCAAAATAGTTTGATCAGACGTGGTGGTCTCATTAAACACACACACACAGTATCGAAGAAATGCCCATAAATGATTTCGATTTATGGTGCATATATGCCGGTCACAACTAAATGTTTAAAGTTTGAATATCTGATCTACCTTTGTGATGCAACAAAAACATCTAAATGGACCTGATCGAAAATGAAAGATCTCTAAGAACTTGGCATGCTTTTAGGTGCGTCAAACGCAAGCAGTTTAACTTACAAGAATGATATCTTCTGCTATGCAGAGATCGATCCATAGACTACATTTCTACAGATGAAATGCAAAAAAGTTCAGGCAAAAGGAAATTCAAACGAATCAAACAATATGCCAAGGCCCATATGACTGCCGGAAAGTGAACTTAAAGAAAACATATCACCCAATTTTGTTGCAGTCATCCCCCATCTTCATCATCGAGATATTGATCGTCAGTCTGGGTTCTCTTCTGAATCCTCACATTCTTTGTCCAAGGCCAACATCTTCTCCATCGCCCTTTTAATTGCTGGGTTTCCAGATTCCGACTTCAAAGCATCTCTGCCCTGGGGATCACAGTCTATTTCCGCACATTCTGATATCTGAACCACGAGATTATGCGAATCTGCAATGTCAGAACTCCGCTCCGGCTCTTCCATCTCCCTGCTTTCATCTTCTTTCTTTGAGCTACTGCTGCTTGCAGGACCCATTTCTCTCTTTCTCTTGAAGATCAAATCAAGGGTCCTTTGGACCTTCAAAGGAAGGTGAAGCACTGGGCTCTTGGCCCGAACACTTCCTTAGCTTCATATTCTTTTGCTATTCTCCCCCATAGACGACCTGACTCTTCACTGCTCTTTCTCAGAATTCTTTCCAATCTTGAGCGCTGCAAGGTTCTTTGGTCCAGCAAAATCCAAAGACACTGGCCTTCTCTCCTCACCTCGGTTAACATTCCGATCTCTGAAACCTTTTACCTTCAATAGCAAGCCTTTCTTCTACCTACTATAATCCCAACCTGCTTGGAGACGATCTTTGCCTCGCTTTGCTTGGGTGAGCTTCAGTTTCCAAGGTCGGTTTAGGCACAGGATCTTTATTTTGCCATGAAGAAAGTTACTTATGAGGCACTCATTGTTCGGATATTGGGACCGTTACCGATGAGAATGCCCGCGATAGTGGTTATTCTCCAGCTTATCGTCCATCCTGCCATGATGATTTCAACTGCCAATGGTTCCTGATGCGTTTAACCCTTCTCCCCTTCATGAGTATCTGACGCAAATCCTCCCCATCGAATGCCCGCGATAGTGGTTATTCTCCAGCTTATCGTCCATCCTGCCATGATGATTTCAACTGCCAATGGTTCCTGATGCGTTTAACCCTTCTCCCCTTCATGAGTATCTGACGCAAATCCTCCCCATCTTGCAGATTGTGGCTTTTTACGTCTATCATCAATCTTTCATCTTGCATGGATCGCCTCCGTCCATATTGACCTTGAGAACGGGCATATACACCATAAGAACCCGAATCATGCTCAGCATCAAACCCACCCAGAGGCTCTGTGTTGGACCCAACGTAATCAATACCTATCAGGGAATTTAAACGTTTGGCACTATGAACTGGGAATCTTTCAATATCGTCATCAAAGTATTCTTCTTCAGCTTCACCGACTACAAGGACATCACAACCAGGAGAAGATTAAGCTAAGCTCTCATCAGCGGCCTTACCATTTAGCTATCGCTCATCCCGGCATGAGGCCTACTGAAGGCATTTCCAGTGGGGACTACAATATCATCTTGTAATCCCTTCCGTTAATGAGTCTCTTATTTTGGGAACAATGCTTTCAACAGTCTGTGCAAGACCACTTGCATTAGGTTTCACTCGTGGAGGTAATTGTACTGTCCGTGAGGACACTTGAGAAGGATTCTTTAATTGCAGAGTTGGAAGTTTAGTTCCATTCATGGCCTTCGTAGCAGGTTGAGGATCCGAAGAAGGAACAGCTTTTGCTGTCTAGGCATGGTAGGTTAATGTGTAGACCGTGAACCATGCATCTGAAAAGGTCGTGGCTGTGCTGGTGTTGCTAGCGATAGAGAGGGTCGAGATGCATCTGAAAAGGTCGTGGCTGAAGTTCCATGAAATCCATCAAGCGGCAGTTTACAAGGAACGCATGAAATCCATAAACCCATTCCTTTCCCAAGGAACAGCGAAGAGGTTTAGAAAGAAACAGGACAACTATAAGAAGTCTATTGATGGATGAACCTTTACTAAATGACATCACTAAGGCATTTGATTACCAAAATGGTAACTATGCTAGAATGCGTTAACAGTTTGCAAGTAGACCTGGCTTGAGTACAAGTGGGCATCAACCAAACTTGGTTATTAATTGCAGACATCTACCACATACGAAGTGGAGATCCAGAGAGGGGCCACATAGAGCTTCAGCAGAAAGGTGCAAGAAATCGGATAGTTTAACATAAAAAAAAGGGAGAGAAGGGCATGCAAAGTCTTGGAGGGAAACAATTATAAAAATAATATCTTGCTCAAAGAATAAACACAATCCTGCTCTTTGGGAGTTAAATGCTAATAACACAGTAGATCAAAATCAATGATGATAAAGATTCTCTATAGCCAAGACCAGTTAATTTTGGGAGAAGGCTTTGTTTGGTTATCTACCTCATACAAAGTCATCTAATCACCAGGACCAGAAGCCTCAATGCCAAGGCTGAACACAAGAGCTTTTCCCAAAAGAACGTAAGATGCAGTTTACTAATACACTGAAAAGAAAAACAGCAGTACCGATTGCCCATCATGCAGAAGGCAGCATAGTCAGCACTAATGGAATAATGACTTTGTAGAATATGGGGGGGGGGGGGGGAACTTATAGGAACAGTTGGCAATTTAGCCAAATCAGCGATCCCTGGGATTGACTCGTGTTTTCACTATCACGATAATCAGATCAGCTTCCTGAGAAAAGACAATCCATCTTAGATTCTCAACTGGTCCATGTTGCAAAAGAATAATCTCACCCAGAGAAGCCCAAAGAAATAGAAAACTTAGATCTAACACAAATTACCATAATACAAATACACAAAGTGAAGGTAAAACAACCACTCAAAAGTTGGATATATATATATATATAGAAGAAACCCTGGATCTTGATCAGTTAGTTTCCCCAATACCTTGGAAGGGATTGTAAGGTTTCAACATTGAACATGGTAGAAACTATGAGATACAATCAGCACTTTCGTGGAGATATTCAAAGCAAAAATGATTTATTAACTGATAAAGAAGTAGAATCTGTACCTTTGTTGTGGTTACCTCCCATGCGTACATCTTAACACATTAACTCATTTCACATAGGTCAGTGAGATTACTACCATCACTGCATAAGGTAATCAGGAAAAAGACAACATTACAGATGTAAGAAACATCCACTGTTCCTCTTCGCACTCTACCAAACCAAATCGCTTGAATTATATCTTTGCTAAATAACTAAGAGAAGAGACAATTAACTGAAATGTCCAAAAAAGCAATAGCTTATACTTAATATTGGCATGAAGTAAAATCAATTCAAAGCTCCAACACATATTTTATCCTCGTTAGGAGGAAAAGAAGAAAACCAAAATGAAAGATGTAGGCGTCTTAGCGAACGAAATTGCTCACAGAAGCAGAGCAATAGCTTTCTGAGACGCTCATTTTCTTTATGGTCCATCATGCTCAGTTGGAGGAAGTCTTGAGTGCTCAAGGAGTTTCCTAACCGATCAAGAATGTAGAGGACCAGAACGTGTCAATCTCAAGTTGGCTGACATGCAATAGGCAAAACTTCACTTCCATAACTTCCATGAATCAAGGAACGGAACATCAACATTCCAGGTATCAGGCATCTGGATACAGTTTTTGGCACTCGCAAGTTACCAAACTAAAATTTATGGGTAACATATTTTCCTACATACCTAAAGAGCAATCAACTGACATGTCCAAAATAAAATAGTTCACACTAAATTACAAGGAAAAATCAAATAAATCAATTCAAATATCCACCACATACTCATCTTGTCGTTGTAGGATGAAGAAAAAAGAAAAGCAAAAGGAAGTTGTGGTCATCTTAGCGAACACATTGATCACAGAACCAGAGCAATGGCTCTCTGAGATGCCCATTTTCTTTGTTGGTCCACCACTGTAAAGGAACTGGGAGGAACTCTTGAGGGCTTATGTAGTTTTCTAGCCGTTCAAGAATCTTCCTTAAGGACCTAAATCTGGCTATCTAAACCAGGAAAAATATATACAATATGCAGATCTTCACCTTCCTTTTGAACACTTGGTGGCAGTCTAATGCTCCGATGGCAATTACTTATCTGAATCAACAAAAAGAATACTAAACCAGCTATCTAATGTATGTACCCTAATCCAATTGGCAGATCTTCACTCCCAAGACATAGACAATAATTTAGCAGATTGGAAACATATTCAGATAACAGGAGGAAATTGACATCACAGCAAATGCTCTTTACCAATCGAAAACTTGAGAAAAATAGGATTTTGAAGTTGAATCACAGGAATAGGACAAGTCCTGCTCAAATCAATCATGCCGAATCCATACATGGAGTTGGATTCGATTAATACGACTACTGACATGGCGAAACCAAGAGTGCTGTCAAGATGAGGGCTCAGGTTTCGGCTAACCTGAACTCTGGTGCTTCTAAAATTTGGAATTTAACAACCAACATTACAACAAATGTCCAACAAGGTCACAAATATACGTACGTAGGAAAAATAAGCAATTAAACCTAAATCGGGACCTTGATGCACGTTAGACCCAAGGAAGTAGACACAATCCGTGTTTTTCTTCTGAGCTCCCTCCTCCAGAATGGATACTGTGTCAGAATCACGAGAGATCCCCGCCGAGAGAGAGAGAAAGAGAGAGTCCCTTCTCCCGCTAAGGAAGAGAAGTTTCAGGATAACAAAGGGGGCATAGTGGGGGAGGGCAGAGAGAAGACTAGCGAAGCCAAGAGGGTCGCCTACTGATGTGGGGAAGATCTGACGGTAGTAGAAGGAAGGAGGGAAAGGTTTTCCTTCCCTGAACGCTTGAAGCCGGAGACGCTAGACAGCTGATCGACCTGCAAACGGGCCTGAGCCGACTCTCTCTCTCTCGCACACACACATGGATATGCAAAAGGGGTAAGACGCGTATCTATGTATATACATATATATATATATATATATATATATATATATATATATATGTCGCTAATAAAGCACGCGTCCTATGCATACTTACTTTTGCCCTAACAAATCCTTTGAATATTTATCCTTCAGTTTCATCGATTAAATTGCTTCACCAAAATGACAACTTTTACTGTGTTTCTTAAACGATTAATCATGTGGAAATAAATAAATAAATAAATATTTTATGGAAGGCCGTGCATGCAAAATTTTGCTACAATGGCGTGTCACATACAATAGAATTGTTGGGAAAGGCATGTACACAAACTAGTCTACAGTGAAAACAAACAAGGAAATGCTCTGGCCAATAGTTGGTTCACACATTTAGCTCGGATCTGCTTTTCCTTCGGCACAGGAAGCGTCTCCATCATAAGAGGCAACTCGAAATAAGCTTCAAGGTCATGAGTTTGACACACGGAGCATGTATCCCAAGCTTATCAATACAATGAAAAAAGTAAAGGTTTTGATCAGGCTCCCCCAAAAAGCATGTTCATGTTATAAACTTTAAATAAATATAAACCTGTAACCAAGATTAGGTTTATTATTTTTCTGAAAACATGTTTCAGATTCTATACATGAAAAAGAACGGTTATATTGTTTCAAAGTTTGACGATTGAAGAAATCGAGTATATGTCTTGCGTCAAAGAGTCGCAAAGACTGAAGTAATTTTGGTGTCATTATAGCTTCAAGACATTCATTGCGATTTGAGTTCGGAACAATCTTTACGATGCAAAATTAAAATTGGTATGCATTACATTACCAACAAAGACAAGTTCAAGTACATACAGTTAGGGTTCCTAGAAGATGCGAGAATGCATTAGAATAGCATAAACAAGTGAAAGCAAAATAGGTAGGTGCATTTGATATTTTATATAATAAAAGAATATTACTAAAATTAAAATATTATAATATACTTGTGAAACACCACAGTTAGCTGTAAATATGTATAAAAGATGCAACAAAACCAAAGTCCCATTAAATCACAGATAAACTAGTTCATGTTAGGCAACCATGGAGATAGTTGAATCGGACACAACTGTAACACGGAGTTCGATTACAATAATTGGATTTAAGAAACATAACCTCTCTGGATTGCCGAGTTCTCACGATCATCAGTCTACAGAACGAGGAACGCATCCAAACTCCTTTTGCCATGACACTCAATAAACTGGCGAACACCTAATGAACTGAAATGCCCTAAAAGTCCAATAAAATCATCGAGGAGCTCGTTAACCTTAGGCAAACATTACACATCCTTAGAACCAAGGAACATGACCTCTCTAGATTTGTAAACTCTTGAACATTGACGTTGACATTCAACGTAAGGGAACATATAATCCGTCATAATCGTTCCTCTTTATATATATATATATATATATATATATATATATATATATATATATATATATATATATATATATATATATATATATATATAGAGAGAGAGAGAGAGAGAGAGAGAGAGAGAGAGAGAGAGAGAGAGAGAGAGAGAAGGGTCTTACCTGATTCTAGAGTAACGAGGGATGCATAAGATTACTGTCTCCGCACTTCCTTATAACCTACAAATTCTGAAATGATGACATTATTTCGCGATCAATGGACTGATCATGTAATTTTCGGTGAAAGAAGATGGGATTTCCCATCTTCTTCTCAACAAAATATTCCAATCAATGGTATCTCGATTGAGAGAGGCAACATAAATTAAATCATTCTTTATTATTTTCTTTCAACACTTTTGTGATTTTCTTCTTTTGATATTTTCACAATTTAGTTTTTCGTACCTTCTTACCAAACATTCTTTTGATACTCTCTATGTATCTATGTATGATTTTCTCTTATTGGTATCACTCTCAATTTGTTTCTAATAACCTCATAACATATACGATCTTTTCTAATGTGACCACTCATTCATTTTAGTACCTTCATATATGCCACAGACATCTTTTATTCATGTTCATAATTAATTGTCCAACGCTCAAAACAAGTGGGTTGAATTGATGCAGTGCAATATGAAGATGTTGAAGTGAATGTGTAACCAAACAAAAAAAAAACATCCTTAAATTCTTAAAATTAGTTATTAAAGAGTATTGTCGTAAAGACAAAATGACAAAAACACACTTAAGGAAGTTAAGACATTGGAAAGGCAACCATATTGAGCTTTAGTGAGAATAAAGTATTGAAACGAAATATGATATTTCTTTTGAATTAAATGCTAACGTGACAGGTTTGAGCTCAATAGCAACTGTGAATCATTGTATTGTTTTTTGTTTTAGTCAAAACCCTTGGTCCCAATGAATCGTTTGAATACAATTACTACAAACTTAGCATGATATATACGGAGGTTTGCAAACATGTGTACGTGTACGAGCAAGTGCAACTTGTACCCGCTCAATGAGCAACATTTAGACTCATCAAGTCCTACTCATCCTCTTGAACAAAGGACATGGCTTGTTTATCTGAATTAACCCTTTAATCTCGTTCTGAAGGTAACCACATTTTTTCAAGATTATGAAAACGATGATTTATAATGTTTTATGTACACGTTGGACGATGGCAACACAGAAAAAAATGCACCCCTTTGCTTTAGTAGCTAAGAGCCCCATACCTATGGTAGTTTGTCTAAAATAAAATACAAAACTGTCCTACGTAATACTCGAATACGCATGCGAACAGTAACTAAAATGCAACACGGTAGTTTAAAAAGCAGATGCTTTTGAACTGTTGGGCGCCAAGGATGGCTGAATACCATACTCGATTGGAATGATGAGACGGAATCTAAGATAAATTTGTCCTCCAAATTGGACCATGCCTTGGACAGTGTAACTTACAACAAGACAATCCCATCTCCGTTGCCTTCCGCCCTTGGCATCTTCTGATATTTCTTCAAACACGTGCAGGCACATACACAGAGAGAGAGAGGGGGGGGTCAGTTGATGGGAGCATACTCCAAATATTCGTGTTTTGGATCATAATTGATGGGAGCGTCAAATGGAGTCATAACATGGTGAACGCGTATGTTAATACAGCTCACACTGCAGGCCGATTCAACCATGGGGCTAAGCAGGAGGTTGTAGAGTTTAAAGATACTGCAGAAGGATAGCCATCAAAGTTCACTATTCCAACATCCTCGTTTACCTACCAAATAAATATCATATACAATTTTGTCAGATGCAAGAAATATCTGCAACACTACTGCAAATTTTATATAAAAAGGAAAAGAACGATATCAGTATTATACGGTGGATTGTTATTCAGCTGAATGTTGACAGGTTAAGCACAGACAATATAGATGCAGAAGACTCTTGTACGTCCACGATTCCTGGACAAATACGGGCAACGTGAAATTAACTTGTTCTTACATGTGCATAGACCACTTTTCTACACCAAGTTGGGACCACTGAGGTCAGATCCCAAAGGGCATGTTGATGTTGCACTCAGTGCAGTTGTTACTGCTAAGCTTCTGAGCACCAATCTTCTGCACGTCCTGAGGCGACAGAATCTTGATATACCATACGTTATTCACAAACAACAACAACAACAACAACAACTAAGCCTTTTCCCATACTATACGTTATTCACAAACGCCCTACAAAAAATAAAAAATAAGTCTCATTTCTAATTGGTTGTCATTATTGACAAACTCAGGAATCATATGCATGCAACTCAATAACAGAGCAATCAGCCATGAACTGTCGAGAGACGAGCAGGTGGCTCACACACGCATGCACACACACACACAAGAGAGAGAGAGAGAGCAATACTCCGAAGGATCGTCTCCCATGTGAAGCACATCATTCTCACGGTCGACAAATACAAGCTGCCAGCCTGATCTTTGAGGGTCGTCCAGCAGGTCCTCTAGCCCAAACATTTGACTGAGCTCATTGCGTAGCTCATGGTAGCTGCCAAACCTAGCAATATCCAGTGAACGCCCAATGCAGCCGGATTTGTAAACCTGCACGCAGTCAAGAAGATGAATTATCAAAAAATGTGGAGACAAGTCCACTTCGGAAAGCACAAGCTTCAGTCTGTCACCTTCACAAATGTTCGGTTAGATGGATCATCAAGTTGCCCTGGATGTTGGAGCAAACCAGGTGAATCCCCCATGGAATCATAGCTACCCGCCACAGGAACCTGGAAACCTGAAGCAGTAAACTGCATGGCTGCAATGTCATTATGTCCTCCGAGTGCTGAAAGATTAGAAACTGCATTGGGGAGGATTAGTGACTGCGTATCGATATTAACACCAAACAACACATTCGGGTTCGGAGAATCTGCCGCGAAGTTTACTGACTCCACCTCATTTTCTCTGCCAGGAAATGCCGGAAGTGAACCTGAGCGCCTATTCTTAAAAGGGCAGGCATTTTCTCCAACCAACCACTGCTGCTGTGGCTCAATAACTTCAGTTTGATTGGCTCGCAGATTGTTCAAAAGACAGGTATTTTCTTCAGAAGATAAAGGGCTCGAGAATGTTTGCATACAAGGAGTGAAAGAAGATGAGAAGACACAGCCAGAATCACCAAAAGGAGGTCTTTGATCTAGTCTGGTCGAAGACAGCTGCAGCTGTCCATCACCTGCAACCTGAAGTGGTGCATCATGATTCGGCAATTGCTGCTGCTGTTCCCTGAACGGCTGAAGCAATTGTTGGTTCCGAGTCTGATCATCAAACACTCCGTATGCTGCAAGATTAAGTTGGCTCTGCAGAGGTTGCGATGGTTGAATAATTTTCCTAGGTGTAAGATGGCTGAATCAGTTTGAAAACTGGGACTGGGTTGAGTTCTGAAAGTTCATCAAAGATTGCTTGATGGGATCTTCTTTCGGCCATGAAGCATTTGCCACAGGTTGAAACTGATGCAGCTCAATCCCTAATGGTGATATATCAAGCCTTGGCTGGATCCACGAGTTAAATCCCACACCTTTATAACTTGACTGAAAGCCTTGGTCAAGAGTGTCCCCCCTTGCCACCATAAGGGCACCACCCTCCTCTCTGTAGTCTGCAGCATTCAAATAGCCTTTCTTGCTCAAATTTAAAGAATTGTGTAATCATTTCAGCTTTGTCATACTTCACAAGTCATAATAGTCAACCATGCATTGTATTACAATGGAAACATTTCACTACATATAGGCAGCGATACTTAAAGCAATCTACATGTCGACAGGCTCATGGGTTAAAAAGCTAGAGTATCAAACAAGTCAGCACATTAAAGACATCTTGAGAATTTGAATATTTTAAGTAAATGCCACATCATTTTCGAAATTGTAGTAAGTAGTGTATCGTTGCCTGAATCAGTCAAAGATGATGATACTGAGTGATAAAAAGGAACTTTAGAAAAAGTGATGTGATATGGCTAACTGGCTAAGATACTTGCATGTATCACACCACCAACAACAAAGCCTTTTTTCATATTACATGGAGTTGGTTACATGGATTCTTTGTTTCTATAGACCTTGATCATGTACCGTGCTAACAGTTAACTTAACATAAGAGAGATCACTCCATTACTTCTTTCCAACATTTTTTTGGTCTTCTTCTTCTTTTAATATTTTTACCATCTCGTTTCTCATTCCTTCTTACCAAAACTTTTGTTGGTTGTCTTTTTAAATGTTCAAACTATCTTAAATGATTTTTTTCTAATTTTATTATCCAATGGTACTCCTCACAATTTGTTTCTAACAACCTAATTATATACGGTTTTATTATGTGATTACAACTCCGCCCATGTAAAGGATCACCCTTGCATTGTCGATCCTAAGCCCGGATAAAAGAGGAGGATTGTGTTAGACAGCCAGCGTAAAACTTCGTTGGATTTTTATAACATGGATTACAAAAATTATGAGCATTGCTTTGGAGCGTCCCCGCCTAGCGACGGGGTGCAGAGCCCGAATGCAGCGATAAGTAAGCAAGGGCCACTACATTTTCGCCTGAATGTAGTGAATCAATTGTAGAGAGGGTTCTCACATCATGGACGGATGTGGGTAAAGAAGTTAGTCCCGCTACATTGCCGCCCAAATGTAGTGAATAATTTTCAAAGAGGGTCTCAGCATTTTGAATATACAAAGGATGGGATATGTGATAGTTGGATGTGCAAAATGCATTTCTAAAAGTGAGTCTCAATAAAAAAGTTTATATGGATCTACCTCTCAAATTTAGTAATAAGGGAGTGATAGGTAAGGTATCCAAACTTAATAAAGTTATATATAGACTTAAGCAATCTCCAAGAACTTGGTTCGAAAAATTAAATGTAATCAACTTGGGATACTAAAGTAGTATGAAGGTCATACTTTATTCATTAAAAGTAGAAAGAAAATATATATTTTGATTGTTTATGTAGATGATATTATTATCATAGCATATGAGGTCGAAGAAGTTATCAGTCTCAAGACAAAGCTCCATAAGCTTTTTGATCTAAAAGATTTGGACCGGTTGCACTATTTTGTGGGAATTGAAGTCTTGTATTCCAACAAAGGTGTTTTCTTGACCCAAAGGACACATACTAAGAACTTACTTCAAGATACAAACATGACAAAATGTAAAAATAATGATATTCTAATGGAAACCACCAAAAAAACTTCATCTTGGTGATGAACTTTACGAAGACATGGGCAGATACCAAAGGATAGTAAGACAGTTAACCTACCTTACTATCACTCGTCCAAACATTGCAAATATAGTAGGAATAGTAAAGTCAATTTATGCATGCTTCATCAAAACCCCATATGAATGTTATTTTTCATATATTACGATATCTCAAGTCCACTCCTAGCTATAGCATTCTACGTACTAATAAGGGTCATCCCAATATTGAGGATTGGACTGGATCTTTGAATGATAAAAAGTCCACCTCTGGGTATATTGCACCTATTAGGGGCAATATTGTTTCATGAAAGATCAAGAAACATGTTGTAGTTACTAGATCTAATGCAAAAGCAGAATACAGAGTCATCACTCAAGAGATGTGCGAGGGACTATGGTTAAAGTCCCTAATGAAGGAGTTGGGAATGGAAACAGGTTGTGTAATTCCTCTCTATTATGACAGCATTGCTGCTATACATATTGCTAGTAATCCTGTTTAACATGAAAGACAAAACATATTGAAGTTAATTGCCACTTCATAAGAGAAACAAGTGAATGAGAAGGCATTCTAACTAATTTATCTGAAATCTGCCAACCAATGTGTTGATATTCTCACAAAGCTGTCAATCAAAGTAGACTAGTAACTTGAGGGGAAGTGTTAGAGATATGGTGCTAAGGAATACATTGCCCAGATTTGTTCCTATATTTGTTTTTAATTATGTATTAGTGAGGGTATATCAGTCTTTCAAGTTATAAAACCTTATATATAAGTTAATGTAAATTGATCAAAAACCCTAACAGGAGTTAAGGAATAATGTGGCAGCTGCTCCTGGAGTCGTTTTATTCAATGGGATGTCCCTGTATGCATTTGAATCTTCCTCTTCTAACAAAGAAAGATTGATCTCAACACATATTATTGCAGCTTATTCATCATTGAGTAAGTACATGACCAAATGCATCCTACTAAGATAATGCGCACAGACAAACAAGACATGATAAAGATCACTTGAAACACTAACAGTGACATCGAAACACACGAGTACCATGAAAGTACGGTATTTCAGGAAGCCAAGGTTGCTTTAGTCTGAGAGGAAATAATGGTGGAAATATTGGGAATGTTGTCAAGGCCCTCAAGGGTTCAATTTCCCATAATGAAACAGAAGGCTGCTTCAGACCTGCAGTGGACTCATCCCATCCAACCTGCAAATTGAATATAAGAAAACGGCATGAAAAACAATTCAAAATGCAACACGAAAAGTATATCACCATTCACAATACACTAAGCCCCTAAGAGGATGGAAAGAACATTCCAGGCGCAGGACAGAAAGGAAACACATTCCCTTCATTAAGGGATCCCAATTTTTTCTCAGCTCGCCTATTATCAAATACTAGATAGTAGATACACTTCCCATATTCTTTTGACCATAATTGTACACAAATAACAAGTGCTGTTATTGTGGCCAGTATCTGGTAGTTCAAAAGTAAAAGGAATTGGCTAATTGAGCCAATCCCTCCAGCAGCTGGACTAAAAGATAAGTGAATTCTGGGAAGCTCCCTCGATTAGTGTGAGGGTCCTGCATTGGGAATGAACAGGGAATACAACTGCATTTTCCACCAGAGCTTATGCAAATTCTGATCTTGATGGATGTGAATATCATGAAAAAGCCTTCTGGGAAAGAGGAAAGGATGTCCCTTAACCCTCCACATAGCAGACCATTAAGAATGTTGGATGGCACAAATGTTCCAAAGGAGCAATTTGGACAATTTTAGATATTGCACAAATGTCCCTTAACCCTCCATGCGTACAGTAACACCAAAATGTTCTAATATAGCCCTGTGTATGACTACGAGCGGAGAGGAATATGATAGTTATTGTACAGCTCTGTCTCACATAAACTTAAAGTTCAGGGAAGATATCACATCATTATCCAACCCAAACTGCATTTAGACATTTTAGAATCGCTGCAGTAACTTGGAGGTGCACATAGCAACTAGCAAGCATGCTTTACTAAAAAACGTTGTCCAAAATGTGAACTGCTTTACTTTGGAACGAACACTCCAGCATACAGCAAACCCTCGACACCTGCTTCTCCTATCATTTCCTAAGAACATGAAGTAGAACTCAGCTTCCTTCTTAAAGGAGCAGTTTTCTCAAATATTCACCAGTAGCTGCATAACTAAGAAAAGAAGATGTAAAAATGTATGCAACCGTGTGTTGTATATATAATATAGATATATCATATACTTTTCTCTCTAGCTACTTTATTATGATCATTGATGATTCCAACAAGTGTTAGGGAAAAGCTTGATCCTAGCAGCAAGATGGAGTGTAGTCTAGCAGCGTTTGCTTACATTCCTATTAATTAAGAGTAGTGACAATCAGTGCTGTGACAGATTTAACCTACATAGACTAGAATATGCAGTAATTGCATTTCTATTCTTTTGTTAGAAAGTTTTGTCAAACATGACCATGCCCATTGAAAACTTAACTTATACCTCGGCACACCTTGATGTAATTTAGAAATGCCTGAGAAGTGAGAGCAAATGCTCTATCTAATTACCAAAAATCACAACCATATAGGATATTAAAAATTTCCCCAGCAGCCATGAGTTTCAGTATATTGAATGCATGAGTTGTTGTTGTTGTTGTATTGTACCATATAAGACAATAATATCATATATGATTCTTGGATTTCTATTTTTCATAGAGGCTGCATAATGTGATACAAGTTGTTGTGTTGCACCCTCGAAAAGGGTTGGGTTAAGATTAAGATAATGATGTTATAAAAAAGAGCATAATTTTCAGTTAACTTCTTATATTATACACAAAATAGAGCGTATACTTCACAAAAATTATTGCACTTCTTAGTGTCTTTACAATGATCGGAAGTGATGCCTGTGTACGTATGTGTGCAGACACCAGATATATGTCTGAAAATAAACTTGGACCACATACCTTGACAGACCGCCAATGTGAATTTAGCCAACGAACTGGGTCCAAATCAGAAATGCCAGTAATTGTGCCCATGTACCTAGATGAAGCACAGGTAACAATATCTCAGTTTTGTAAGAACAGTTGAGAAAATCAAGACATAATGAAATACTGATGAAGATTTAGCATAAGCCATGAAATACACCCTCCAGGAAGGATGTAAAGTTTTAATGCTGAAGGCTTTTTTAAGAGATATCAGAAGCATGGAAAGTTCTAAATTCTGCATATTACTCTTATACCCAAAGTTATTAAAATTGTATCATATTGTGCGATGTGATACTATATGATTTATCACGTATAGGTACTTCAATCGATACGATTCAGGTATCTGAATCGCTATATATATTTATGGGGTTGTATACGCACTATATTGTACGATATGGTGCGGTACAGCCCATGTAACATTCAATACACTCCTGTATCATACAATATAGTGTGGCACTGCTCCTTTATCATACTATACACCCTTGTATCATAGATATGATATAGATTTTTCAGAGATCATGTTTTCAACATTTGAGGTCCAAAGTTGTTTTAAACCCCCTAAGGCTCCCTTCCTCGACCTTTCTACTGTTTCCTCTTTCCAAGAGGGCTCTTGCTTTCTCCTCCAAAGTCTCAAACTTCTTACATCAATCAATGATTGATAATCCTGATTTTCGTTCAATTGGGAACGACTATAACAAAAAAAATGGAAACAATGCAGAGAAAAAACAGTGATGAGATGCAATTTTTAAGGATATATCATATGCATAGTGGAGTTACTCGCGTAAGGCGTTATCAAGCTAGAACCCAAATGAACCTCCATCCTTGCTATTGCTCCATTGTGCCTCAATAAGTCAAAGTGCAAATGCTAAAAGAAATAGAAGATATGCAAGCGAGAAAAGAACATTGAATACAAGGAGCAAGAGAAACACGAAAGAGCACGAAGAAAAGAATAAAGAAAATAGCTAGCTTTTCCATTTTTTATTTACTTTTAAGTTTAAAACTTTGAGAATCTATGATTCTATTTCTCCCAATATGGTAATAGGTTAAAACTTTCATGTAGCTTTCTAAAACTTTTGTATTAATATAGTGTTATCTTTTATGCATGTATGTGATGCATGACATTATGCATGTTACAAAATCGTTTGATATTGTTTTTCTTATATGTTTTTATTTTTAGTAGTTTTTTGAAAATTATAAAAAATCATATATACAGAATGATACACCCGTATCGGCATCCTGTGTGGTACGAACACTGATATGCTATTTACAAGAATGCTTATACCTTCTCACAGTAGATTCCTCCGTCTCAAAAAGCATGTGAAACCGCATTCCCACTGATACTCGAGTGTGAAAGACTGCTTTGATATATTTAGCCAGTGGTATGACAAATTCATGTGGGCTTGCCCTGTCCAAGATGAAATCAATTTAAGCAACCAAATATGAGATTGTAGAAAATAAATTAATATAATATATCCAACACGCAGGTCGCAACCTAGGGTTGTAGAAAATAGTGAAACGACTATTGGTTGTCGCAGCATGAGCAGCAGCAGCAAGCAGGCCAAAATGCATGCTATCACTTGATAAAACAGAAGAAGGCATTACAGTCTGTGGCCGTGTAGCCCTTCGGATCCCCAGGAGAAGCTGATTTTTCTCATTCCTGGTTGGCATAAAATATTAGCACACGATTTGTAAAGGGAGATCAGAAGCAGTGTCATTTCATACCATATAAAAATAACAGCATCGCCAGCCACTAGTCATTTAGCACTCACAAACACACTCCAACCTGTTGTTAGAAGATGCCGCTTTGGCTGCCCTGTGTGATGCTTGGAAAGTGAGTTACGTCCAAATGTTAAAATACATAAAATGAAAGTTCAGGAAGACAAAGAACAAGAAAAAAATCTCAGACCAAGACTTTGCTGACTAGATCTTTTTTTCTAAGATTATGTTGAGATCATCCTACACAAACACCTATGAATAGGAACCAACTATACAGAGACCGCAGTGCAATATATTCAGCTGATAGCATATATTGTATGTGAAATATTGATCAGTATCACCATCTAGGTGTTACATATTTGAAGGGAGCAATTCAAAAGGTGGTGCAGTGTTTCGCCAGAATTAGAGGCGGTCGCATTCCATGCATAGTTGAATATACCTCGAAAAATGTGCTTAAATTTCCATTCAACGTCATGAAGATCCCTTGCAATGAGCTCCTGTGCAGGTGGCTGCTGAGTGAAATCCTGAAAGCAACCAACATCAGAGTCTTGGTAACTCAGCAACTCATCAGATGCAGAAGTATATGTGCACCGTATAAAAGGACCAGAGAGGAACACATACCAATGGAGGAAAAACCTTTTCAGCTGCACGGCGGGGCACTGAAAACCCACCGTGGGTACTAGCGTCACTGGCTGTCAAAGTCTTGCAAAAATAGTTGGTCGGCTGTTTGCTTGCAAGACCCAATTCAGCAGGTAAATACGCTTTCTTCTGCTCTTGCTGCAGCAAGTGGAAGTATTTATAAACAACTCCACAGCAGTCCTGAAGTAAGTGACATATGAAACACTAAATACTGCAGATGAATCATCAACATTACCAGACATAGAGGTTGCAAGGTCATCTGTGCATAAACTTCATCTGTTTCTTCGTCTGCCTGAAATTTCAAAAAGCTCTCAGCCATGGTGATCCCTGTTCTGGTAACCTGAAGCCAAAGTCAAAATCAGGCAACTCACATGCATGGTAACATCGTGAAGTTGACAAATAAGTTGTGGAGGCAGGCTTGGATAATTGGGAACATGATCTGTTACTTCCGTGTTGGTTGATGCAGCAATCTGAAAGCAAGTTTAGCAAAATTCCATCAACAACAAGGAAACCGAAGTTTACCATGTAAAAGGATGAGATGCTTATGATACATCCCAAGTAAATACAGCTAACTTGATTGTAAAACATGAACGGGTAATAGACAAAAGAATGAACAAAAAACAACCAAGTTTCTTACCTGCCCGCTATGACCCTGAGGAAAGTACACAATTCTGCTTCCTATTGTGGGTAAGCAGACAAGTGGACCAGCACATGCATGCCAAAGCTCTGAATTCAAGCATTTCTTTTCACCTGCAGGTCTTTCTAAAACTGCAAATAAAAGTTGGAAAAAGACATGCTTAATTACTTCTCCGTGTATTAACCAGAAAGCTAACTCTAGAGAGAAGCCGAATAAAAGATTATGAGCAAGAAATCAATCAACTACAGGCAAAAGAATGAGCATGGTCTAGTTCTGAGTACTATCTTCGAGAAGTTTCTCACTCCGGTTGTTAACGAGAGCATAAAGAGATCACGAAATTTTGTTGCCATACCGTATTAGGCATAGGGAAAAGGCTTAGTTGTTGTTGTTGTAGTACCGGACAAGTCATAGAACTCACTAACCGCAATTTAAAGTTAATAGTGTTGAAAAGCAGAAGCGAGATAAAAGAAGGTGCATATTTGAGGAGTCTGGAGGCGTATTTTAAGTTGCGTACAGAAAGCTTCGGCAAGAGCAACAAAACCATGTCAACTGTGCCCATATGGAACTTAAGAAACTGTGACTTCTGACTTGTCTATTCATGCTTCTAAGGTTCTTCAAGACATGAACAATTAAAGATTAACCAGAGTTCAAGAACTACCTATGGTCAAACCAGAGGCCTGCGGTGTTAGCAGTAACCAATACACCCAATAACCCCAATGAATCACTTAAAGACCTGATATCTAACGCCAAAATGTCTGTCGAACAAAAGAAAGATGTATTACCCAAATCACCCAAACAATTGAGCTTACGAGACCAGCAGGCAAAGCATTGCACTGAAATTCCCCGAAACCAACAGTGCCCACGTATATCGGAAAGCAAATAGATAATTTTATTCATAACTAGCATATCTGTAGAGTTTTCACTTAAAAAATCAAATCAAGCAGAGCAATCTTTTAAGGCTATCAAGCATCATCTGTATCGGCAAGATGAGTAGGCTGTTGATGGCAAAAATCGGACAAGCTAAATTATGTAGATGAACCAGGTCGCTTCTGTTTTATTTTCTTCTGATAAGGAAAGAAGGGTAAAGAAGGCGATGTGAATTCCCTCACAAGATCTGACACATGATGCTTTACTCAAATCTGAAAGACATATTTGCAACCCGACCCGGGGACCAGGTGCATTGGTCCAATACTGAATATAACGGATTTGACTCCTACACTACTGTTCTCAAAATTATTTCAGAAGGAACAGAAGCCCATTACCATGTAGGTCCCCGGTATACCTTATCACAGTTAAATAGCAAAAAGTCCTCCTCTTATCCATCTTGTAAATACTTCTGGGTCTTGTCGACCACGGATGGATGATAAAATGCATCAAACTGCAGCGTTTCTTTTGGGCATGCCTGAAGGGAATCGATTTCCATCTACAATGTCAACCAACATAGGAGAATGATACAAAAAAAATGCTTGGCTACAGAAAAGCAACGACAACTCTCACCATTGTAACTGATTTTCAGCCCGGAATGATTCTACTTATTGGGAATCTTTACAGGACCAAACAAGATTGAAGAGAACTGATGCTTTCACAGTTCATCAGAAAGTCACAGACAGCGATGACCTGTTTACCGGGGTGTAATCGACTGCTATCTGAGCCAACGTGGAGAATCAACATCCTCAGTTTGGCATCAACAAGCGTGCCAAAAGTATTAGTTAGGTGAGTTCCTGGCATTCATGCAAACGTGCGGGGCATGAGTGTGTCTTTGTGTGCGTGTCTGTGTATTTCCGCGTGCGTGCGTTCCTGAAACTTGATTCCTGATCTCTATAACGTCTTAACCGCTGACGTTCTGAATAATTGCAGCAGACAATGAACTACACCAAAAGATAACTCTCTTCAAATAGAAATGATTTTCACCACCGGAACTCGAAATTCATAAGTAGGCATCGAAGGTCAAGCAAGGATAGGGAACATAACAGAAAAGCAACTCATCCCAAGGTTTCTTCGTACTACGCCTCGCCCTCAATCCACAGAGAAGACAAGAGAAGAAGTAGAGACCCTAGAGAAGAAAGCTCCCCCCTGAACGAATGAGAGAGTGCAGTAAGGGGGAGATCCAAACGAGAATCTTCACTGAAAATGCTCCTCTGTTGTCGCTATCGACGGTCCAAAAAGCCTCTGAATGATTCGCCAGAAACTTCATCCTGAAAGAAGCCAAGAAGAAATCCCTCTCTCTCTGTGGTTTGCCGTTGAATGCCAGGAGGAACACGAGCTTTTCAGTAAACAAAAGAAAATTCTTCTAGGTTCCCCTCTCTCCCTTAGCCAACAAATTCTTCTTTTCAAGACAAGCATTAAAATAATTACCTTTCCCCCCCTCTCTCTCTTTCTCTCTCCCTCTTATACTGCACCACTGACGAAACAGAGAAAGGAAGTACGAAAAGATAAGTAGAGTGAAAGCCCGCTGTGGGACCGCCCGATGCGAGTAGTACGGACGAGGCATGAGGCGTCCATCTCGATGGCCGAATGGTAGGTCTCTCTCACATAGTACGGACCGAAGAATGATGGGAATGCACTATAATCTCTATCACTCGTCGTCGCCCTTTAATCTCCCCCTTGGACCCCACAATCACGACGGCCAGCACTTGCAGCACACCTGCATGCGGCTTCATCTGACAGGTCGAACGTCATGAGTTCATTGCACGAAGGCTGTGCATATGACTTCGGCCTCCCCAACCCTTTGTAACAAAAGAAAAGGACCACTAGGTCGTACCTTATACGTATATGACGAGATGCTGGTTCGTATTGAATCTCCACCGTATGTTTAACTTGGCGTATGTGAATCTGAGGGAATATAATCAATCTGTAAGATGTGAATAACAATTAATAATTGCTAATAGATTACGCATTTAATTCTTGATGTGTATGCCATTGTCCCTTTTTTTAGCAAAACTGTTTTCTCCTCTCTTTTTTATAAACTAAGTTGTTTTGAGTGTTACTATTCATACTCTTTCTTTACTGTATATTACTTTTTTATTTTTATTTTTTTACTTCTTTTTTTTAAATTTTGTCTCTCTTTCATTCGCTCTTGAAGTGACCCTTCAAACAACGACGTGCCCAAGTGAATACCGAAAGAAGGATGTTTCTAGAAAGTGTGTTAACCAAAGCTCTCTAGTAAAATGCATATTCACATGAAAGAGAAGAATTGATCCTTGCATCGTTTTCGTGTACAGAAAGAAGGGTAAAGAATCGACCGTTCCCTTATTGTATTTGATTCAAATTCAGTTTTCGGTTTATTCGGTTTGGTTCGATTGGACCACACATAGAACAGGTGATGCATGCGCTCATACATATTGCTGCCCATAAATTTTGTGCAATAAGGCCTTACTACTGTCCATAGACTTGTGCAGGAACATCCCAACGCCTACCAATCTTCAAACATTCAGATATGCCAGTGTGGGTTGTTGAAACACACGGGAGCCATGCAAATCCGAACCGAATTGCTGCTGTCTCTTCATTCCCCAGCATCATATAAATACCAAACACCAACAGTCTCGAGTCTATGAGGATGTCAATTATTCAGATATATCCAAGATCCGGAACCACATTTTGATTGCTAACTGGATTCATAATGGTATTTAGATGAATCCATCATGTATTCAATATCCAAATCCAATCATTGATTCTCACTGTACTTCAGCAAATTCCCTTTTCCTAATTTCATATCCATGTACGATCTGACGCTATCATAATATCCGATTAGTTGAATTTGCTTAAGTTGTATCTGATCCAGATCGAACCCACAAGGGTCACCAGTTGGCTTGTCACTATGGATACACGCCATGAGCGTTATGGAGAAGGATGCACTGTCACTTTTGCCCATATCACAAAGATCACTTTTAAAAAATCATTCCTTTACACTTTCTACAAGGCCGCAAAGTCACCCACTAGTGGAAATCGGACATTTTTCGATTGGCGGAAATATTCCGGCAGTTCCGATGGTTGAATCTATCGAAAACTTATCCTGACAGTCGGATTTGAGGCAAGATCCATCCGAAAAGCCAAATATTTCTATGAGATCCACACAATCAATCATACATTTAAAAATAAACGCGTGGCCCTACAATTTTTGCAGGAGATGCACAACCATTAAATATCTGCACTGTTGTGCAGTATGGACAAAGATTTCAACTGTTGAGAAACGAAGGTCAGGACCCCCAACAGAGTCACCCAAAAGCTTCTTGGTATCTATTGGAAATTTTGGGTAGATACCCAATAAACGTTGATCAACTTTACAGAAAAAAAGAAAGGGAGATGCTTTTATGCAGTGAATGCCACTTCAGGGCATGGCCAAAGTAAGCATGATTGCACATTGATGTGTGAGATCTGTTCAGATTGCTTAAGCAAGAGGTTGAGTTACACTTCCTTAATAGAGTTAATTTGTTAGTGGATCATCCCGAGTAATTATACTAATCTGAAGCCAAGTCAAGGTTACACAAATCAATATAGGATATTCTCATGATTTTCGTGTGTCTTTGGAGTCGAATATACACCAAACAAAACCAAAACCAAGCATTACCTCACAATTAGTGGGGTGTCTGTCGACTGCCCTTTGCTGCTAAGCTCTCTTGTTCATATTAGTATTTATTAGCTCCAACAAACAAAGCAACATCATGATTTATCGTTTCTTTCAGAGGCATTCTTTTACATTTTCATAAAACATACCCTAGCTAATTTCTCACGCCTTCTCATAGTAAGAGCTCCATCAAGCTACCTCTCCAAAATCCGAGTCACTCTCATTTTCTCCTCTGTTGAACTTACTGTTCAATACAAAAGACCCTTAATTTTATCATTTTGAATGAAAATATTTTTATTGTTGTTACCATTGCAATTTGCAGGAGCTCATAGCTTGAGCCGTTAGTTTTGGAATCAAAAGAAGAGGTCCAAATGCCACAGTAGAAACAAAAAAAAAAAGTCGGTATGCTTTCAATATCGATCGTGAATATCACCACACGACTGGTCGCGTTAGGCATCATAAGTGGGATATTTACCCGCGACTTGTGGGGGGCTGAGTACTCGTTTAAAATTAGGTGAAGGTACAACGTGTTAATGACAAGTGGCCTCACGTAATCTTTTTTTATTTTTACAACAAGAGGCCGAGGCCCTACATCCACCAGGAATCTGCACCTTCACAGCAAGCTTGCCGTTGAGCGATCGCTCTAGGTACCCCACATAGTTATTTTGTAATAGACAAAGAAAAGATGGTCCTTTCTTTTTTTTTTTATGTATGACTTTTCAATCTTATTACTGACGAAATATATATATATGTAATGATAGAATCCACCAGCTATACTCCTTCGTGATCACTCTTGAGGGATGATCGGACATCAAGGATGATTGGACAATAATCCTTTGGGAATATATATTATTAGAGGACTTATAATTCTTCTATATATATATATAAATATAAACCTATAAGATGATAAAATTATAGAAGTTTATAAAGCAATATATGATAAATTCTTTCAAAGTCGATACTCTTGACGAAATCCCATTACTCTCATAATTCTTTGCTATCCAATTACCATCACTAAATTGATGTTTACCATAATATAGTGCAAGAAAAATCGTATCATTTACATAGTAAAACACTTTGTCTAGAGCTTCTCAATGGGTTCTATCTGGATAACTGGTATATCTACTTAACTTAAACATAGTAAATACAATATATGATTGTATCAGTCAATTAGATAAATTAAACTACCAATAATCTGAGAATATCGTAGTTGATACACAATAATATCACATTCATTCTTATACAAAGTCTTAGATGAATCATATGGAGCTTTAACATGTCTACAGTTTATATATTCAAATCTCTCTAAAATTTTCTCAAAAAGATTACTATATCATGAGTAGATCTTATGATTTTAAGCCTTAAAATCACATCAGTAACACTTATGTCCTTCATCTCAAACTTACTACATAAGAATGACTTAGTCTCATTTGCTGTTCTCATATTGAAACCAAACAATAATATAAAAATGATAAAAGTATTATTGACAAACTTTCAGTAGACACACCTATTATAATCATTAGAAACAAAACAAAAGACATAACATTACATAATCAAATTTTTTAGGAACTTGTTTCTAACCATATAATGATTTAATAAGCTTACACACCTTAGGCTCATTTCCACGATGTACAAACCTCTTTAGTTTATTCATATAAATTTCTTAATGTAGGTCACCATGTAGGAAAGCATTCTTCACATCCATCTGATTGATTGTGAGGTCGTATACGGAGGCCAATGCTATAAGCACTTGAATAGTGGTTATTGTGAAACTTGAAAATGGGTATCAAAGTAATTTATTCATTCATTTTGTGTGTATCTCTTGGCAACTAATATGGCATTTTACTTATTGATTATTCTGTCTTTATTTAACTTCTTCTTAAAGATCAACTTACAACCCACAATACAACAACCAGAAGGCAAATCCACCAATTCTCAATTACCATTGTAAAGAATTGATTGAATTTCATCGTTAATTGCTTCCTTTCAAAATTTAATCTCGGGTTAAGTCATAGCCTATTAAAAGGTGATGGGACCAACCACCACATTGAAAGTAACAAAGTTACTTCCAAAGTCCTTTGATAACGTAGGTCGTTTACTTCTCTTTGGTTCAATTATTTTCTTAGAGTCATCTTATTTTGAAACAACACCATTAGGGTCACCTCTATATTTATCATCGTTTTTATATAATAGATAACAAAACCAATAATAGGATCAAAATCTCTAAAAATACACTTTGGGAAACTCTACTTTTCATGAGAAACATATTCTCAAATAATGTATTATCATTGATCTCAACAATTGTGTTGACGTTTATGCGAGAAATATCAGATATGATGATAAAAAATATGTATGCATAGTTTGTTTCCACGTAACCTAGAAATATAGCATATACTATTTTAAGTTACGTTTTCTTTCTCGTGTATTTAGAGATGAGTACTTTTGCAAGACACCCCTACACTTTGATATATTTGAGAATGATTTTTCTACCCTTTCAAAACTCAAAGGACTAATTTTATTATGCTTATGATAAATTCTATTTAAAATATAGCAAGCCATATTGAAAGCTTTCCTTATATATGGGTAAATAACCCAGAACTTTGAAATAAAACATTAATTATATCACATAGGATTCTATGCTTCCATTCAACTATCCCATTAGACTTAAGAGAGTACAGAGTAATAACCTTACAAACAATACTGTTGTTTTAAAAGTATAATAGGAAAATATTTGAGGTATACTCTCCTCTCTTATCATACCTTCATTTCTAAATATTTGAAACTTTTTAAAGCTTCATCTTTACTTTTAAGTAAGTAAATATAATAGTATCTACTGCAATCATGAATAAATGTGATAAAATATCTTTTGTTATCTCTCGTAGTTATTCTATTAAATTCACAAATATCAATGTGCACCAAATTTAAAATCTCAAATGTTCTTTCATCCGTATGAAAAGGTTTCCTAGGTTGCTTCACTTACACACATATACCATATTTATGTTTTCTATTTATAATAATTCTAGGGATAAAATTTAAATTCATCATTATTTTTATTGAATCAAGGTTTACATGACTTAACCTAGCATGTCATACATTAGATGATTCAACATTGCACATAAAAGAAGAAGATGAAATATAAGTAAAGGCTTTATTATCATTAAAATTTATACAAAATCAATGATTGTTCCACATGAATTTTAAACAAATTCTCTACATCATAGAAATAACCCTTCATAACAAAACACCAATACTAAGTCGTGTAATAACAATTTTATTAATGTCTCCCTAACTAAAACATGACTACTAAGGATATTCTAGCGAATCATCGGAATGTGTCTAACTCTATCAAGAGTTATAACCTTTGTCGAACTTCAACTTTACACCTACTTCGCCCTTGACTTTAAGAGTCGAATGATCCTCTAAGGTTACTGTTCACCCACAATCAGTCTAATAAGACACAAATAAAGACTGATTAGAACATATGTACGTATTAGCCCAGTGTCTATTACACAATATTGTAGCTTATAAATAGAAAGGAAATTGGGTGTAAGAGATAAATACTTGTAGCTAACAGGTGAAGTCGCCACTACCATGTTGACTATAGCTCTTTCAGTGACCGTTGGTTTTTTGGTTTTTTTTTAGGGATAATCTCTCATCCAATGTCAAATCTGACCACAAAGGCAATACAGTTTGTTTTTCTGTTGCTTAACCTTTGGTTTATCCCTTAGGATCACTACGATATTTCCTTCAGACCATAAGGTTAACCCTAGATGTATTGTCTATAGGTATAACGAGTTTATGACTTCTATCCTGTTCTTCTATTTTTATTTCTACCGTTAGATCATCAAGGATCATCTTATCCTTATTGTGCTTGAGATTTAGGCCGAAACTATTACAAGACTTAGAAAATTTCTCTACAATATACATAACAATAAACTTATAAGGAAATTGTATTTTGGTTTACTTTAGACCATGAAATAGAAACTGAAACTTGTGGGCATGTTCGGTCAGAAATTTTTCCTCTACGATTTGATACTTAAGGAACTTGATCACAAAATATTTATAAAACCGAGGTATTTAGTATTTTATTTTTGTTCCAAGTCATCCCAGAGATCTTTCATTGTTGTGAAAGGAGAAGAGCTATATACATCAAATAAAACATTTGACACTACCGATAAAATACAATAGTGATATAGAGTATCCTTCTCATTTTACTCGACGATTCTATCCGATTTTTTAGGGTCAATATCATTGGGTGGGAGATAATCTGACTCGATATACATATGCAACCCTAATATGATTCACAAAATATTCATACGATGTTGTTAGCATTTAAAATGTGAACAAACTTTCTCGACATTAAGGTCAAGTCAACCTTAGGTTAGAGGGTAGAAGACGTATACATGTTCACTACGATAAAAAATAATTTTTTTAAGAAAATCATAGACATACATGCATAATAAAATAATATGCAACAAATGTAAACATGTCACAATCATAAACAACAACGATAGATCCAAAATAAGCCATAATCAAGCCATACAAAAAAAACAAAAGCAGAAGCAAAATCTGAAACTTATATGTACAAGTCGCCTTACGGACTTACTTTACAGAAATCAACGCCCCGCTATGAATACGTATGAGTGCATACGTTTTTCCTCCCAAGATAAAATAACACAACTCAAAGAGTATATACATAGATTTGAGTTGACCTCGAACACGCCTTAGTCGTCTATGATTGGAGTAGAGAGAAACTAACCACGGACACAAAGATTGGAGTAGTATCACGGGGAGAGAGACGGAACCAAGACAACAGAAGAGAGAGTAAAAACTTTGTGTTTAGGGAGGACCCCTAATCACCTATTTATAGAGTGCGTGTGTGGATCACTGATAATGGATCTGATTTAAACAACGTACCGTTTTAGCTGCAATTTTCTCATTTTATCTAGAATCGTCTCACCTTATCACTATCTGTGACCATAAAAAACTCTTGACCGTTAGATTAAAAGTTTTTTGTGCAAAAAGATAAATTCAAGACCCAAACCACAAACTCAACCTTGCGCGTGCATGTGGTATAGCATGTCATTCCCAAACTCTTTTAACTAAGGTTCATGAATTATCGAATATATAAAAGTATTGACTAAACTCTTTGTCACATTATCATATGATACTTTTACACTTTACTTATATATACACACACACACACACACACATATATATATATATATTATATATATATGTATTATATACATATAAAGTAATTAAATACTTAAAAATTATATTCAATCCAACACTGGTCATTGCGTGGGACGCTCATTATGCCGATCCGGCACCATCCACTGGATGTTTCAAGTGCCTCTTGGCGACTGGTCCAGAGACTGCCCGTTGTCCAGTCCAGCTACTACCTGCTAATGGGGCCGAAAAGTCCGACTTTCAGCTTGTCATAAAACCGAGGCAGGGTAGCGGTAGGCTTGGCAGAGAGAGATTTAAACTAACATCTTAGCATCTCGCCTCCAACAATGGGCTCGGCAACATCCTCCGCCATCTGTTCCTTGTTGCTTCCAGGCTCCCGTCGTGATCACGAGATATCCGTTCTAAGGAATCTACTGGGATTTGAGGAAGTGTTCACCGATCTGCTAAATAGAGTATTGATTTATCAATTATCATTGGTGTCGCTGTTGTCATGGTACGTGCTTGTTGGTCTTGGAATCAATTTCGAATATTTGACCTCGCTATTGCCGTTACGGTTTCTCTGTTTTGCGTTCATCCGTGATAAATTCTTAATTTTCAGTTCACTAACAAATCTGGCAATGTTGGTGGGCTATTGTGGCGGTAGTTTTAGAATATCCAGAATCGATGTGAAGCTCCTTTTTTTTTTGCAAGATCAAGGGCGTTTGATCATGAATTGATGTGGCAGTTGAAATTTTACAAACCAGAACAAGGATTCTGGAGAATCACATTGTTCCACAGATCCTAACTTGTACTTTTGAAAGCAGTTCTGCTGATTCCTGCGGTGTTCCTAACGTAGATCTCTTTTCTTATTTATTGGTTTGGCTTCGTTCTATAGATTCTTACCCCATATTGATGCAATCCAATTCTGTAGAGGTGATGAATCATGATTTTCTTGGGAAGCAAACTCGTCATAGATATGATCTTTGCTTGACGTGGAGAAAATATTAACAAATATAGCACAGAAAAACATTATTTAAGAAAAAAGAGACAAACACATATAGCACAATGGGGTGGCGCCGGACAACAACTCGGTTTGGACCGTGTCGTCAAGGGCACTGACTAGGTCGAGCTTGGTTTGGCTCTCTGTTCCGGTTCCAGGTCCAGTGGCCGACAACTCAAGGTTTGAGTCCTAGTTTCGTCAGAAAAATTAGACAGTCCTGCCAATGTGTCTCAATCTTGTTGAATTGATGGCAACAGCACTCGTACCAGGTTCGTGTATGCTTCAGGTCGAATTCGTGTTTGGGTTTTGAGTTAGATTCGTGTCAGTGGCTGACTTCAGCATGGCATTAGCTGGTCCTCGGTTTTGGATTGGGTGCAGGTCCTATTCTGGATCGAGCTAAATGGTTTTCAAACTTTGTTGCCGTTTTTGGGCTATTTCGAGGCCATCTAATATCAGCTTTTATGTTCGGTTTGAAGTGACAGACTCGTGACTTGGTCAAGTTTAATACTACAGGGATATTATTGATGCTAACTGATTAAATTGAAGAGTGATTAAGGGGTAAAGTTGGATCTAATGACTTTTAGTAAGATCTAATTAGAGTATTTTGGTAGGTTTGAAAACAGTTCATACCTTGGTTTGCGTGTGAACTTTTGATCTTGTTATTGAATGAACTATGTTTTAATGTGGATTTGAAGCTTAAACAAACAGCTTTTAAATGTGATGACTTGATGATATTGCATGTGGAGCATGGCACATCAATATGGATGTAGATATGAATGTGTGCTCTAGTTGTGGTTAGAGATGTCAATATGGGCTAGACCGGCCCTTGTGAGCCAAGAAAAATGAGTTGGGCTGGCCTGGACCGACCCAGCCCTTGAAGGGCCACGGACCAGCCCTTGGATACTAAATGCAGGCAATTAGCAGTACCTAAAATGCAGGCATGTGGGTCGGGCCATTCAGCTCAGCTAGGAAAATGAGCTCGAAATTTCTGGCTCATACCCTGCAATTTTTCGAGGTTGGGCCGGCCGGCCTCCCAAACCTACCCATTTTTAACATCTACAGCTGAAGTAGGGATATGCTTTTCTCAATACCATGAAGTTCGGGGTTGTTTTGAGCTATTTTAAATGCAGTTTCTCAATTGTGAAACAAAGTCCTTTTTTATATATAAACGCTAGCTAAAAATAATTAACAATTATCAGTTTTATCTCTTTTGAGTTTTTCTGTTCTTGGGTAGTTATGAAATGGCAAATAAAAGATTCTGAAAAAACTTCAAATGTGGCCATGCTCGTGGTGTTCCGGCACCCAGTAGCTCTACTCGAACTAGAATCCCAATTGGTCAGACTTGGGGTTGCTCTAGAGCTGTCTATCCTGGTTACTGGTACTGAATCAGTCTAAGATAATATATATCTTTCAGGCTCTGTTTGGAACATGGGAAACTGAAACGGCGTTCACCAAGGGAAGATTGCATTGTTTGCGAACAGCATTTCCCCGTGCGATGCTTTGTAATCATGTGCGTTGTGCCCAACTTCTGGTTTTGGCAAGAAGTGTCTCCATGGGAGTCCCATGGCCAAAAGGATCTCTTCTGCATACATATCGTTCCCCAAACACGTATGCTTGTGTTTATTCTGGACAAGTTGCCCTCGAACGATTATTAGCGATCAAGTCATTCACTTCTGTGGACAATTAATGTGGATGCAGATCAACTCTGCTACATGAGTCATGTGGTAGCGCTGCAGCACTGATTTTTATCTCTATTCCGAGCTCCCAATGCCATGACTTACTGCAGTGGAACGAGTAGAAAGATTTTTGTAGGAGTCCTGGGCGGGTGGGCCTCCTGGCCAACCATTCACAATAATAATAATAGCAACGAGATTTATTATTATTATTTCTACAAATCTGGGATTTGGCAGATGGCCACAAGATATTCATGCCCTTGGGGAATTGTTCAGCAAGATTTTCCCAAGTTAAACACCTACTCAGGAGAGTATTGGCTATTATCTTAGTATAAAGTGTATGATTGGCCAGTTCATCATGCTAACGAATTAAACCCTTTTGCGGCATCACAATTATTAATAAAATGTTGAATCACCTTACAGCATTAATGTTGCCGAGTTGGTCTAAGGCGCCAGATTAAGGTTCTGGTCCGAAAGGGTGTGGGTTCTCTTTTTAGAGTTTTCCTTTTATCTGTTCTTCCGTTGGAATGAAATCTTCATGAATGGTTTGCTTTTGACCTTCTTTACACATTAAATCAATAGTAGGAGAACACCTTTTGGTATTTGCGTGAAATTGGTTGTGTTCGTGGATTCTACGTCTATACAAGATAGATAAAGAAAGCCAATTGGAAACGACAGACGAAACAAAATGGGCCAAACAGAAAACCGAGAGAAAAGACCTGCATGGTTTTCCGTAAGCTTTCTCTTACAATCAAAACAACTAAGCCCTTCCCCCTACTCAATCAGCAAGAGTGTTTAAAACCGACCATTTTATTTATTGCCATTGAAAACGAAAATTTAAAACGCAAGCCGTCAATGCCAAGGTACAATGAGCCTGATTGCTTTACCAAACCCTGGTTCGATTCTTGTTGGCCTGATGTCACGGATAAACATCTAAATTGAAGGAGTGATGTAGATCAAGATTTCAATGCAGAATTTGACGACGAAGTTCTCGAAACTTGTGTTCGAGGGCCGCCTTGTTTGCTCAACGAATCGCAGCCTCAGTTACATGCCCTGAAATCCCAGTTTACTTTCGCAAACAAGAGAAACTTGCTATAACCAGACAGAACGTAAAGATCATTCACATTTCCCAGGGTCCGTCTTTCCCAAGTGAGTCACTTTGACGAGCTCTGACTTGCCAAGCTTGGAAGTCTAAGGAAAAGATGTTGGACAAAGGAAACCTTTTTTGGCAAAGAAAAAGAAGGATCAATTATACCTCGTAGCCACATAGAGGGTGCCTCACAAACTGAAATAAGCTACTCAAATGATCACAAATAAGAAAAGAACCAAAGAGGACATAAGAACAGAGAAGAGAAAGGAGGTGGTCTATCCACCATTGCTGGAGAACTCCGGGAGTGATATGACGGCATAACAATAATAAGATCGTCTATGAGGCTGGGGCCTCCTCGTTTGCTGCAGCTTCAAATGTCTGTCCAGCGACGAGTTCTGGAACCTCATCATCATCATCATCAGGCTTAGCTGCACCAGATTCTTGCTTCTGGAATTGCTCAGCAAGCTTCCTTAGATTGTCCAGATTATCAGGTCCTGAACGCATTTAGATGCAAAGTATATCAAGAAGTGCTCAAAAGGGAAAAGGTGCAGCAACGGCTAAAAAAGGGGGAAAAGAAGGTGGGAGTTGGGGGGGAAGACATGCATGCCAATGACAAATAGGAACAAACAACGGAAGGCTGCATACCAAGCTGATTGATGATGCCAGGTAAAAGATCTTGTAGCTCTGACCATAAAAGAACGTTAGCGTCACTATCTAAAGCGCCCTTAGTTCAGTCAGTGTAAAAGAATACAGAAATACGCAGCTTCTAACACTTTCGTAGTTTTATTTCAACAACAGAAACCATTAATCAATAAAACCGCAATGTTGAGCGGGTGTCTCCTTTACCAGAGCACGATTTTGTCAAGAAAAGATACCCAAAAGAGATTAGAGGTAAAAGCAACATTCACAGAAGAGACTACCAAATCCTAAACGAAATGATAGATTAAATTGAAAAAGAATTAGAGGGTATAACTTCCAATATTGAAACATTTGGCACTTCCAGCTGCCATTTAATCATAGCTCTACCAAAACTGAATTCAAATATGCAGGAAAACGAAAAAATCAAGGAGAAAAGCATATTTCTATTTTCATCTGTAAATTGAGATCACATCTATAGACTTAGTCACACCCCAAGGACATTTGCAGGTAATCATGCAAAAGAAGATATTATGCATAAGAATCAAGCACCACACTATTCATTTAGCAGCTGAGATCCTTTCCTAAAAAAAAAAGTCAAAAAGTGCCATGTAGATATTTATCAGGAAAGGAACACACAGAGAGAGAGACGTTTTATTTGAGGCGTTCCGCTAACCACCCAAGTATTGGCAGCTATAGAGGCTTGCACTGCAATATAAAAAGAAAAAAAGGAAAAGCGTAAGGAAACAGCTATGTATGATTTATGCGTGTGTGCTGCATGAACATGTGTATATATGTACATGTATATATATGTAGAGAGAGAGAGGGAGAACCCTTTGGATTTGAAAACTGGATAACTATATCATCCTTAAATATGTTGACTTCCTTAATAGTTGGGATTGTGTTTACTCCGATCCTCTTCAAGGTGCTCTGGAGCCGTTTATCATCTGTAGTGGTAGTCTTGTGAAGCCGCCTTCTTTCTGGTTTACATAAACACAATGCTATGTAAACCCAAATCCAACAATAATGGCAACTATTTAGAGGGAGAAATTAAAATTGAACAACGGATGCATGTAAATGGTCAACAAACAGCCAAAAACTTAATGCATGTAGACGTATCCATCATTAGTGATGAACTTTCCTAGTTCCTGTAACCCCACAAAATGTTATTCTAAAATCACAAAATTACTAGGAAAAAAAATGAAAAAACAACTGCCATGGATCATGAGATATGGAACTTAATGAATTTCTGATGTGGCTGGTGTGCATTTCATAATTTCCAAAAAGCTAAGAAATCCATCACCTATTTATACGGGACTTAGAGTCACTGTTGTAAGTGTCGGTGCACCACACATATTGTAAAGGCTCAATGATACGACAGGTATGGTGCATATTTGATTCGTATCATGATCTTTCTTGAAAAGATATATAAAGAACAAAAATTGATATAATACACCTACGGTATGGACCCACAGACCTATCATACAGGCACAATAGGCACGGAGGTTTAGGCACAGAGGTTTTATGGAGCGATCTCACGATACAGGTGTCACTCACAATATGGGGTTGTATCATATTGAAAAATCAACTCTATCTGTATCACTGCTTATCATGAGATTCACACGATACCACAATGTTGGTTAGAGTCACATGTTATGCAGCAAACTTGCCTTTCCAAAACTTTTAACACAAGGAAAAACATACCTTCTCACTGTCCCCTTCCCACCAGTGAGAACTGCACCAGCCATCTTCATCAACTTTTCCCTGTTCATCTGCATGCAAAAAATATCTATAGCTATGTCACACATCTCTAGGAGGTGGGGTGTCGGCATCGACACGAGTACGACACCAACACCGACACGGTGTCATATAATTGCGACATGGTCAACGTGTCAAGGCTTAGAATGGGTGTGGTCAACGTGTTGATGGTCAATTTCGTCCAATAATTTAGGTCAGATGTATAAAAGGTGACTCGTTCAGTTCAGACGCCCCTTCGTTCAGGTCAGAGTCTTCAGACGTCGTTGCTGCCCCTCGCCGCTCCTGGTCATCTTCTCCAGTGTGCGCGCCAATCGCTCCTAGTCATCTTCTCCACTGTGCGCGCCAGCCGGTCCACCTCCGGGTCCTCCTTCTCCTCACCGGTCGTCGTCTTCACGCTCCTGGCCTCCCCTTCGTTCAGTTCAGACGCCGTTGCTGCCCCTCGCTGCTCCTGGTCATCTTCTCCACTTTGCGTGCCAGCCGGTCCACCTCCAGGTCCTCCTCCAAACCGATCATCGTCTTCACGCTCCTGGCCTCCCCTTCGTTCAGTTCAAACGATGTTGCTGCCCCTCGCCGCTCCTGGTCATCTTCTCCAGTCGTTTCACTTCCGAGTCCTCCTCACCAGCCGTTGCTGCCCCTCGCCACTCCTGGTCATCTTCTCCAATGCGCGCGCCAACCGCTCCACCTCCGGGTCCTCCTTCTCCTCATCGGCCGCCGTCCTCCCATTTTATAGGTGCAATGGTAAAGAGAGTTTAGGCAGTGCACTTATTTGACGAGAACTCGAACTTTTGCAGATAAGCTAGGCTTATATGGCAAGCCAACAAGATTGTTTCTTTCTCCCCATAGCCACCATATGATCCTTTTCCGTGCATTATTCTCAAGTAATCACTGTCACTTCCTTCTTGACAAGTGATGGCATGATGAATTACACACTGTCATCCCCTATGGGTGCTAAAGCACGTGACATTCTGGTTTCTGATTTGTTTTGTGGAATTCTAAAACCATTGGATTACTTTGGTGCATTACATGTAAGTCATTTGCTGGATTTCTCGTTTGAGCTTGAGCGCAGGTTCATGTTATAGAGTGTAGGTTAAGCTTTATAAAATCTTTGTGCAAAAACATTCGACTTAGAGAGCCTTGTAGGACATCATTTTGTCGTTGGCATTGAAGGCTTGAAGCAATACAGAATACGAAGAGATAAACTTAGTGAATTCATCATTGGGCATCTCAACCCTCACCCACTTCAAATCTTCCCACTTAAGCTCCCAACTGCATATGCTTCTTATAAAGTAATCCACAACATTTATGACCAATTGCATGACCAATTAATTTATGCATGCTTTGTTTCTGCCAGTTAATTTCCTGCAAATTAATTTCCCGTAAATTATCGAGGTATCAAGTTAATGAGCCATACTATGAAATTGTGAGAAAGAATTATCGAAGGTAGGTTAAGACAAGTATCAAGTACAACAGAGAACCAATTTGGATTCATGCCAGGCATATCTAGTGTTGAAGCGATTCACCTTTTGAGACGTCTTATGGAACATTTTAGAGCAAAAAAGAAAGACCTTCACATGATATTAATTGATCTAGAAAAAGCTTATGATAAGGTACTGAGAGAGGTTCTTTGGAGAACTTTGGAAAACAGAGGTATCCCATTGACATACATTAACCTTATAAGAGACATGTATGATAGTGTTGAGGATTGAGGACTCATGAAGGAATGACAGACTTCTTTGAAGTTAATATTGGGTTACATCAAGGATCAACTTTAAGTACATACTTATTTATAATGGTGATTGATGAGTTAACAAAACATATTCAAGATGAAGTGCCTTGGTGTATGTTATTTGCATATGACATTGTCTTAGTAGAGGAGTCTAAGGAAAAAGTTAATAGAAAATTGTAACTATGGAGAGAAACATTAGAAAGCAAAGGCCTCCGACTTAGTAGAACAAAGACAAAATATATGGAATGTAAGTTTGATCATTTGGTTACTTCAGAGGACATAAAAGTTAAAATTGGCATACATTGCATCCTCCAAAAGGAAAGTTTTAGATACCTAGGGTCAATTTTTCAGAGTGACAGAAGAATTGATGGAGATGTTACGCATAGAATTAATGCTGGTTGGTTAAAATGGAGAGGAGCATCAGGTATTCTTTATGATAAAAATATACCATTAAAGTTAAAAGGTAAATATTATAGGGCAGCAATTAGGCCTGCCATGTTTTATGGTTTTGAGTGTTGGGTAGTTAATCATCAACATGTACAAAAGGTGTCTATGACAGAAATGAAGATGTTGAGATGGATGAGTGGTCATACAAGAAAATAGCCTATACATAATGAGGTTATTAGAACAAATTAGGAGTGGCACCAATAGAAGATAAAATGAGAGAATATCGTTTAAGATGGTTTGAACATATAGGAAGAAGATCAAAAGAAGAACCTTTAAGAAGGTATGAAAAACTAAATTTGGAAAGTATTAAAAGAGCTAGAGGACGATCACAAAAGTGTTGGAAAGAAACAATAAAGAATGATCTAGCTTATTGTGAGATAACTGCTAATTTGGCACACGATAGGGATCTGTGGAAACAAAGAATCCATGTAGCCGACCCCGTCTAGTATGAGAAAAGGCTTAGTTGTTGATACTAGTCTTGAATTATCTATTTTCAGCATATCAATTTTTGTTTATTTATTTTGTAATATTGATTGCCTCATTTCTTTCATATTTAGTTCTTGCATAATAATTTTGATCCATTGCATATTTTGTTTTTCAATCAGATTGTGAAATTGTGAATTGAGTTGATCCTAAAAATGACGAACAATAGAAAAGGAAAAAGAGTATCAATTGGTACTGGCCCTATTGGGAGTTCTGGTGGAAGTGTTCCTTCAAGTTCAGGATCAACAACAAAAGTTTCAAAACCTTCGATACCTCGTGATGATGCACCATTATAGATGTACGTACAAAAGAGAGAATTATACGAAGGTGGTGGAGGTAATACACATTTTATGTGTAAATTTTGTAACATGAGTGAAGGCACATCTTTTAAAATTATCAAAACATGGTATAAGAGAATGTCCGAATGTGGATAAGGATTTACGAAGACAATTAATGAAAAAGCAAGATGAGTATGAAAAAAAGAACGAAAGTAGTGAAAAAGGAACAAATATTCCATTATTTGGTGAATACCAAGAAGATGCAAAAAAGAAGGTTAATGCAAAGTGAATTTAAATAGAGGAGCAATTGAAAAATCATTTAATGTAGTTGGAAGGGAGGAGATGGATAGAAAGGTTGGAAGATTTTTCTTTTCAAGTTCACTTCCTTTTAATGTAGCAAGAAATCCATATTGGAAAGATCTTGTCACTTCATTGGCTAATTGTAATTTACATGATTATTTCCTCAAAGTTGTGAAAAATTGCGAACCATTATTCTTAAAGAAGAAAAAGCCAATATTGGAAGACTTTTAGAACATAAGAAGTTTTCATGAAAAACTAATGGTGTTTCTATTATTTCTGATGGATGGAGTGATATTCAAAGGCATCCACTCATTAATTTCATTGCTTATTCAATTAGTGGGCCAATATTTTTGAAGCCTGTTGATGCATTTGGAGAAATTAAAACTGCCGGATACTTAAAGATTTATTTGTACAAGTTATTAAGAGTGTTGGACCAGATAATGTACAAATAGTCACTGATAATGCAACTAATTGTGAAAGTACATGGTTAGGTTTGGAAGGTGATTATCCACATATTTTTTGGACAGCTTGTATAGCTCACAGTTTAAATTTGGCTCTTTCTCATATATGTAAGCCATCAGAAGATAAAGATAATTTTCGTGCATATGAATTGTGTTCATGGAGAGCATTGGGCGTAGTCCTCCTAATCAAGATCCTGAAATAGCAAAGAATAGGCAAATGTGTTTGGGAAGGATTTATCGTGACTCATACCTACTTAGGCAAGTAAATTCTGAATATGAAAAGTTTTCTTGTGCCACTTGATTCACTAGAAGCACTAGAAGTAAGGGATCATCAAGATCCACTACATTGGTGGGCATGTTATGGATTTGAGATGCCTCTTCTTCAAAAGCTTGTATCAAAATTATTATCTCAACCTGCTACTTCATCTTATTGTGAAACAAATTCGAGTACATATTCTCAAATTCACAATATCAAAAGGAACAATCTATCAAGTAGTCATGTTGAAGACTTGGTTTATGTCCATTCAAATCTAAGATTGGTTTCATGATCTAATGCTAAGTATAGGTAAAAATTATCAATCTTTCAAAATTGTTTTCTTTTCTATTAATCATGATTATATTTGATCTTTTCTTGTTATTTATTTGAATATATTGCAGTGAAAGAGAATCAAAATATTGGGATGCAAACCCGAAGGAATATTGACAGCCAAGATTTGCATACTCTAAATATGGAACTCAGTGATTCAATAATCCCTTCAGTTGATGATATAGTTGATAGTGAAGATCTATAATTTATAAGGTACACGTTCATTTCATTTATCAAACATTAATATTGTTCATAGTTGATAAATATTGTTGATATGCAAATCCTGATTTTCTTTTGATTGATTTGTGTATTATGATGAAATTGGTAGTTGGTTAATTGTTTTGCTTTAATATAAAGTTGTGTACTTACTATTGTCGTCATATACTTATGTTAATCGATGTCTCACTTATTTTAGCTTGAATATATAATATATATAATATTATATACCTTAGCCATATCGCCGCACCCAATTTTTTTGAAATTTTCCGTATCCCGCACCTGCGCCCGCACCCGCACCCGTGTGACATAGATCTATAGGACTGAGCAACTACCGGTCCTGCTTTGATCTTAGCATGCAACAGTATTAAAAACAAAGACATTCTGCCTAAAATCCATAAATAATAGCTATACTTGTGCAGGTATATCCGAAGAGATAATGATAGCTGATGTGGAAATAGCACCAGAACCTCAAAATGTTAAATATATTTGATGATATAAGTCCAAATATAAATGCTGTTCACAAGACAAATGAATATAAAACGACTAAAACCAACACCAAGCATTATCCCACCTTAAGTGGAAAAACCAGAAAACATAAAGCGTAGATGGAAATAAAATAGCAATCACAGATGCTTGCAAGAATAATACTTAGGAACTTGTAAACTCATGAACGCGCAAAGCTAAGAAAACAGAAGGTCAAATTTTGGTCCTCAGCTCCAATAACTACTTATTTCTTATGCTACTTCTGAAGAACCAGTCACATTAGTGGGTAAAAGGGTAGTCCATTTTTAAATCAGCTTTTCAATGTGTTTGTTGTTGTCCACGTAATGCAGAATGACCTCTTTTTTTCTCTTTATCATTTTTTATCGAATAAAATTGGAAAACTATAAACAAAACAATATCATGGCAAAACAACAGCACACGTCACGGTAAGCTACTTAATACTGGTCACAGTATGATAAGGATCACTCCAAAATATTAGTGGATGTTATCAGCAGAAAATGCTCTCCTCTGTTTCCAAGAGAGAGAAGATAAAGGTGGCAATTGTGCATTGTAAAATCAAGACAGCCAGATTAAATCCATATGAAACCACCCAAAGAAAAAGACAATGCATGATCCAACACTCCAGAATCCATGGCAACATCGGTATTCTTTCATGCTATGTCACACGGGTGTGGATGCAGACACGGGTGAGGGATACGGCAAATTTTAAAAATATTGCGTGCGAGAACACGACTAAAATATATAATATTATATATATAATGTTCAAACTAAAACAAGTGAGACATCAATTAATATAAGTATATGATAATAGTAATTACACAACTTTATATTAAAGTAAAACAAGTAAACAACTACTAATTTTATCATAATTATCAACATAAACATAAGTAAAAATGAAAAAAAAATCTTAATGTTTGATAAATAAAATGAATTTATACCTCATAAATTATAGATCTTCATTATCAACTGAAGGGACTTCTTCACTATCAACTGAAAGGACTACAAGATCATTGAGTTCCATATTAAGGGTATGCAAATCTTGACTGTCATCTAAATCATATTCTTTTGGATTTGTATCTCAATATTTTAATGATCCTTTAATACAATATATTTAAATAAATAACAATAAAAGATAACACTGAATCATCATGATTAATAGAAAAGAAAATAATTTTGAAAGCAATAAAATACTTAATTATCTGTACTCGGCATTAGATCGTGAAACCAATCTCAAATTTGAAAGGACATAAACCAGGTCTTCAACATGACTACTTGAGAGATTATTCCTTTCGATATTGTGAATTTGACAATATAAATTCCAATTATGAAGTTGTAGATTGAAATAATAATTTTGATGCAAGCTTTTGAAGAATATACATCTCAAATCTATAATATGCCCACCAATCTAGTGGATCTTGATAATACCTTGCTTCTAGTGAATCAAGTCTGGCACATTGCCTAATTAAGTATGACTCATGATAAATCCTTGTCAAACACACTTTCCTATTCTTTGATATTTCATGATCTTGATTAAGCGTACGCCCACTTCTCTCATGCAACCATTTCTTCCCATAATATCTTGGATTTAAAGAATGTGCTAAACAATGCAAGGGAGTATTGCTTTTGTCCTATCTTGAAACTAATATAGAATGAATATGATCATAAAATGATGATGTCTCATATTGTTCTTTTTCTTCATGCTTCAAAATTATTGACTCAACTTTTTCAATCATAGTATGATAGTATCCCATATTTCATAAACTTTATGAAGCATCAGTTCATCTTTATCAACTTCTCTCAACATCTTCTAAATAGGCTCTATGAATTCAAAAAAATACGATACATTGTCCTACTATAAATCATTAAGAATAATAGCCTTCACTACTTGGATCTTTGCTTGATCTTCAACCTTATTACCACAGTATAAATCCTAGCTCAAATCAGTAACCATCTAAACCAATGATGTCTTCATTGTCTTGAATCTTTTTACCATCACAACCAAAGAAGCAAAACGTGCCTCTACGACCTTCAACAATTTTAAACCAAAATGTTTTTGAATATGACTGTAAGAAAATGGTGATTCATTACAAAATTCCTTATCTTAATACAATCCAGTGTCAGATCTTCAATCCATGAACACAATTCATATGGACGAGGATTATCCTTATCTTCTAATGGCTTACATATACGAGAAAGAGCCAAATTTAAAATATGAGCTACAAAAGGTGTCCAAAAAATATGTGGATAATCACCTTCCAAACTTAATCTTGCACTTTAACAATTATCTGCATTATCAATGATTATTTTTACAACATTACATCGTCCAACACTCTTAATAACTTCTACGAACAAATCTTTCAAGTACCCTACAATTTTAATTTCTCCAAATGTATCAACATACTTCAAAAATATACGACCACTAATTGAATAAGTAATAAAATTGATGAGTGAACGCCTTTAAATATCACTCTATCCATCAGAAACAATAGAAATACTATTAGTTTCCCATGAAAACTTCTTATGCTCTAAAAGCTTTTCAATATTGACTTTTTCTTCTTTAAGAATCATGGTTCACAATTTTTCAAAACTTGGAGGAACATTACAATTAGCCAGTGAAGTGACAAGATCTTTCCAATATAGATTTCTTGCTACGTTAAAAGGAAGTGAACTTGAGAAGAAAAATCTTCCAACCTTTTTATCCATCTCTTCCCTTTCAACTACATTAAATGATTTTTCAAATGTTCCTCTAAAAACTTTATTGAAGTCACTTTGCATTATCTTTATTTTCTTTTCTAGATCTTCTTGGTATGCACCAAATAATGAAGCATTTGTTCCTTTGTCACTACTTTTGTTCTTCTTTTCATAATCCTCGTATTTTTTTACTAATGGGCATGCTTTTATATCATGCTTTGATAATTTTAAAAGGATAATTTTAAAAGATAGCCTTCACTATAGTATACGGCCATATAAAACTCATGTTACAAAATTTACACATAAAATATGTATTACCTCCAGCACCTTCGTATGATTATCCCCTTTCCACGTACATCCATAATGGTGCATCATCATGAGGTATTGAAATTGAAGGTGTTGATGGTCCTGAACTTAAAGGAAGACGACTAGTACTTTCAACAACAACACTATCACTAGAACTCTCAATTGATACTCCTTTTCCTTTCTTTTGTTGGTCATTTTTTAGGTTTGACTCAAATCAAAATATGATTGAAAAACACAAATAGTATTAACAACAATGTATATTAAAAACAGAAAGAGCATTATAAATCGATTGAACAATTGTATTTCTATTTTCTATAATTTTTTTCCTGGTATAGTGGTATTTCGACTATGTGGCCAAACACAATAGTGAAATCCTTCAACCCACAAGGATATTGTTAAAGTAGAGTTGTCATTAGCAATGAAGATAGGGAACTTGCCCATTACAATAGCATGAAACCAAAAGCATATGGTTAGTTATTACGAAGATTAACCGAAGACGATGGGAAGGATGGTTTGCAAGGAGTGGCAGAGCAAGGCTTTTTCAACGTAGCTAGTAAGGCTATTCAGAAGTCTAGTGTAATACCTTATTGAAGCAACTCAATGAAGATGGTAGCTCAGGAGTAGGAAAAGGTATTACTGAAGCATGTTTTAAGAAGTGTTAAAAAGATGACCGCTCACACAAGGAGAATGGATGACGATGGGAAGGTGGAATCTGAACGTATAGAGAATAAAGGATTACAAACACAATCCTAAGTCTCAAGAACGAGTATTGAAGCCAAAAGGCCTACAACCAGAGCCAAGTAGATGGAGTTAGAGACTCATAGAGCAAGTTAAACGAAGGGAGAAATGGCGGAGTCGAAGAAACTTAACGGTCAGTAGTCACCGGAAGCGAAAGGTGCAAGTGCAGGTCGGGCTCGTTGGAGGTAGTCGAAGAAGGAGTTGCGGGTTGGAGTGACACAAGTTGCTTTTAACCTAATCTGCATAAACAAAAAATTGGACATTTCTGGCCTTCGACACATTGACCATATCCAAAAAGCGCCTTCGACACATTGACCATGTCGAAGCTACACGACACTGTGTTGGTGCCGCAACGACAATGTCGGTGTCACACCGGTGTTGCTGCCGACACTTCACCTACTAGAGATGTATGTGTGACATAGCTTTCATGTACCCTGCTTGCATTAAGTTACTAAGATCCTCCATATGTAACTGAATTCTCAACTCCAAGAAACGGCATGTTGGCATCTAACATACTGCACACCTTTAAATCAATGATCCTTCACATCCTGAACCCAAACAGCCTAAAGATTTCTTATTCCTCACTAATCAATCACAAAACCAGAAAATATTATAAGTTCAGAATGCGAGGAAAAAATATACTTCCTGAGCAACCAAAAATAACGAGAGCTTGATAAAACACATTTAAAGTGCATAGAGCAGACAAAACTCCCGATAGACAAGTGTACCCTAAGTGCTTATTTTGATAGGAGGTTGTAAAGCAGCAGCGTCTAATTCCACAATTTGGTAAGGCAGATGCCACTCAAGAACAACGCACCGCAACCCCACAATAGCCGTCACATTGCCAATCATGGAATTGAGGGCGCCTACTAACCATACACCCGCTTCAACTCCACCGCTACTCCGGCATTAAGAAAAGACAAATCTAGAACTATGTTGGTTTCTTTATATTTCCCATGCAACCGGCAATCTCATATGAACCATTCTCCCACCAGAACTCAGTTAACAACCAAAACTCCAAACAATTGCAATGTTTTTGAAGGTAAACGCGTTTCTATCTCCATAGTCCGTTCAAACTAATCATTTCCTCAAACAAACTAAGGTTCAAATATTTAACACTTAAACTTTTTGAACAACTAAAACCCCTCCAGGCATCCCGATAGAACACTAAATAAAGCAATAAAAACCGAAATTGAAGGAATTGAAACGAAGCAAAAAGACATCGCGACGACATAGTTTGAAGCAATGGAGTTCACGAATGAATCAAAGCAATGTTACATGAGAAGGACGGAACATACCGTGAATCTTCGAACAGACGATCACTCCGTCGGAAACCCTGAATAAAAGGGAAAACCCTAGAAGCAGCCGTGAGAGGCTTAAATGAACGCAGTGCCGTGGCATTGTTCTTTTGCTTCATAACTACGCATTTGTCGGAAACGGTTGATGTTCGACCGGATCGGATTATAGTTCAAATCCTTGTACTCGAACTCCATATTACTAAGCCACGACACGACACGAGTAGAAATGATGATCGACTCGACCCTTTCTTTTCTTCGGATTCTAAATGCGGAATGAAGCTGGTACGGCCGGCGAGAGGGCTCGAGATGCAAAGGTCACGCTGCCGGTTGCTGCCTGCAAGCGGCAACAAATGCGTTGCTGCAGCACTCTCCTCCTGGATGCGTTCTTTCTGCGGCCACAACACTTCGGTTTGGAGCTTCGGTGATGGCAGCCATGACGCCCTCGGCCGGCCCTCTTTCATGGGCGACGCGTACGAACCCATCAGGATTCCCAACCTCCCCTCGGACGTCTGCACTGTTTCTGCAGGCCACTACCACTCCCTTGCCGTCACTTCTTCCGGAGAAGTCTGGGCCTGGGGTCGAAACAACGAAGCTCAGCTCGGTAGAGGCCCTGCCCTCTCTTCCAGGTTCTCTTCTTCTCTGCTTTTTCTGTATTTCCAATTGAAGAGTCGAAGAGAGGAAGAAGAGGTTCTGGGTACTCGGTGATCGCGTTGACTCGTGCCTAGAATTTCGATACCAATAGATTTTGATTCTTTCCAAGTTTTACTGGTTTGCTTCTATAAACCTTTCTCTTTTTGGACTCTCCTTTGTGGTAGGGATGAACGGAGCCAACCCAGAAAAGTCCAAGGTCTGGATCAAGTCAAAGTCAGGGATGCATGTGCGTCAGGTGTTGTTTCCATGGCTGTTGGGGAAGACGGCTCTTTGTGGGTTTGGGGGAGATCCAAGCGTGGACAGCTTGGCCTTGGCATGGGAATCACCGAAGCTTTGTTGCCCACAAGAGTTGAAGCCCTAGCAGCCGAAGACATTGTTAAGGTGTGCAAACGCAATGCATATCACTAGTCTTCTCACTTTCCCCATTCTTCTCCAATGCTATAATTGAACTTACAAAAGCCAATACGCAAGATTGAGGTGTAACCCTTGCCAACCATGGTTTTGTGTTGCCTCAGGTAACACTTGGATGGGGCCATGTTCTGGCACTTACCAAAGAGGGTAAGCTATATGGATGGGGCTACTCAGCTGAGGGAAGGTTGGGTAGAACTGGAGAGGCACTTGTTTCTTCCCTCTTTGTGTCTGATTATACAGAAAAAGTTGTGAAGAATACAAACATGAACTTTGATTCACGGCTAGAAGTTGCAGCAAAAATGGTGGAAGAGGACATGAAAAGAGAGCAGCACATGCCTATAATGTGGAAGCCTTTTCTGGTGCCAGAATTACATGGCCTTGATGTAGTGGATGTATCTTGTGGGCATGATCACTCTTTAGTTCTCTGTCAAAATGGGCTTTTACTAAGTGGAGGAAGCAATGTTTACAATCAGCTGGGCAGGGCTTCTGAAGGTCAATGCGAATTGCAGCCAGTGGACGTGAAATATCCGCCTTGCTCTGTATCTTGTGGCCTGGGCCATTCTCTTGCAGTCTGTTATTATTCTATAACTTCAGATACAGACTCATGCTTATTTTCATGGGGATGGAATTCGGGTTCTCAACTCGGTCGACGAGGTAAGGAGGACATTCCAGGGATGGTGGAAGCCTTGAATGGACGAAAGATCAAGAAGGTGTCTGGTGGACGAGCGCATTCTGTTGCTGTTAGCTGTCAAGGAGAGGTTTTCTCATGGGGAAGTGGACAAAATGGCAGGCTCGGCCAGGGAAGCTCAATAGATGAACCTGAGCCGATCATGATAGAATTCTTGCAGGGTCTGAAGGTTTTGGAAGCTGTATGCGGTCTTGACCATAACCTGGTCTTGGTTGCTGAATGATAATTGGTGCATGATAGTGAGCAAATTCAACAATATTTATGGCAGCTTATCCTCGAGTTCAAGTGAAGCCAATTCGTCAAGCAGTTTGAGTTTATTCTTCTCAATCTCTTCTCTCTAAGAAGAAGGTATGCAAATCAGCAGTTCCTGTGAAGATTGAAAGATTTCTTTTATTATTATTATTATTATTATGTCTGTTCCTTGCTATTTCATCAATCTCTCTCTCTTTATTATGTGCACAACTCTTTGCACGTAGAACTCTTTGAAAGTTATGAGCATTTGGCAGACTTGAAATGCCAAACAGCAAAAAATAAGAAAACTTGAGATAGAGTTCGTACTCAAGCACAACGAGATTACCATAGGCATGACTCCTCATACAAAGCTTGATATAATTCCATGAACGATCTTATATTTTCTACATGCACCCAAAATTAAAATATGTATGCCAGTCATTTATTGCCATCAGCTTTGAATACAATATTTGGAGAATACATCTTATTCTAAGCCAAATATTTGAACCTGAGATGACCAAACTAAACCAAATCAGAGTGCAAAATAAGCCAATCCCACACTAAAGGGAGTTGGCTACATTGATTCCTAATCGCAATTGTACTCTATCTTGTTGCATATTAGCATTTAACTCAAAAAAAGAACAGATCATATTTTATCATTTCTAGATTTTGAGGTGTTGTATCTCGGCCGAAGAATCCGATAGGTACAGGGCTCGAAAGGGTCCAGAATGACAACAAAACTTAATAATTCAGTATCCTTATAACAGGAACCGGTTTGTTGGGGCATGGTAAACAAGACCTAATTCAGTACTCTATTCATTGTGCAAATATGTGAACTTGAATGGACATAACAAATCTATCTAATAATCCGAACCTAGTTTCACTATTTGCATTATTACATATCAAATGCTTTCGGATAAATTCTTCGTGGATTCAGCAATAAACCATCACTCAAACCCAAAATGTTCATGTACGATATTTAGTTGCCCATTATAACCAATAAGTTGCCATCCATCAATGGCTGCTGCCTCTTGTTTGACATATTTGGAAAATAAAAGGTTTGAATTGTCACTGTGAGAAGGTTAGCTGATATGAAATTACGTGTAGGTGAGTACGAATACAAAGAAGTTTCCTTTTAGGAAGAAATTGGTATAAATATGATCAACCAAGAACTATTTTATAAAGTTGGTATGACGGCTTTTTCAACAACATATAAATATATAAGTTTATATAAATAAACACGCACACACGTGTGGATTTAATAACGTGCCAGGAAAAGATCTGAGTATTACTTCCATTTCTGTCTCTAAAGTTGGCCTATTTGTAAGTCGAACGAGAGGATCAAAAGGGCCCAAGTTGTGAAAATCCTTAGAGGATCTTCATTGTCGGTAGTTAGCAGACCCTTTTGTAATTAATAACCTCAATCCAGCTATGTCCAACACAGCGCCACCATCTTCAGGGCTTCTGTCTTTGTCTGTTTTCTAGAAATCCCATCTCCCGAATTGTCTCTTCTCTCTCTCTCTCTCTCTTACCCTCCCAAAATCCTTTCTTCTTTTCAGCCTTCCCCGTCTCTTTTCTCCTCTCCCTCTCTTTTTGTTTTCTCCGTTGTTTCTCAAAGAAATCATCATTCGAAACCATCACTCATATTTAATAGTCTTTCCTGGTACCATTTAACTTCACGGAATCTTCATAACTATTTTCTTATATTTGTTTTTTATTCGGTACCTATTCTCCTTTCCTCTTTCACCCCAGTTGTTTCTCCGTGGACTCTTTTTGCTTTCTCTTTGTCGGTGCGCTTTTGTGGTTTCAGAAGAGACTGAATCTCCGTAGAACTATAGGCAATGAAGTTCTCTTCCTTATTTAATCATACGAACGCCTTGTGGTGTTTTGTGTTCCTTGTAGATTCATTGAGAGTCCAACTTAGGTTATCTCAGGAGGTGGGATGTATTGCTCATGTAAAACTCTTGATTAGTATAGAGATAAGTTGGACAATAGATCATTGAGATGTATATTCATCAGATATTCTAAAAACTCAAAGGTATATCGGTTTTATCATAAGGACCACCGACTGATAGAGAGCAGAAATGTTTAATTCTTAAAAGATACTAAGAATAACATCTTTGAAAATAATTATGAGTATGTTGACGATTTAGTACACCTATATCAATCATCATTTGAATCTATAGAAGATCTTTCTCAAATAACCGAAACTTTAAGTAGACATAAAAGACCTAGAGTCACACCATTCTACTTAAAAAGATTATCACACTTATCTTATAGAGAAAGTGTGGAATTCGATAGATTTATATGAGTTAACTGATAACTTAACTTATGAGCAAGCTATAAACTCATCGCAAGTAACAAACTTGGGAAAAACTATGGATAAGGAAATTAAATTCATTGAGAAAAACCAAGTCTCGGAACTGACTGATTTGTCAAAATGAAGGAAAGTCATAAGTTGTAAATGGGTTATGAAAAATAAATATGAGGTTGATGGTTCAATTGATAAGTTTAAAGCGAAGTTGGTTGCAAATGATTTCTTATAAAAGGAGGGGATAGATTATGTTGAGACATATTTTTCTGTTGCGAAATTTGCATACATAAAGATAATCTTGACAATATATGCATATTATGATTTGAATTTACATGAGTTAGATATAAAGACAACTTTTCTAAATGAAAATTTAGATAAAATCATATACATGTTGCAGCCCGAAGGATATTTAGTTGAAGGCCAGGAAGATAAAGTATATAGGTTGAGAAAATCACTATATAGCCTTAAACAATCACCTTGTCAATAATATTTGACTTTTCAAAATGTCATTATTGAACTTGGGTTTGTGGCTAATGAACTTTATTACTGTGTATATGTTTAAAATAGTGGGAGCCACTTTATCATCTTATCGTTATATGTAGATGACATATTGTTGACTGAGAATGACAATAAGATTTGTCAAAACAGTCATGGTTAAACTCAAGGTTCAAAAAGAAGGATATAAGAGAAGCATCATATATTTTGGATATAAAGATTTCTCGAGATAGAGGATCTAAACTCTTATATGCGTAGGAGAGATATATTGACTATATCCTCAAGAAGTTTAAAATGAGTGAATGCAAATCTACTATTACACCCGTTGTAAAAGGGGTAAAACTAAGTAAGGTTGATTGTCCCGGTGAAGGAGACGATAAGCCTAACGTTTCTTATGCATAAGTTGTGGGTAGGTTGATGTATGCTATGTTGTGTACAAGACTTGATATCAGCTTCATTGTTGGTCTTATGAGTAGATATCAAAGTAATCCTGTATGACAGTATTAGATAGCTGCAAAAAGGATTTTAAGATATTTGAAAGGAACAAAAGACTTGAAATTGTATTTTCAAGCAAATGAACTGAAAGTGATAGGATACTCAGATGCTAACTTTATTGAGAACAAAGATAACAACAAATTAATCTCGAAACAAATATTTTTATTTGGAGGTAGTGTTGTTTTTTCGGCAGGTAAGAAACATGGTTGTGTAGCATTTGCATATATAGGAAGCTGAGTATGTGACTTGCTATATGGTTGCAACGAGTGCCGTCTAGATAAACCACTTCATACGAGATTTGAAGCTGGAGATAACCGACAAGCCGATTGTTATTTATTGTGGCAACAATACAGTAATTACTCTTATCAATAGTGGAGTTGATAACTCAAAGAGTAATCATATAATGGTTAAATACCACTATGTTCATGATATCCTTATGAGAAAGGAAATATTCATCTCATACATGTCAACTAATGATATGTTGGCGGATCCCTTGACTAAAGGCATAACAGTGGATCTTTTCTCAAAACATATTTCGAACATTGGTTTATGATATGTTTAATTGTTGTGTAGGTAAAAAACCACAAAACGGGTGGTGATTGCAATATCAATCATGAAATGATATTGCTAGAAAAATCCTGTAAAAGTGATTGGAAAACCAATATGTTAGTTCACTTAACTCGAATGGCTAAGTGGGAGACGTAAGGAAATACTGGTCATTCTCAACAATCTCAGTATAGAAACGGTTGGACTGATCATCCAGTCGTTATCTATGAAAAGGTTGTGAGAAGGAAGGCCGTAACAGTCATGACATGCCAAAACCGCCGAGCGGTTACGGTGCTTATCTATAATTGACCGAAAAATTGCTTTAGAAAAGAAAAACCGTGTAAAAAATTTGAGAGATTATGGACAAGGCACTACTCTATAAATAGAGAGCAATGGAGAGATAATATCTTATTGAATACAAATTAAAATACTGGTGGGAAACCTTCAAAACATATCTCACGTACCTATTGACACGAAACATACGATCTGCTGCGTACTCGACTCAGGCTTCATCGAGATTGTGCAGAGGACGCTAGAATCGCCATAAGACCTGCCCCGGACGTATGATGGAGCGGAATGAGAGGATCGCAGACACGGCCGAGCGGGAGCTGCGGGTGAAGCAGTACCTGCCGGCGGTGGAGACGGCACTTCGGCGATAAAGGGTGGGAGCGGTTCAGGGCGAGGAAAGCCCGGTTCGACCCGCTCAATGTGCTAGCTCCCGGCCAGAGGATCTTCTCGAGGATCGTGGAGAGGGCGGGTTTCGGTGCCTGATACCGGCGAAAGTATCAGCGAACCGGTTGGTTTCAGCACTTCCGCTTGGGGCCAATGACGTCGACGTAGAGAGTGGCTTCTGCTGGAGAAATTATTCGATGTTGGTGTTCCAGAAGAAACTTAGAGGAGGAGAGATTTCGGGCAATTCCGGCGCTTATTGACTGTTCCTGGATATTGGATGCTGTCACACACGAAGAAGCTGCCATTAATTTCAACGCTTTGAAGGACGAAACTATCTTGATTGTTGCCATTTAGTCATTTACCTTTCTTTTCCCTCTTTTATTCTAGGTGGTAAACATGATGACCTCAGAGAGAGAGAGAGAGAGAGAGAGAGTTCAGAGGACTCAGTCTCTGTCTCTCTACGTTGTGTGGGAAAGGGAGACATGATTCGATTCGTATCTTGCAGTGTAGGGTTCTCTCTCTCTGGAACGCCCTCGTCCAGGACACAGGTCGCACGTAATTTCCGAATGCGCTCGAATAGGGTTCAGCATTGGATTACCAGAGACTGCGCATTCCCGAATCGAATAGCGCTAGCTCTTTCTCCTGTATTCTTTCTTTGATTTGTTGTATCTCCGTGCTGCTTTGCCTTTGCACCCGTGCTTTGGGCATCTCGATCGTTTGCTGGTGAATGCTGACTAATGAGTTGCAACGACAACCTTTGCCGGCTGACTCGGCTTGGAGGCATCACTCGTGCTACTGGCCTCTTGCATGCATGAATGATCATGAGAGATTCTTCTAGGTCTCCATTCTCAAATTACCGAAACGGAAACAAAGCCTTTTCCCACATTAACTGCCGTGGACTATCATGTATCACGCTCTCTTCGTCCAACTAACCAACGGGGTTAAGAAACTTGACGGGCACTCGGCCTTCGGACTGGATTTTTGTCAACTATAACACGGCTTAGAGTGATCCTTAGCATCCAAAGATTACACAACACCACACAAGAGAACAAAGTAAGCAAAATACACAGCGAACTTAAAAACATAAACAAAATTTACCTCATCTCTCAAAAGAAGGATTTTATAAAGTAGCTCAAAGACCAACAATAACAATTCACAGTCAAACGATCACACGACTCTCAAACGATCTTATGTAATATTAGCTTTTAACTTTAAAAAGAAGTTTATGTTTTTCCTCAACCACTTCAATGGCCTTCCTTTGTCTCGATACAGTTGGTAGTGTTAATCATCTAATTTCTTATACATTTTCAGCTGTTAAAAGGTACAAATAATTTTAAATATCTCTTTTGAATAAGTGATCATCTCTTATAGATTCGATGTACATTTCTCCGGGATCTCTGTAAAAATCTAAGAGATGATCCCACGATAGGGATTTAAAAAATAACATATAAACTGCTGCTAATGATTCGCCGAAGTAGAAATATAAAAGTTTGGAACTTCGAATAGTAAATCGGGCCTGCTCTTGCTGAGCGAGGCAGATTAAGGGTCAAGAACAAGCAGAGCCACCAGCAGAAACTTTCTTTCCTCGAATATGCAAGATCTGATCAAGCAGAACCCGACCAAATGACATGAAAAGAAAGATAGAGACATCGCATATGGAGATACTCTTACAACAGAAGACTCTCATTACCTGCCAAGGGTTGTAGGACAACATAATCATCATTTTTTACATGAAGATTTCGTAGAAAAGCATCGTCGCTTGACTGATTAACAAAAATCAAGTAATTCACCCTGTGGAGCTTCCTTAGCTTATGAATTTATTGTGGTAGCCACCGATTAAGATGGAAAAGCTACAGCAAGAAGCCTGTGTACGTACAAAATAGAACAAGGATTGACACTCTTACACACTTGGTGTTCTCATAAAAAATCTCCTGAATTCGCATTTTCTATTGATTTATAACCAGAGAAACTGCCTCAGTAGATCTGTGTGACAGCCCACAGAGGCACTTGGCTTCTCGCTCTTGATGCAGTTTTGGAGGAAACAATCTCCTGAATATTTGCAACAGCTCCTTCTTTTGGGTACAATTAGGAGGCTGTAGCCAGATGCATGCGCCCGTATCGAACTCATAACCTTCAACCTGTGAGTCAACACCCTAGCCAGGAGAGCTTACGCTTGCTGTACAGTATTATTGTTACGTTTGCAATCTAATACAATCTGGATGCCTCTCTCTAAGTTTGTTCTCTCATTAGTTTCACTGTAATAACTTTCAACATCGTCATATACGATATGGTGGATACATACAATTAGATTCATGAGTCTCAGCTTCTTGTTATTAAGCATTCAAATCCAACCAAAACACTAATGACCGGTGTCGAACCTTGACAAAAAAAGGAAGAGACGAACCCGGAGAAGCCATCCTTGGGCTCTGATGAGCTCAAAATCACTGAGAAAATGTCGAATTCTGGCGAACCCAACCACCCTCTTCTATTATTCTCCGTTTTGTTTGAAATTCTGGCCAAATCACGGGCTTGCAGCAATGGGTTTGGGGAGCAACGGCAAAGCAAGGGACGGATTTCCCAGCCAGTCTTGGTTGCCTTGGAAACGACCGCTTGAATTACCGACTTTAGCGGGAATCGGTGGGTAATCAGTTAGGGCAGTGTCGTGTCAGGCCTACTCGTAACGTATCAGGTTGGGTGGGACACAGTCATCATCGATGACCGTGTCCCGAAGCCAACTAGGTCCAGGTTGGGTCTAAGTCTAGTAAGTACAATCCAGGGTTTATAACTAAAATAGATCCAGGTCTCTTAATTGGATCTAGACATGTTTAAATAGATTCAAATTAGACCTTTAGGCCAATTTGAGGCTGCTATGCATCGATTCTTGACGTGGTTTGAAGAGTTGAGTTTGTTATTGAATGTAGTTTATTATTAGTGTACTTTTATTATGATTTTGTGACTAAATTAAGATGATTTGGAGAGTATTGAAATCATAATAATTGGATCTAACTAGGAGGTTTATGTAAATTGATGTGTTCACTCTTTAGATGCATGATAGGGATAGTTTTACTTCATTTGAGTGATGCATGTGATTATAAGCGGTTTTATTACTTCTTTGAAACTATTTAAATGATTGCTTATTGGGTGTATTAGAATGATTTAAGAAATCTTAATGGGCATAGCATGAGTATGCTCGACTATGTAGGTATAAGATTCAGCCACGTGGCATGAACGGGCTCTATGTCTACTTGATCAGGTTTTTTGAAGACACTTTGGACCAAATCAGGAAACTTCAAATCAAGCTAAACCAAACCACAAAGCAGAAAAATAGTAGATTAGGTCGGTTTAATAAGTTCGTTTGGTTCATTATAAGTTCTTTGAATACCCCTAGCTGATGTAATTGTTGAAGGTGTTATTTTCCAGTTCAATTGGGCAAAATGACCTTTGTAACACCATGTTACATGCGGCCCATTGTAACCAAAAGGAATATTTTATAATTGTTGAAGGTGTTATACGCGTGGTTGAGTTGAGCACTGTCCATTATGTGAGGAGCAAACAAAAGGAATATTTTATAAACTTAATGGAGTGGATTTCGTTTCGTTATCGCAGTCTTTTTCACTCATAATATAAGTTGCATAAAAGCTATTTAATATGCTTACCATATAACCACAAAAGTATGTATTAGTAAGTAAAATATGGAAGAATGCGTGTGGAATGTATGTGCACCAACAATGCGTCTTTATTACTTTGCCAATCGTATGATTCCAATTGACAAGCACTGCCTTTAAATTCACAGCTGCATTGGCTTGGTTCGTTTTGTTGATGGAAGCATATAATTCTTTTGTTTGTTAATGAAGTAAGGACAGGGACCTGAACTTTGGTTAGCTTTTTCAGGAGAAAAAACTTTGGCTTCTTTGTGGAACATGACTATGCAGGCATGGTGCAAATTGGTGACATGATTGAAACTGTATGATTCGTTCTGGATTCTTGAATTCTAAAATTGATTTCCTTGTGCTTTTCTAATTTCTTAAACTTTCAATGCTTTTGATGTTTTCCTCAACTTCTTTTAAAGTATTCACCTTCTAAGACATACATACATAAATAAATAAATAAATATATGTATGTATGCATATATACACACGTGCATGGTGTTATACTTTGGCACCAGGGAACAGAAAGGGACATGCACGAGTAGTTTCGTGAGCAAAGGAAAACGATTGATCCCCATCTTTCTCATTCAGGGCTAGGATAATTGGATCCTCGACAATGGCGGATCTACAAAATGGTGTTAGGGGGGGTGAAGAATGTATGTGATCATGTTTGGAGGAAGCATGTATCTCAAGCTTGTATTCAATTATAAATATATCTTTTACACTGAAATCACAAAAATTTTAGGACGGCCACCCCCCGTCAGCCTTCTATGTAGATCCCCTACTGATACACATATACCTAGAGATGGATAGGTTAGTAGCCTTAAATGCTTTATTCAAGCTCCACATAGTGGAGAATGTTGCCATCAAATCCATTTCCATCTCAAACTCTATTATCTTTTTCCAAGTATTATGATTGAGAGCAGTAGTCATGAATGTAATAATTTGACATTAGATTCCGCGCAAAAATTGCATGTGGCAAAATTTTATTTTTACTATTTAGTGCGCATCTCCAGCTCCTAAATGATGCCATAATGTATCTGACTGTGCTGATCTTGTGTCGCTTTAAGGCAAGCTGGGATCCAAAGCTAGAAATGGGATTCCACATAGCTGCCCACATGGTGCCAGTTCATGAATTGCCATTGTGTTACATGAATGAGAAAGCACCAGAAAAAGGCTCGAAAGTTTTTTGAGCGGAAAAAGGGATGGTTCAAAGATTGAAAATAGCAAAGTGGAGTGCACTGTAGCGCATTTGATGAAAGCCAAATGCATGTTTTTAGTATCTCATTCTCTCTTCCCTTTTCTACAAACGCAATTCTCTCTCTCTCTCTCTCACACACACACACACACACACATATTCCCTTTTCACAACAAGCTACAGATCCTGTTGCAGTTGCAGTCGATTGTTCAATTGTACTCTCTCTCTCTCTCTGTATACGTTGATCTGTTAGTACTGCTACATAAACTGTTGCTTTGGTTTTATAGCAACAGAAAGGGAAGCCTCCTATTTGTTGTTGATGGTATTAATTCGACGATAATACCACATGAACATGTGCTACGTGCCTTCGCATCTTGTATGTAAGATCTTGAGTAGACTTGCAGTACCATCTTCGTGGTTTTGCCGTTGATTTCAAAGCCAATTCTATTTAGACTCACGTGATCTTGGAGTCGGTACAAAGCCAGGGGAATGAAAGCCTAAGATCGAGCTACTAGTTACGAGGCAAACCTTTTGCTTTCATGCACATGTATATCATTGTCGCGTATGTTTTTAGGAATGTCAAATTAGATTGTTTCATGTTTTACTAAGTAATAATAATGAGATTTTCCAATATCAAGCATTCTTTCTTGATATTAAAGAATATCAAACATTCGAATCTAAAGTTAGAGAAGCTACTTCCGAAGTAGCATAAGAACAACTCCCCGCGACGGTGTTCAGTTAGAGCTGGGAAGTGATTTCTTGCTTCTTTCTCATGAAAACTACTTGAGAGAGAGAGAGAGAGAGGTCTTCTTATGAATGATCAAGTGGAAGAGGGACATGGTCATACAAGAATGGTCAGACTCTGACATGATCATATAAAAATGCTGAATGGTGTTACTGTAGCCTTGACCTATTCTCGAAAGAAGGTTCGAGGTACGCACTTGGAAATATGTAGTCAAACGGAAGATGGTTTGACCTTCCTGAGATCTGATGATCTTCTTTATGGACAATATCCAATCGGATCATCATTGGATTTGACTAGTTCAAACTTGGAATCCTCTGTTTGATCGGGATATGCCAGCTCTCAGCCAGGCAGAGATTGGTGATATATTCTCTTGTGGTGCCAAATCGAAATTCACGAAAGCAACAGAAAAAGCTGAGCTACTGCGCATAGTTTGCCCCCACCCTAGACAGTTCCATGGTATTAGGCCAACCCTAAAAGGGTTCAAGATCTGCCACTGGAGAGTTAAGATCCAAGAGAGGTAGCGCATGACCTAAAAGATGGCAAAAGAATTTGGCATCTCTCAAAGGTAAATCAGTGTTAATTAAGGGAATCAATCCTAAAAACAAGAAAGCTAAAACGGTGAAGAGATCAAGAAAAATGGAAGCTATATATTTTATTACTCTCACCTATGATATTATTGACATAAAGCTATCCATCTGCAAATTAAACCTTATATATATATATATATATATATATATATATATATATATATATATATATATATATATATATATATATATATATATATATATATATATATATATACTCATGACTCAATTGGGCTTCTTCCCAGCTGATTTGTGTTTACTCATGACCTTATCTAAGTTGAAGATAAATACTCTTATCATCTCTGTTGTCAAGGTGAAGCAATTTTTTTTTTTATTGAGAACATGGTTCGATTCTAATGTGTCATTAGCTCGGGTAAACTTATATGTAATAAATAGGTCAAGTGGAAGTGGACATTACAGTTCAAGGCTTCAAGCCTTGAGTGTGTGCTCATGTGTGCGAGTGTAAAGTTCGGTTTGGCTTGTTCCCAGCTGATTCAAATTTAGTTATACCTTATCTAAGCTGAACAAAAGCACTCTGATCAGCTGTGCTTCTGATGCTCACAGGAAATGTTGATCAATCGTGTTCATGGTTCGACCCTTGTTGGGTTAATTTATATTAATGGTTAATAGACTATACAGTTTAAGAAGTTTATGTTAATGATTAATTAATATGTCTACAAACTGGCTGATATAGGAAATGATCAAAATATACAACCCTTGTTGGGTTAGTTCAACCTCTTTACTAGACATACACCCAGATTGCTTGTGATAATACATCAACTTCAAAGAGAGATCAAAACATACAACCCTTGTTGGGTTAGTTCAGCACAGTAGATGTCTTCCAAAATTTTATGTTACTTTTACTGAATAGAATTCATGTTCATATTACTATCAAAATTATAGCAGTTTATTTTGTTAAGTTTAGGTCAAATAATTGTTTGTCGCTTATGTCAATACCAATCAAGTACTATATTTTGCCACCCAAAACTCGTTTCAGCCTAAATTTTTATTTTGCCACCTTCAAATGCAAAAAAACAGTATATAAAATTTATATACTTTTTATATACTTTCTTTTTGTATAAGTTCCTGTTTGGAAACTAAAAAAGGCAACGAAATATAATAGAACCAAAAAATTGTTATCGCTAATCAGCAGTCATTTGCGGCAGTGTTTATTTACCACTAACATGATTGCCATTTCAGAGACAAGAGTCAAATTTTCATCATATATAAATTATTTAAAATGACAATATTGTATTGTCACTAGATATAATAATTTTCAACGACAATCTGATGTTATTGTCATATATAAAAAAAAATTAAGTGACAATAACAATTCGTCAGTAATGATAATTTGTTTTTAGAGAGAAAACTAAATTTTCACATGTATTTTTTTACGACAACAGCAAGATTGTCACTGTATCTTATCTAATTATATCAGTTTCTAATTATGACCAGACAATTGTTGCCACTAAAAATGCTTGTATTTGTTGACATAGACACTTGAGTTGTCAGTAATACAATAACCGACATTTCCCCCAATATAAAATTTTGATGAAAAAGAATTTGTTACAAAATTCCACTCACAATAATTTTATTGTCGCGAATATTTAAGTCGAAATAGTGACAAGGAGTTCATCCGTCACTTATTTGTTACTTTATTGATAAGATTAACCTTGCCATTTAAAAATCTTGAATATTCAATTTTCTCTTCGAGAATGTAATCGGGAACTGTACGAATAGCCTTAAGTTTTCCTCGTGCCCGTGTCAAGGTGGGTCATTTCGTACTCGCATAGTGAAAAAGAAAAGAGAAGATAAAACGCAGTATATCAACTAATATTGGGCATGACAAGAGAATTTCATATGATTTCCATACCATACAGTTCTTTGCCAACCAAGCGAGTATATATATATATATATATATATATATATATATATATATAAAAGAGAGGGTAGAGGAAGAAAGAAATTGATGGTGGTATGAGTTTGCTTCCCTTCTTATAGAAATGTTCAAACACCATCACCAACACAACGTTTTGGCAATTACACCACCCCTAAAAAGGGGACAACACTTTTAGAAAATGCTGACAGTGTTCCCAAATGCCCAAACAGGGAGCAATCTCTTGTTATAAGTATTTAAGGAAAACCCTTTTATTATTAGATACAAAGTTCTTAAAAAGCAGTGAATGTGTATCTACCAATACCCTAAGAAAGTTTCGCCCAAATGTGTGCTGGGATCATGGATGATGCAATTGGCCACAAAATGACAACAGATTGGTGTTTGAAAACCATGAGGACGCGCTAGATTTTCATAATCACACTTGCATAATCACGGAAAAAGTGTACCCATGCTGAAGTTTTAATGAGCTCTGCTAATATTCATGCGGCCAGGAAACCAAGAACACCAATCCAATAGCCCGAGCAAGATGATCAAATAAGAACATCCATGATTATACGGATGAAACTATTCATGCTGAAGCCACGATCCCCAAAAGATCGATGCGATCCCGTTTTCAGAAAACTTGGTTCACCCTTAACGTTCAACTTCAACCACCAATTTATCAGTATGTTTTTAAGTAACTAGATATTGATTTTAAGTTTAAAGTGACGTATTTTGTTCTTAAATTCCGTTTCCCCTGAAGCTTTCCGACCTCTATATATGTATCCTTGCATGCCTACAAGGATTGAATCGCGGTCTTCCGCAATCAATCTGTCATCCGTCCCTCTATCCATCGATTGCGTCTTCTCTCTTGGACTATATAACTCAAGGATTCACTGTGCCTGTGCACACTTTAATCCCCATTATTACGTGAGACTCTCCTTAACTACACGAATGAAAAGCTTTTCTCCTCTAAAATATTCATACACTTCAACAAGAAAAGCTACGTGAATGCCAACCTGCAGTGCGTTAACTTGCAATCAGTTGAGAGTGTGTGTGACTGTGAATGGCACTACAGTGATGTCTCTACTGTGGATGATGTCTCAAGCAAAAGTAAAACCATGAGCTCGAAAGCATACATACATACAAGAAATTTTCCTTTTGACATACGTATAAATCCTTTATTAGCATACGGTATTCCCTGCCAGGACTATCACTTGAAGAATTCACAACCTGTTCACCGGAGGCTGCAAAGGTACTTTTGAGATGCATGTTTTCTATTGGTGGAAGAAACGGCAACCATTCATCCACAATCTACTGATGTGACTGGTTGATGAGCCCCCAAACCAGACAACTTGTAGAGAGAGAAAGATGAGTTGACTCAAGCGTTTCTACTTTTTTAATATTCGCCTTGCGTGAATCAAAATCTTTTTATTCTGAGGACAACAGCACCACCCATTATTTTATTTACTAAATCTAATTTTTTAAAGTCTATATTTGGGATCCATCAATGCCACCAATGTTTTAATTACTAAATCTAATTTTGAGAGAGAGGAGCACTATATTTGGGGTTCATCAACTTAGTTTTCATTCCTAGTGCAGTAGTCAGTGCTCCTCTCTCTCTCTCTCAATATAAATTATGAACCTATCAGAGACCAGCAGGTCAGGGGCTCAAATCACCATCTTATATGTCTGTACAGTCTGCTACCTTGTGGAAAGAGATTTGGATTTGAATTGTGAACACATTGAGATTTGGATTTTAGAACCAATCCATTGCATCTCAAATCTTCAAATACAGAGGATCTTTTTCTTTTAAGTTTACTCCAAAACAAAATAATACCATCATCAATTCATCTCTCTCTGTCTCCCCACCATCACCATGGGGCATCAATACTGAGCCGGACTTTTTCATAGCTCCTCCTCTGTAATCGGTTTGGAGGAGAACAAAGAGAAGCTTATCTTGTTTGACAGTCTAAATTTCTGCTTTATGTAAGCCAAAACCGGAATCAGGTCCTCTCTATACTAAGTTGAGGTTGAATCCATGAAAAAACTGTGTTGTCATTGTGCTCAATATTGTCCATTATGCATATGTAACTTCAAATAAGCAAGACTATGTCTTTTCTCTTTTCTTTTAGCATTTAGGAACATCTTTAAATTGTTTAATACGGAACTTAGTTCACTAAAGATCCATTCATTATCTCACAACTTTTTCTCTAATAATCTTATTAACGATTGAACCTTTTTTTTGTAGTTGCATTCATTCAAAATCTTCTTAACTTACTATGTGGTAATCGATATCATAAACCATTAGGGAAACAGGAATTAAATGGATTAGATGGTTACGTTGATGTTAGTTTATAATATTTTCCTTTTTTATTTAAATATCGATATAATTCTGTGGAAAGAATCCCCTCAGACTTTGTTGCCGTGAACAGAATTGATGCTTACCACAAAGCCCAAGTCGGCCCCACGTCTTCTACATGAGGGTTTGTTCCGGTGGGGTGGCATGGCCCCCAAAATAAGGTCAATAGAAGAACAATCTCTTTCCCACCTAACAATATAAATGGCTCACTTTGTATTATCTTCTCTACCTAAATTAGTTGTTAGCAATGCATATTTTTACCTTGGTTCGATCGAATCAAGCAAGTAACGAATCGCTGACAACTTAACTAGAGCTTCATAAGCATTCCTTATGGATGAGTGATATTTTTAATCCTGCATATCGGCCTCCATTGTTGCATGAAATGAATGAGGTTGGTGGTCCTTGGCATTAATAAACAAAAAAACAATAACCTGTTCTTAGTTTGCTCAAGTGGTTTAGCACTTGTTCCTCTTAGGAGTCCCAATCTTGCGAATGGAGAAAACCAGTATTCCTAGAGCTTTACCCCCAAAGTGGGCCGGATCCGATCCGGCTTGAACCAGAGTATGTGGTTTAGAACCAAAAAACAAAAAATGGTCAAGCATATATGAATGCGTAATTTGTTAGCAAACATCTAACGAGGAGTATAGGGAGAGAGAGAGAGGGTAAAATGTAAGAATTGATACACTTAATCGCGGGCATATGACAGAGAGAGAGAGGTTTCCAAACCTGATTGCTTTGCTCACACCATTCACCAAATCTTTTCTTGCTTTTCGTAATTATTGGCATCGAATCCCCCCGCCCCCCTTTGAATCTATACTGTTGCTTAATTCCGAGATCGGCCTCTCTCTCTCTCTTTCTACCCAAAACAAGTTTTTCGCTCTCTATCGCTCTAGCCTCTCTCTCTCTGTTCTTGATGGTATCGTCTCCCGCCAAGCCAGTGTCCCTCGCGGCCCCGCGGTTTCCCTTTAGCTATCTAAGATGGTGTAAGGAGAAGTAACCAAGTTCTCCTTGGTATTAGGGCGTAATATACACTTAACCGGACTTTCCTCTTTGGATTTCCTCCAGTTCTGGATAAATGGCGACGAATTCGAACATGGGTTTTCATCAGGGGACGCTGATTCCTCCTTCGGCGCTCAACCGTCATGCCATCTCTTTCCAGTCGGGAGCAATCAATAGCTCGACGGGTATCCTCTCGCCTGACTCCGTCGGCTTCGTCGACGCGTTTACCACACTCAAGCACGACACCGGGCTGGCTGTGGAGTGGTCCCTAGAAGAGCAAGCTATAGTCGAGAAAGGCCTAATTAAGTACTCTCTCTCTCTCTAACCCCCACACACATAGTTTCATAATTTTTTAAAAACTTTTTCTTGATGCATAATAAGTATCGTGGTCTTTGCGTAATATGAAGTTACCCTAGCATTCATGGAATCCATAGATTCGAACGGTGAATGTATCGTCTAAATCAGGGTACGAATGGATTAGTAGCGTTTTCTATAATCTATTTTAGGAAAGAGGTAACTGTATCACTGTGTAATCCAAAATTTACTCGTCGGTATTGCTTGAATCACTTTGAAGAAATGAGTGTGTTGACAGTTTGCAAAACTATAATTTTGGCAGTGAAAACTTTAGGTCCAATCCGACGAATTCAAAAGTTATTCTTCTCTTCTCAAATTCGTGGTTTTAGTGTCTACCTGGTGATGATAATTGCATGAATTTCTTTGTGTGACGATTACAATGGAACGGCCAGATTGGAATTTATTAGTGGGATATTTTACATCTCGTATTGCATTGTCGGTGATGGCCTCTGTCTATTGATATGCAAGCACTTCCATCTTTTCTTGATGGTTCAGAAGGCTACTGCTGAAAACCAAATTCAAGCAAGTTTCTGTTCATTTTCTTGGTTTTCATCGGCACCTCTTTTTGATCCTGTTGTGGTGTCTTTTCCATTACGTCTTCTTACTCCTGGCAGGCCTTTATTAGTCTCCTCACCTGTACTTTTCTAAATTCGATTCCATACATGATTTACATGCTCAAGCCATCTTAAATGACCACCGCCGATCTTTTATTTTATTGATAGAAGCATAAGCACTTTCTATATTTAATTCCAATGTCATCATTTTTTTTACTCCATATGTCTAGATTTCTTTCTCTTTGTGCAGTCAGCACACATCTTAATGGTATATCTTCTAAAACCTACCAAAATTGTGGTAACGTAATTATGTTCATATTCTACATGTTCTGGTAACAATTTCTGAGTTGGTCCAAACTCATCTTTTATAACACTTGTCTTGGTAATTCTTAAATCATCATGAAAATTCTATTTTCACTTGTATTTCAGCATGCATGAAGTACCAGTTGTTATGAGTGGGTTTTCTTGTTTGACTATCTATTATACATTTGTGATACGTTTCCTATGTTTATGTAACGAACTTGTACTTCACTTCTTTACAGATACGCAAATGAAACTAATATTATGAAGTACATTAAGATTGCTGCTAAATTGCGAGATAAGACTGTCCGTGATGTTGCTCTTAGGTCTCGTTGGATGGCAGTAAGTTCTTCTGCATCCTTTTCTTCTTTTTTCTTTTCTCTTCATGAGTAACAAAATCCTGGTTAAGTGCATATGGCTTGTATTATTGTCACATTATGTTAAATGAGAATGTCATCATGGTCCTCACTGACTGCTTCTGTTTTATCTGGTGGACTTGTTAAACAGTATTTAGTTATTTAAGTCCTGCCAGAGTTCCTACCGTGGTGCCCTCCTTTCCTATGAACCCGGATGTTAAAATCTTACACGCAAAAAATGGATAAGCAGTAAGTAATGTTACTGCTAATCATATGCTGTGACCAAAAATGTAGATATTCTAGGGGCCCGCTTGTTCTGAGGAACCAAAGCAACCGTGGTGTTACTACATTTCTCGATTCAGAAGAATCTGCATTTTCAGATTCCCTTTCTTGTGGGGAAAGTTGTTGCAATGATGGAAGGGGTTTTCTCACTTTTCACTTGTTAACTGTACATTAAGATTTTGGAGTATTTGAAACATGCTACCTTCCGTACTGAGCTGATGATATACGGTTCTTAGTGTGTTCTATCTTATTGGCCTATTCATCTTAATTCTGTTCATAATCCAAATTCGACTGGAGAAAAGGTGCATAGTTGGTGTAGTTTGTTCTTCTATCCTCTAAATCATTTTCTGGTTGTGGGGAGCTACAAAATTGCCCTAAAGGATGCTTATAAGAAAATGTGCCTTAAAGACTAAAGTTATAAGTACCTTCTAAATTTACCATTCTTGTACATCAGTTAACTTGGTCGGATGTGAACTATAGCTTAAAATTGTATTCTTCAGCTGGCATCGATGTTACACATGCGTTGGTGCTGTGGTGCAATGTGGGAATTTCTGAAAAGACAGGTCAAGGTGATCTGTCTCCTAGGCAAGGACCAGAAACACTTTCCAACTAGTATATTTAGGGTGCAACCAGTAGGCCAGGAACTAGAAAGTCCTTGCATATGGTTTTCTGAGACTAACCTGCTATTTTCTTGAGCCACGTTTTACTTCTGAATTGCCCGAAGAAATTAAGAATCAGTGGTAGCTTCGTCATTTGGAATGGTTGGTAACGCCGAATATTTGTGCAAGATGTGCTCCTTTTCTTCTTTTGGTGTACAATATAAATTTTGACTATCCTGCTATGTTCAAGCAGCTGCATAGATGTATGCTGTGTTCTTGCACTTCCTTGAAAACATGAGATGATTCTCACAAGGGCCTGGAAGCATGCCTTAGTTTTTCTTTTCCTTTAGATGTATGCTATGAGTCCTTTTAAGTTACCTGATGGTACATAATCATTTTTGCAGAGAAAGGAAATTGGAAAGCGGAGAAAACCAGAAGACTATTATTCTGGCAAGAAACTGAAAAATAGAATGGTAAATGGCGTTATACCATCCCCTTCTGATTCCTGTCTTCTCTTTATGCAATCTTGCATAGCCATTGTTAACTAGCCTTCTAAATCAAACAACTGGTTTGTTATGAATCATATAATCTTCTAATAGAATAGTCAAACTTGTTTTGCACTAATCTCATCTGAACCAATTGTTCTGTCACAGAATCACCGATAAGCCAGTGGCATGAGTATATCATTGATATGTAAATGTTAGGTCTTATTCCATTAGAAACACGAGATCTGTTGATATCACTTGTAGATTGTCATTGTATTAATTCTTGATGGATTAACATGATACTTTTCTTGTTTTATGTCCTGTTTTCACTGTGTGTACAATTCCGAACATGCATATAACAACAACAACAACAACAACAAAGCCTTTGCCCATACTACATGGGGTCGGCTACATGGATTCTTTGTTTCCACATAGCCCTATCATGTATCATACTAGCAGTTAACTTAGTATAAACTAGATCATTCTTTATTGTTTCTTTCCAACACTTTTGTAGTCGTCCTCTTCCTCTTTTAACATTTTCACAATCTAGTTTTTCGTATCTTCTTACAGGAGCATCCTTCGGTCGTCTTTCTACATGTCCAAACCATCTTAAATGATTTTCTCTCATTTTATCCTCTATTGGTGCTACTCCCAATTTGTTTCTAATAACCTCATTATGTTTATGGTCTTTCCTTGTGTGACCGCTCATCAATCTCAACATCTTTATTTCTGCTACATACATCTTTTGCACATGTTGATGATTAATTCCTCTCTTCATTTTAACCAACCAACATTAATTTTGTGTAACATTTCCATCAATTTTTCTATCACTTTGAAAAATTGATCCTAGGTATTTAAAACTTTACTTGTGAGAGATGCAATGTGTGCCAATTTTAATTTTTATGTCCTCTGAAGTATCCAAATGATCAAACTTACATTCAATATATTCTATCTTTGTTCTACTAAGTCGGAAGCCTTTACTTTCTAACATTTCTTTCCATAATTCCAATTTCCACTAACACAATATCATCTCCAAATACCATACACCAAGGTACTTCATCTTGAATATGTTTTGTTAACTCATCAATTACCAATATAAATAAATATGAACTTAAAGTTGATCCTTGATGTAACCCAATCTTAACTTCAAAGGAGTCTGTCATTCCTTCATTAGTCCTCACGCATGTTTTTGCACCATTGTACATATAAGATTTATGTATGTCAATGGGATACCTCTCTTTTCAAAGGTTTTCCAAAGAAGATCTCTTGGCACCATATCGTAAGCTTTTCTAGATCAATAAATAGCATGTGAAGGTTTCCTTTTTTGCTCTAAAATGTTCAATAAGACGTCTCAATTGGTGAATCACTTCAATAGTAGATCTACCGGACATGAATCCGAATTGGTTCTCTGTTGTATTCGATACTTGTCTTAACCTATGTTCGATAATTCTTTCCCGTAATTTCATAGTATGGGTCGTTAATTTGATACCTCGATAATTCGTACAATTATGAATGTCTCTCTTGTTCTTATATATGGGTATAAGTGGACTCACTCTCCATTCCTGTGGCATCTTTTGGGTTCTCCATATTTCATTAAATAGTCTTATAAGTGTACTTACTCTCCGAAAATGCAGATAAAACTGAATTTATGTGCTTCATTCTTTGTTTTGCTAGATTTGAATGTTCAATTCCCTTTTGGCTGTAAGCCAATCATGAAGAGGTTTAGGGTTGTTGGTTTCACTTAAAGAAGGTGTTTCATAGCTAATTAGTTGCTGAGGTTATCATGCTGGATCTGAATAACTTGACCTTAACATGCAAGTAATGAGTAAGCTATGCCTGAAGTCGCCAAACATAGTCTGAATATATAGGCTTTGAGGATTGAATCTTCATAAAAGGGAACAAATATGTATATCCTTGTCCGTCATTCTGTTACATTATAGGTTCTTGACTTCAAAATGGAGACCGCATGGATTTTTTTTTCTTTTAACTTTTAATCAAGGCACAATTATTCAGGACAAGATGGTGGATTCTTCTATGAGGGTTAACATATGTCCCATCCCCCAGCCAAACATCGGTACAAACATGGGTACATATCCCTTAATGATGCCGACTGATAACACAAGTTCTTTATCACGCCAAGGTGGGTTGTATTCTTCATATTGCTTTTAGGCGCAATTATGTATTACTGTCCCCCAACTTACAGTATACAGTAGTACAAGTGAAGTGTATTGTTCTTAGCAAATGGTTTTGCCTCCATGTCTACAATTTTATTTCTGTTTTTATGAAAGATATTGTTTTATTAAGAAAAGAGTAGTCAGCAGGAATTGCATCTCTCAAAGGGAGAGTATTTCATGAAGAATATTGTTCATGCTTTTTGTAAGGTCAGAGTAAGGTACAACGCAAACAAGTCTGGTAAGGTTAGTTTCATACTTGACTTGATACTGAATGTGCTGTGAAGCACTGAAGCTATTCATCCATGCGGATGATATTTTCAGAATTTGACAATTTCAATGCCGTTTCAGGTCCTGTTCAGACCGTTGTGGTAATGGTTGCATCTAAAATCGGTCATTTTTTTGTTAATTTTCAGACTCCCTATAAAATGTGATGGATTGGACCGTAGTAGTCATAAGGTGTATTTTCTTTAAAAAGAAATCTCAGATATCTTTAAAAAGGATTTTAGATATATGAGAATAACTAGGCAGAAATGACAAACTTTAATATGATATATGTGAAAATATTAGAAAACTACTTAGAAAATTTATCTTGTGAAAAAAGTAAAAAAATCGCTAAATATATACTTTAAAACATTTTAAATAATAAAACTGTGCAATTTATAGTGATTTACCAGGAAAATCCTGAGACTTTCCCATGAATTTCAATTTCTCGCAAGATTCCACAAAGTTTTACACCCACGGTAGCTTAAGCAAATGTAAACCCTCCTTTATTCAGGCAGCGGCAGACCCTTTCCATAGGTGTTCTATAACTTTCTAATTATGCTGATGCCTTTCAACGAGAATGCTTAATGGATCTTGTAGTTAAATAATCATTGTTTTGGCACTGTTTAAGTGGTTTTTCAGGTGGCATGCAACATTCTGCTTTTCATTCATTGTATTTGTCATGGTTTACGATTTCAACTCTTCATGGTGCACTTATGCGCCTGTTTCATTTTTTCTGCTGCAGTGAGTTTGGTAATGACTGTCACAACTAGGCATCTTTTGGAAGAAAATTTCAGGTTTTTAAACCAGATCGCTGCCAATCTTGAAGCATTCAAGGTGCTCTACATAGACCTGTTTGTTTTATCCTTGGTTGCCACATCGCAATCTGCTTGTATTGCTCTTTGGATATGATATAGATGTTATTAATCTCATGAAAACATTCAATGCTATCTTGAGTAGAAGTTCGATGAAAAGATACCCCTTGTCAGATTTAATCTTTCACTTAAGTATGCCTTCTAGTCGATGGTTCTATTATGTCTAAAGTAAGCTTGTGTCCATTCCTTTTGCCTTGAGCATGCGTTTTTTAGACAAAAAGAGAATGGTGTCTGCTATCACACGTTGAAAAGTATTAAAGCAGAATATGAAGAATGCAATACTGTTATCCGTTCAGGTTTTTGTCACTTTACAAATGCTGCTGAGCATAATGATATTCAGTCTGCTTATAATCATGCTATATTATGTTAGTCGCACCTCTCGGCAGTCAGCAAGAACTTTGGCTGTTATGTCCTGTTTGTGCAAGATGGTGTCGTATGTCAAAGTGTAAGGGCATAGCACAGTAGAACACTTTTAGATGCTTGTAACTTTAATACAGAAAATTCTATACTAAGTATGCAGGATATGCATGTGTGCTCTTTGTGCTGCACTTGGCATGGTTCATTTCAAAAGGTTTTGTTTATCATGGCACTTGGAGAATGGTTTTCAGTGACGGTCTTTTCCTCATGTCGTATTAGCCATTAATGGAATTGTAAAGGACAACTCAGCCCATATTGATGGAGTTTATTTTGTGGGAGATCATTTGTTGTAACAAGATCTGTTCATGGTCTTGTCAGCTTTAGAATTTTTCCTAGTTAAATTACTTTTCTTAGAAGTTATGAAATATCCCGATAATGTGGTTATCACATTATAGGGAAAGTTTTGAGGGCCCCTTTGTGTCGACAATATTAATCCAAGAAGCTGCAGCTTGATCTCGAACTAATCCAGTCCCTCTTCTCGTTGTACTCAGGTGCAGGATAATATCGATCTTTTCTGTTGCACCAGAAATAATATTGTGACTATCCTTAACGAGTATGTTAGAAAGGATCATGTTTCTTTATACCAAAGTACACTTTTTATGTAATGCTGCTACGTCTGAACCGTGAAACATGTGCAGCATGAGAGGGATGCCCGGGATAATGAGTCGGATGCCTCCGTTAAAGGTTGCTGTCAATGAAGAACTTGCCAGTACTATTCTCCCCCTTGCAACTCAGGTCTCTCTCTCTCTCTCTCTCTGTTTGTGTGAACTTGAAACATATTACAGGAGGCTCGATTTTCACTGTAACTTTTCATGATTAAAATGCCTGCTGGTTATTTTAAAACTGCAAGGAAAGGTTAAATGAATATGGAAGTCAGGGGACTTTTCCTCCCGGCTACCACCTTACCACTTGATTGTTATCTGCTCAAGGGTTGGTCCACAGTAATGCTGATCTTTAAGTGGCCTATTACTTAACATTCAGATCAGGATGTAATTTATCAGAGTACCAGATCAATTTAATGATTTCAAACTTGCCCCATTTTATATGAGGATGTCATGTGATTTAAAACTTTCCTGGACACAAATTGGTGGAAATTTCTTTGAGCAGTATCTTGTGGTGCAGGGAGCCTTGTATTCCAATTCCTAAGTTCAATTGAAGAAAGAGTTTATGGGATGATGGACCAAAGGAAGAAGGTCTGTTAACTCGCAAGTCTTAGAGCTCCTTGTGGAAAATACTGGAGCTGGTTTTGAGCTTTCTTAATTGTATGTAACATGTTGACCTACACACACATGCACTTGCATGCACCTAATCACGCACATACAGAAATCCCCTGTAAAATTATGAGAACGCTGCAAATATCAGTTAACTGGATGAAGCTGCGGGAATAAAATGGTCCGTCCTTTGTGCTCTTTCCATTTGCATCTGTGTTTCTACGAAAAGATTAAGGATCCCAGCAGTGGTTCTTGCCTTTTGTCCTTTTAAGCGGCCTTGTCTATTGAATTGTGATGAGATTTGATTAATGTACCTCTGAATCTCTGAACCAAGATAATGGGAATTCCGATCATTATAGTTTTCCTAGGCATAGTTTTTCTGTCAAAATTTCAACTTGCTTGACTCCCAATACTACGGTGCTTAAGACATGCTTCTGAAAGATGGGCTTTAAAAGTAAAGGTTTACTAAGTCCAATTCCAAATTTCATCCAACAGAAATTCTCAGCTATGCGGAGATGCAAATGCTGGTATGTGATGAGCATGATCCTTCTTTTTTACCCTGGGTCCAAGAGGTCAGGCAGGTGCGCTCCTTGTGGCCCAGGCTAGGACTCTGGAATTTGCGTGGCCTATGACGATCTTATGACCGAAACATATTGATTGATAATTTCCCTTCTGTTTTAGCTTTGTTAATCAGGAAAAGGCGCCCTAGAGGCGAGACTTGGTTGAACATTGGGTAAGGCAAAACCCTGAGTTTAAGACACTTTCCCCAAAGCCAACGAGGATCTTATGACCATCAAATGTTAAGGGAGTACATTTAGCAACATTGATTTTATGCATTCCCGAAATGTGAAAGCACTGCAAAATTCATTTCAAAATGGAGGAAGAATGGACGAACCCTGTCAATTCATATATCAGGCAATGTTCCAGTTCGAAAGCATTTTTTGTCCATGAGTCTCCTTCCCACCTGCCCTGACCCAACAATTAAACAGTTTCTATTTACAGCTACAACTTCGTGGGAGAGAAGGTTCAGACCAACCTCGCAATTTTGGTTGAGCTCTCGACTGTGCTTACGGAAGTTTCGCTAGAAATGTGTTTCTACATTACGGTGGGGGTTCTACATTACAATTACATCAGTTCAATCCATTGCAAAAGTAGGATCCCATCTGGTTATCCAGCAACCTAAAACAGTGGGGGCTCTACATTACAGCAAGCCGAGGCGTCCACCTCACCCAAATTTCAGGTGGAACAAAAAAAACAGAGAAAGTATAGCTGATGTTCAAACCTTGAGCTCTAACCATAGTCCACGGACCGAACCATAGCCTGTTTATGAGGCTCTGGGTAAAGGTATGTTTTCCATGAGGTGATTGTAATCTCAATGCTTAAATTACCCATGTGGGTGCATTTTCTCAGCGTATTCATGGTGGCTACCTGTTTGGGTATGATGAACCCGGCAATATGTAAGCTTAATTGGTATACTCTTTGTAGAGAAAATATGCGTTTCCTTTTATGGTGAGAATAATTTGGAATACCATCGATTTGACACAACAGGAGCTTACTGAATGATTGAATAAATGTCAATCAATGCCATGACGATTCTGTTGTAGCATTCGCCCACTTGTTCGGCATCCTTGCTTCGAGCTGCATAATCCAACTGTTTTGACAGAACATATCATTAGCCATGGATCATTGCCTTTTGTTGTTCCAGTAAAAACTGGTTATATGAGATTAGTTCCATCGAAACTAAGCGAGAGACTTACACTGTTGAACAAGTCTGAGTAGAGCTTTCTCAGTAGGGGACGCTTGTCGCTGGGCATCGATTGAATTATTGTGTAGATCTCTTGACGCAGGCGCGAAGAGCTAGACCTCAGTGACTTCTGAGCTTCCTTCCATGATTCCATCTGTATCAAATACTTGAGCTCCACCAGTTCTCGGGCATGGATTCTTGCTCCTGCTTGTGCCTCCTCTAGAGTTAGATCCGGCGCGACCAACTTGAACTCTAGGCATGACCCGCTTCCAGGATTTAACAGAAAGCATGGCAATGATAGGACAATGGCAGAGAGCGCCTGCCTCCTTGTAGGAAAATTGGTGAGTGTTGATGGAACGTTGGTGCATTTGGTGGTTTTGATGGGAGCGGAGTGAAGCAGAAATTGAGTGCTGGTTTGTGGATAAGTATAGTGAAGAGGCCATGCCTTGTGTGGATGGGATGCTTCTGGTGAAGAGTCAAGCGGAAATTTCATGTTGCCTTGCAGATAAACTTAGTAGCATGGGCCATGTATTGTGTGGACCAGATTATTTTGAACTACAGAGGCTCTCTGTTTGGTCTATGAACATAAACATCAGAGATGTCAAAGATTGAATGCAAGCTATTTGATAAGTCGAAATCATCCAAGCGGTATCCAGTTGATAATCTGATTGAGATAAAGGCATGATTGACAACACCAACAAATAAAAATGATAACAAGGAGTGTGACAGGTTTACAAGGACATCTAAGTTTGGCTCTAAGAGACCCACCTAAAGCAGTCCAACCATGACCAAGGAGGACCACCACTCACAGTAGAGCTCTCATACACGTTTCAGTAGACGTAGATCCCGTTTGTGTTCTTATTTTTGCTCAAGGCAATTGACTGTTATTGCTTAGAGGAATATGTGCATTCCGCTTGTAAATGATCCAATGACTGTATATAGAAGAACCAAACAGTACATAGAAGGTTTTCAGACACGAGTAGTTCAAGAAGAACTCCTGGGCTTCGCATTAGGTCAAGCTGAGACACACACTTGTCACGTTCAGCTCAGATAAATTTACAAACCGAACACGAACAAGTTGGGATCTCTTTTAGTTTGTTTATGGAACAATAGGTCACCTCAAGTAGTGTTTGTTTAGTATGACCAAAAAAAAGTTGTGATTTCCTTTGTCAAATCTGCTAATTTTCCAAACAATGCATAATAAGTATTGCTCCCAGTTTAGAGTAACATGTAAGAAAGCTATAAGCAGAAAGAACTATAAGTCTATAACAACCTTTTTTGTTAGTTGAACCCCTGGCCAATTCACCCCTAGATATCGAACTCATGACCTATGACTGTGAGTTGAACCCCTGGCCAGGTGTGTTGTTGTTGCTCTTTGTAATAGCAACAGTGATCAACTCATGACTACCCTTCACAAAAATGGGTTCATTTGCTTGTATTCATTTTTTGTTATTGCACAAGGGCAACTCCTCTCTCTCTCTCTCTCTCTGTGTGTAATATATATATATATATATATATATATATATATATATATGTGTGTGTGTGTGTGTGTGTGTGTGTGTGTGTGTGGAGAAAGAGAGAGAGAGTGAGAACTAAATGTTGTTTACATCTATCGATGCTCATGTTGACTCTTTATTTTTGGGGAGCATTATATATATTACACACAGAGAGAGTGCGTATTCATTTTTTGTTATTGACAAGGGCAACTCCTCTCTCTCTCTCTGTAATATATATATATATATGTGTGTGTGTGTGTGTGTGTGTGTGTGTGGAGAAAGAGAGAGAGTGAGAACTAGATGTTGCTTACATCTAACAATGCTCATGTTGACTCTTTATTTTTGGGGAGCATTATATATATGTAATTACCATAAAGATCTATATTATATCATATTAATATTTAACTCTATAAAAAAAGATCATGATTTATTATTTCCTTCCAACACTTCAAGGGTTTTCTTTCCCCCTTTGAAGTACTAATATCTAATTTCTTAAATCTTTTAACTGAAGCTCCATGGAGTCGCCTCTGTGTGTGTGTGTGTGTGTGTCAGGTAACCTACCAACTTCTTCTCTGAAAGAAACAGGTTTCTCCATAGGTAGGTGAGTCTCAGCTGATTGGAGTCCACATGACACGCTGCTCGAGTCTAACATTAGGGGCCCATTGGACTCAAGCCTTTGTTCGACTCGGGACCAAATTTACGAGTCTTGCATCTTTTGGTTAAACAACACGAAATCTATATCTGATTTCAGTCCTAGGAGATTGAACATAGAGCATGTTTGACAAGGAAGAAGAAATGATATATTGAACAAGGTAAAAGCTTTAGCCTTAGCCGTATCTAAGCTCCTTCTTTCATGTTATCTTGAATGTGCAATATGATAGGTCTTTCATCTTAGTCTTGTTCTCATACGCTCGTGCTTTTCTAGGAAGTTTTGATTATATGACTGAAGGCATTCCGTAAGAAACAATTCACTAAAGTTTTAAGTTGGTTGTCAGCTACCTAATGTAAAATGGCCGAAATTATCTATTTAAGCCAGTTGGGTTATGTTTTAACTGTCTAACATTGTCCATAAATCATCTTAAATTATGAATAGTTAGAGCACACATGGAAATTGTACTAGAGGCATCAACACACCTGGCAGGGCTCTCGATTCCACCAAACATGAGACGTGAGTTCGATTTTCGAAGCATGAATTCAAGTTTTTGACTCTCTGGTGATTGTAAAAAGAGAAGGAAGAAAAGAAAAGAAGACAATAGAATGATAAGCAACATATGCAGATCACGTTGATTTCTTTTCCCTAATAAACAGTAACTAACAAGGCATACGCAATTCGATCATAACCTATAACAAGTACCCAAGTTTCAAACTAAATTATTTTTATTATTTCTTTTCAACACGTTTTTAAGAGGTACTGAAGTTCCATTTTTTAAATATTACCGCATTTTTATAAATATCTGAAGTTGGGAGTTCAGAAGTCATTTCTCCATTTTGATGTTGCCTCCGTTGTGTCGACGCCCCCTTTTGTCGTCTTCCCTTCTCCTGAAAATTGGGGTTTACTGTGCGAGACTCGAAGATGGTCTACAATCGGTAATCGTCTTCTTGCGATGCGATTCCCCCACCACCTTCATTTTCTGCTAGTTGTTAACCTACACTTGGGTTTCATATATTTTAGGCTGATGTGCCTTTCTCATTTTCCCTCTTCTTCTGGCTGTCCGTTTGAGATGAACATAGTCAAACTAGGTAACTTGAAGAGGAAGCGGTTTCCTGATCGTTGTACTTCTGGTTCTTGTCATCTACTTTACATGCAATTCAATTTATTATAAATATTTTTTTGTTAAGTTCATTGACCCTTTTGGTTAGAGTGATGCATTTTGCTTGAATAAGAGATGCAGAAGTCGTATATCATGTAAAAGCGCATCATAGAATACCAAATGCGCTACGATTCTTCATTTTCATTGAACACGATTGCCACATTATGCAAAATGTCCCAGAGAGAGAGAGAGAGAGAGAGCTTTCTTAACCTGGTCAGCGATATTCCAACAATCAAGGGTTCATGTTGCCTCAGTTAATTGGTCTCTTCACTCTTTATCTCATGAGTAGTTCTGACAAGTTCATCGTTTTCCATTCTTTCATACGTAGGAAACGAGACACTGAGTGCATGGATGGACGGACCCATCAACTTTTCTTTCTGGTTCTTTTAGGCCAACATCTTATAAAGTATAGGATATTTGTTGTTGGAGCTCAAATGTGGCAAAAAGGGTTATAGCTTGTTGAAGTTCACTTAAGACCGCATTATCTTTGTAGGTTTTCATGTTCGTCGCTAGTGTATTATGCACTGATTTTGTATCCTGCCTCACATTTATAGAGCTGAAAGGACTACATAATTTCTCATGATCTACGCGGGACGAAGGTTGCTGCTTTTAAACAAGCTGTTATTAGTGCTGAAAGGATTGTAGGGTGGTGTGTGATAATTGTTTTAAAATGCATGAAAGCAAACAAGACTGTGCCAGTTTGGTAATTTTGTTGTCATTATGACTTCTTGATAATCATTACATTCAACTGATCCCTGAAAACTGTAGCATGTATAAGAGTACAATTTGCGACAGGGATTGTGAATAATTGATTTATGTCAGAGGTAATACATGGTTTTCTCTTTTTTGTCATCAAAAGTATTTTGAAAGGCATCATTGTATGGCTAGTGAAGTTGTCTTTTCCTATGTTTTATTCTCTTTTCATCATCATGTATATGGTTGTACAACAACTCTCTCCCTCTCCTCTCTCTCTCTTTGCACTTCTCTTCTTCTCTTTATAAAGTGCAAATTAATTGACCAGTGTTATCCGTATCACACCGTATCGTACGATACAATCAATTTTTTTTTTCAAAATTTTTCTTTTGCGATTTTCTGGCCTCAGTGCGCCTCTCTTCACTAACAATATCACATCACTGGAGTGTCATAGACTCAATAATCAAAGAAATGGAGCTCATCGTTTTGCTTACATATGAAAATGAGCAAATGTGCCAACTACATGTACACAGATAGCAATATGTTAATTTTGATATATTAGAGAAGTAAATTATGGAAGATAATGAAGAAAATACACTCCTAACCGAAGAAGATATTGCATGGATTAATTTGGAAGAAGCGCAACACCATCATCAAGGAGATGAAGATTTTGATTTTGAAGAAGAGGGTGGTGAGACCTTCAGCAAGGAAAAGATGAAGATTATTTAGTTGATGATCCTGGTTACAATTGATTACAATATGTAAATGTAAATGTATTTCATTTTTTGCTTCTAAATATATAATTTTTTTTAATTGTTCAATGGTGAATGATTAATATGTACTAAACTTTGCATTATATGAATTCTTTGTAATTATCATATTTTTCCTATTTTTTGTGATTTTTTAAGATTTTTACAAGTTTTTAATATTAAAGTATGATATGCTACGATATGATACGCTCATATCGTGGACCAAAATGATACACGATACGATACGTGTTGAACATTGAAACTTTTAGGGTGCTGGTTCAATTGGTGCTGGTCTTGCTTTAGCTATAGTTTTTACCTGGAAGTTCTTGAGGTCCCCTGTTGGATGCCAAAGACGGCAGCAGAAACGGAGGGGCCTTAGCACCGGGAATCAAGGAAATGAAATTACCACTAGAACTGAAGAGTCCCAACTCTTGGTTCCTATGGATCATGCAGCAAGTGAAGAATCACACTCTCTTGTGAAGGTACTTTCATGTTGCTAGCTTTTGTAATTTTGCCACACTGTAGCACAAAACAGTACATCTACTAAAGCTTTCCCTTCAGCTTTTGTAGCTGAGTATGGGATAGCTTGTAAAGAAGAAACTGAATGGTCGTAGAAAGGTAACAGGATTGTTCTTCCTTTCTGCTTCGTAGTATCATTCTTGCTGTTCACCAGAGTTTCAGGAAGCTGCAGAGTTTTAAGCCAAGTTGTTCAATTTTCTTCTGTCTGACTATGCTCTCATGACACACCTCTTCTTTTATATTGCTGTTTTCTCATGAATAAATGAATATTACTGCATTTTTCCAGTAAATAAATAGACCGGGGAATTCATCTTGTTTGGAATTAGTATATGTTTCATGTATATTGTAGGGTGTGACTACTCAGACAGATATGCATGAGATATTTTGATGATGCAGACCAGCTAAAAGTACTGTAGAAGAAATCAAGGAAAGTAAATTTCTGGTACAAAACGTTGCTTGTAATACTGGTATGAGGAATTATGTGTCCAAAACAAGTCCAAGTCTTATATCACGCTAAGTGAGGTTCACTACTCGGATTCTTTGTACTATTGTGCTCAATAGTTTGATGTTAGCATTGAACTCCAAAAGAATATCATGTTTTGTTATTGCCTTCCAACAATTCTGAGACCTTTCTATTTCCCTTTTTGATGATTCAACGCCTGATTTCCCACATGTTCTGATGGAGCTCCAAAAGGCAGCCATCAAGGTACAAAACACCTTAGGCATGCCTCATCTTAGAAGCTTCTTTTTCGAAACAAGCCCTTCCCTTGTTGGTCCTTTCCAAACAAACCCTCCCTTCACTATGGGAAAGGAGAAAAGAGAAAACCTACTTTTTCCTTAAGTTGGTCAAATGCACCCATTTGTTTGTTGGCTGGAGTTAGCAGCTAACTGGAGCTATTCAGTATGCAAAGCGTTCTTAGTTTTGTAAGTTTTGTAAAGAAATTGCTTACCTGCCATCAACATAAAGTCATTTTTGGGAAGTATAACATTGTACTAACTAAACCTTCGATTCTCTTTGTGATGGCATTTGATGGATTCTTAACCACAATCAGTCCTTTCGACCAACTTAAGGGAAGGATGGTTTTTCTTGGCTAACAATGACAATTTGAGGCTATCATTCGGAAAATCCATTAAGGAAAGGGTTGATAAAATGGGTTATGTTATTTAAAATTACAAACACTAAAAGTAGAAAATAATGTGAAAAATTAAAAACTTAAAGTCATCTTTTAGGAAATGCAGCATTGTATTGACTAAACCTTCGACTCTTTTTGTTATCGTATTTGATGGCTTTTTAACCACAGTTGGTCCTTGTGACCAACTTAAGGGGAAGGAGAATTTTCTTTGGCGACCAATGGCAATTTGAGGCTATTGTTCAGAAAATCCATTAAGAGTTCATAATGGGTTATTTTATTTAAAAATACAAACACTAAAAGGTGGGAAATAATGCCAAAAGTTAAACTTTAGAAGATAATATGGGAATAGAAAATTGAGTGATAAAACTTCGGGTGTCTTTTTTCGTGCAAGTGGCATCGTAAAGCTGAATGTTCCTCTTTAATGATATTGAGAGGAGGAGCTTGACCCAGTGTTGTTCGATGTGTATCGTATTGTTTATTGTTTTGGTCCACGATATGTATCGTATCGTATCACCTCTATCATACTTTAATATTAAAAAATTGGAAAAAAATCCAAAAATTAAAAAACAAGAAAATTATGATAATTACAAATAATTCATATAATTTAGACCGTGCTTTATTTAGGTTAAATCCATTTTGTATTCATGTGGTTGATCTGTTATCTATTGAGCTCAGGTTTTAGGTTTGTCATTTTTTTCTATCTCATCATTTTCACGATCTTAATGTAGAATTTCATGGTTGAATATCATTCTGATTTAACTCTAACATGTGATTGTTACAAAGAATATTGGTTCAAGTTTTACATGGATTAGTTGAGCCTCAAAGTGCCTTATGATGACCATTGTGTATGATGATTTACATTTAATTGTCATTTAGTGAGCGTGCTCTTTTTTTCTTTTTTGCAGTAGCTGATGTGCAAGGTAGTCTAAATTGTATGCCATTACTTAATATCAACATTATAAATTAAGTTGAATATGTAATATAAAAGCTTTGTTTTGTTAGGAGACTAGAATTATGAAAACAAGCATGCTATGTTGAAAATTAGTATTTTGCTTATAAGATGTACTTAAGTTCATTATGTTTTTAGAGTTTATTTATGTTGTACGTTTGAACTGAGTGAGATATTATGAACTAACACTATTTTGGAAAATATTGTATGTTGATAACCTTGATATTTTAAAAAACATGGTTATTTTTTCTACTTTAGAATGGGTGTATCGCTCATATCGTACTATACAGGCGATATAGAGGCTGTATTGCTTGATACAACCCGATAAGTTACGTGGCACGATACATTGCCCTGTATGATACGGTAACCTTTAACAATTGTTGTTCTATGTGTAATCAGAAGCTAAAGTTGGTGGATCGTTTGTTGTTTTGTGAGTTGAGCATCTTTGTCGATGACCTTTAGGGTGGCTTATGATTGAGCGAGGATTGAGTAGAAACCTTAGAGAGGATGAAGTTATTTATGTAGATAAGGCAAAAGAATCATGGGGCTCTTTTGGTACATACTAAACAAAGAAGCCTCTAGTTGAATTGTTGAGTAGTTGGTATATCGGTTTAGTGTTTGGCATAAGAATAGTTGTGTTGGAAGCATATTTGAAATTTGTGGAGCTTATAGCCACTTAGTAACTCTGCCCATGTAAGGGATCACCCTTGCATGGCCGGTCCGAAGCCCATATAAAGGAGGGTTGCATTAGACTTCCACCAGCTAGCGTTAAACTTTGTTGGACTTATTTATCATGGATTCTACAAATTATGATAGGGTTATGTGGAAACAAAGAATCCATGTAGCCGACCCCATCTAGTATGAGAAACGGATTAGTTGTTATTATTTGTAGAGCCACTTAGTATCCATCAAGTGTACCACCTCTTCCGTTGCTTGGATATGAAACTTATTTATCAGAAAAAAGGAAACAGAAAATCTTGCCTGAGAAACAGGAAATAGAAAATAAATGTTAGACATCGTGTATGTGAAGTATTAAGACACAGAAAATGACATAACAAGTTGAAAAAGAAAAGATCAAGTAGGTAAGTTGAAAGTTCTCGTGAAACATGCTAAATGGCATATTACAACTAACGAAACTAAAAAGTATACATGTTTCAAGTTTAAAATGAGGACAAATTGACCTTTCCTGACCTTAAACGCGACAGAAGCTTTGAGTGGGTTTGAGTCTCTTTATTTTCTTGATTTCTTTGGCTGCTGAGAAAATAAATGTTCCTTTTGCTTCTCTTTCGTCTAACAAAAATCTTTGTTGTTGTTACATGAATCATAAGTGCTGCATTTGTCTTTTTTATGCAGATGACATGCCGGCTTCTTGGTGTCATCCTTGAAGAGAGTGCACCAGAAGAACTGCAGGTTAGAAACTGATATCAACCAGTTAGCAACTCTGATGATTAGTTGCTGATTGTCTTTTTTCTCTTGCCATTGCAGAAACATGCAACAGTGAGACCATCTGTGTTGGAAGCTCTTTTGTTGATTACAAAATATTGTGATATTTATCTAATGGAAAGGGTTCTTGATGATGAGAGTGCGGTGGGCTCTTTCACCTTCTCTCATGATTATGCATATATTCCTTGTTTTTTTTGAAAGGTATTCCTAGTTTGTTCTGGCGTATAACTTGGAAGTCTAATTTTGTATCACTAGTTCTGCAGTTCTGCTTGTTGGTGTTTTTTCTGGTATACTTATGTCCTTCAAATGACTTTGTCTTATAATATGGTTTCAGTGAGACGCTCTTGGAAATATCTTTATTCTGGTTTTTCTTTTGTGTGCCCATTACGTAACTAGCAACACAATTATCTAGTCTATGCATCATCTAAGCTCTGCAATCTTCCTGGGTGCATAGATGGCACCACTTTAATTAGCTGGAGGCCTCAAAAAAGGTCCCAGTATCGCCTAATTATTAAGTTTCTTACTAGCGGGTGTCAGTGGGTGGGTTTGAAGGGAACCCCATCCCCAATAAACCTCTTAGTGTCGGTGTTCGGTAACAAAGGAGTACCTAAACCAAAATCAAGCTTTCTCTCACACTAAGGGTGGTGACAACAAAGAATTGTATTCATTAATTTATCCAGGTTAGAGCTGCAAGTTTCAAATAATGTGGAGCTGAGATGGGTCAAAAATGGTTACCAAGCCGAGGTGTACACAAAATCTGTCTGAAAACATTAAAAATTTTGTTCTTTTTAGTAGCATCTGAAAGGATCTGACTTACACATGGACTTACGTGGATCTGAACCAGGTGTAACTTGTTGGCACCCTTACTTCTGATCATTGCATTCAATTGCTGAGGCAGAGAACCTAGTAACAAGTGTCACTTTATCAAATATCAGGTTTGACGTGAAACAGATCCACGTCTAACCCATGAAGGGCAAGATCAAGGTTTGGTAACGAAAGGGTAGATCTGACATTTGGGTAAGATATCGCAAGAGTGAGCTGCTTTTCTTTTGAGGGAACTTTCTTTTCTGGAAAACCATCTTATATGTATATATTGTGGAAATGTTTGTGTAATAAGTTTGTAGAAAAGATGGTTGAAGAGATATCCTAGTTACAGAGACTAAGGAGCTAGAACGGATGGCTTCACGAATGATAAAGGAAGAAAAAGTACTCATGATGAGCAAAAGTAACAAAATGAATTGGAATAATTATTTTCACAAGCTTTTTAATAATGCACAGTTAGTTCAAATTAGATTGGGGGAGTTCGGTTGGCTTGCAGAATTACTTATGCCATATGGAAGGAAAAGAATGGAGGCAGACTGGAGATATGTCTTTATGTAACAAACAAGAGGACCTGCTATCTCTCCTTTCCTCTGCATTGAGATTAATGTGAATGCACTGAATGGTGAGTGGGAGCTTCTTATTCTTATTTTTAAGTGGAGGAGCAAAATTCTGGTTCCTTGTCTTACTGTTTCTAAGTTTCTCTGCCATACCAATACTTGTAGGTCTGAACTCCAATAAAAGCAAAAGTGGATTCTCTATCTAAAGAGATGCTGATATACTACCTAATCTGAAGCGAAGAGCCTTTGCTGCATCCGAGCATCCTTATTGTATGTTCAAGTGGAGGGGAAACTAAAAAGGTTGACACAAATATGTAGAATAAGTTAATAACAGAAAACGATTAGGATCTATGACATGAAGATCTACTATTTAGGCTATATACCTGTTAAGATGCCCAACTTTGAGACCAGGAAGAAGGTACACTTTAGTTTTTATTGATTTTGAGAAGGCCTGTGAGTCGATAAATGTATTCTATCAGCATACCCGGAAGGCAATACTGAGCTTGTTTCTTTTTGCTTTTTCGCAGGAAAGGGTTGTTTTAGCTTTAGATGATCCTGGACTTTTCACAACGGTCTGATTGATCAAGGACAAGGTGAACTGAAATGCAAACTTATTTCTTACCAGATGTTGGAAGCTTACCAGCTGCCAAGCTAACTCTTGCATTTTGCACAAAGTATGATTTTAAATAACAGCTCTTATGAAGTTCTGTTGCTTGACTTTTTCTCTCAGCCTTGATGATACGTTTTGAATCTATTTGCAGGTTTTATTTTGTTGCACAGAAAAATGGCAGGATATCTTTTGTACGACAACTAGAGCCTGACTGGCATGTTGATTCGTGCACAGCCATGTTCCACAAAGTGGGCTCCTTCTATTACTAATTGTATATATCTTTCTGTAATCGGGTACGGGTCTGCTTAACCCATCTTGCCACAACTACAACAACTAAGCCTTTTCCCATACTAGACGGGGTCGGCTACATGGTTTCTTTGTTTCCACAGATCCCTATCTTGTGCCATGTTAGCTGTTAACTCCCAATAAGCTAGATCATTCTTTATTGTTTCTTTCCAATACTTTTGTTGTCGTCCTCTACCTCTTTTAATACTTTCCAAATTTAGTTTTTCTAACATTCTTACAGATTCTTCTTTTGATCTTCTTTCTATATGTCCAAACCATCTTAAACGATGTTCTCTCATTTTATCCTCTATTGGTGTCACTCCTACTTTGTTTCTAATAGCCTCATTATGTATACGGTCTTTTCTTGTATGACCACTCATCCATCTCAATATCTTCATTTCTGTCACAGACATCTTTTGTACATGTTGATGATTAACTGACCAACACTCAGAACCATAAAACATGGCAGGCCTAATTGCTGCTCTATAATATTTACCTTTTAATTTTAATGGTATCTTCTTATCACAAAGAATATCCGATGCTCCTCTCCATTTTAACCAACCAGCATTAATTCTACATCTCCATCAATTCTTCCATCACTCTGAAAAATTGACCCTAGGTATTTAAAACTTTCCTTCTGAGGAATGCAATATGTGCCAATTTTAATTTCTATGTCCTCTGAAGTACCCAAATGATCAAACTTATATGGCATATATTCTGTCTTTGTTCTACTAAGTCGAAGGCCTTTGCTTTCTAATGTTTCTCTCTATAGTTCCAATTTTCTATTAACTTTTTCCTTAGACTCTTCCACTAATACAATGTCATCTGCAAATAACATACACCAAGGTACTTCATCTTGAATATGTTTTGTTAACTCATCCATCACCATTATAAATAAGTATGGACTTAAAGTTGATCCTTGATGTAACCCAATATTAACTTTATCGTTCCTTCATGAGTCCTCACACATGTTTTTGCACCATCATACATGTCTCTTATAAGGTTAATATATGTCAATGGGATACCTCTTTTTTCTAAAGTTCTCCAAAGAACCTCCCTCGGTACCCTATCATAAGTTTTTTCTAGATCAATAAATATCATGTGAAGGCCTTTTTTTTTGCTCTAAAATATTCCATAAGACGTCTCAAAAGGTGAATCGCTTCAATAGTAGATCTGCCTGGCATGAACCCAAATTGGTTCTCTGTTGTACTTGATACTTGTCTTAACCTACGTTCGATAATTCTTTCCCATAATTTCATAGTATGACTCATTAACTTGATACCTCGATAATTCACACAATTTTGAATGTCTCCCTTGTTCTTATATATGGGTATAAGTCGACTTGCTCTCTATTCCTCGGGCATCTTTTGGTTTTTCCATATTTCATTAAATAGTCTTGTGAGCCAAGTGATTCCTATTTCTCCTAGTATTTTCCAAACTTCTATATGAATATTATCTGGTCCTACTGATTTACCACTCTTCATATGTTTATGAGCCTCTTTGACTTCATTCTTTTGAATACGTCGATAGAAATTGTGGTTTATATACTTTTCTGAGTTGGCTAAATCTCCCAAACTAATACTAACATCTTTATTTTCATTAAAAAGATTATAAAAATAGTTTTTCCATCTATTTCTTATATCATCATTTGCCACTATAATTTTTTTATCCTCGTCTTTTATGCATCTAACATAATTAAGATCTTTAGTTTTCTTATCTCTAGCCCTCCTAAAAATATCTCTTTCACCCTCTTTTGAGTTGAGTTTTTTATATAAGTCCTCTCAAATCTTAGTTTTTGCTTCACTAACGGCCTTCTTTGCTTCCTTCTTTGCTTTCTTATAAGCTTCTAAAGTTTCATTAGTTTTTTTAGCATAATGTAATTTGTAACATGTTTTCTTTGCCTTGATTTTATTTTGTACTACTTCACTCCACTACCAAGCTTCTTTTTGTACCGGTACACCTCCCTTAGATACTCCTAACACATCTTTCACAACTTTTCTAATATGTATAGCCATATTGTTCCACATATCACAAGGTGTGCCAACATAATTCCAAATATCTCCTTCCAAGACTTTCTGTTTAAATATATATTCTTTCTCGCTTTTGAGGTTCCACCATTTAGTCCGAATAGCTCGATGCACTCTTTTCTTCTTTGTCCACTTTTTTATTTGTAAATCCATAATTAAAAGTCGATGTTGGGTGGTTAAGCTTTCTCCTAGAATTACCTTACAATCTTTACAACACGCGCTATTTTTTTTTCTACAAATAAAGTAATCAATTTGTGTTTGTGATAAGCCACTCTTATAAGTAATTAAATGTTCATCTCGTTTTTTGAAGATTGTATTGATTATAAAGAGATCAAATGCCATAACAAAATTTAAAATCTCCCTACCTTCCTCATTTATACTTAACCCATCTTGCCAATGCAAAAAAAATGTTTCCATGCTACTCTTTGCACATGGGATACTTAGTATCATGCTAGAACGAAACTGATCCTTGTGGACTGATTAAAAAGAATGTGGAACGTGTGGTTTTCCCCTATAAACATATACTATGACATGAATTAAATTAGTTTTTGAGATATGTATGGAATGTAATTTGTTGAATTCTCCTTATTTAAAGATAAAGGTTTTGTAAGCAGATTTTTCTCTTATTGTCCCCATTCCCGAATTCCTTAAACACGAATAAGGAAAGTTCTTTTAATAAAGAATGATTTAGACCTCTCTTAAATTGATAGTATAGTTGTTTTTCTTTTGAGAACTTGCAGTGTCCAAAATGAAATTGGAAGTCATTACACACTTCATGCGTTTCATGAAACTAACCTGACGTAAACCAGTCACACCCACACACCTAAGATGTTTGTACATAATGCAAACGTAGAATTAGCTTGAACATAACCTTAAAGTCTGGAACTACCAGTACTATCAAATAAACGAAATAAGAACTTGATCGACATATAAAGAGATCAAAAGTTCTCATTTTAGTTTTGTTCATTTGATGAAATGAGTACTGGATAGAACCGACAATATAGATAAAGGATCCCATATCTGGGATGGCTAGCTGTAACCATCTGCTTGGTTGCTTTTATTGAAGAATTGCTTCATATGAAGCCCTTAGGGAAGTTGGCGTCGTCAAAAGGGTTGCTTGGACCAGTTGGTCCCGTGGACATTGCCCTCCTGCAGAAGCCAATGTCCAGCATAGACCCTTAGAGCATTGGTCCTAGCCTCAAAATTATGAGTGTTATTTCCTACCCCTCGAGAGGCAGATCTACAAGATTACAAGTTATAAACTAAAAAGAAAATCATTCATCATGTGGAAGTGATTAAACACAACTTTCTCTGCGTCATCCTTTTTTCCTTTTAATCTTGGGAAGCAGAGATTGCCCTCCCTGGGGAATGTTTCTTTCCTTTTTCCTCCTGTATTATGTTTGCTTTATCACACAAGATCTTTCTAACTGTTTCCTCTGTTGTGGCTTCCCCAGCGATTCATAAGGTATCAACTTCATGTCTCGCCAACTGGATCAACCTACACAGTGCCGAACGTGTTCACCTCAATTAGTTTAGAACAGTACTTTGCAAGCACGGAAGAGAGTTAGTCATTTTGTGACTGGATCATTTTGTAGTATTAACTAAAGTTGTAGGTTGCTGAATCCGAGTCTCTCCATTCATATGTATGCATTCAAATGTGGACTCTTGACGAACTTATGAGAAAGAAAAAAATTATTATGGAAAAAATCTAGGTGTAAATTCTGTTATATTTTGCAATCACCTTTCAGTTGCATTTGGTACTTGTGACTCAGAGAGAGAGAGAGAGAGGCTTCAGTTTTGGTCTTGATAAGAACGGAAACTTCATTTCATTTAAAAGGACACCCAGTTGGGTGTTCCGCAAGCTCCTTCATACAGTCGGTTAACAATTGATTTACAGATATCATCAAAGAAGAAACCTTGGAAGACCGATTTTATAACCAACTTTCTGCACATCCTTCTGTGTTTGCTCTCTGAACTCCTTAAAAGTGAATTGCTTGTAAAGTGGAGGTTCCTTGCAGCTTCTTATCACCGAATCATAAGATGGGCACAGAAAGTAGGCTATAGAAAATCTTTCCTTCTGTTTATTTGTTATCACCGTGTGCTCCACACTCCTGTAAGCTCCATTACTCCATGCCTGCAATTGCAATTTTCTTGTTACAGTTAAATTCATGCCTCTCTGAATTTAGATACTCTCCCTCTCTATCTCTCTCGAGCACGTTTTTGTGGTTGCAAACCTGAAAGAGATCGCCAATGTTGACAATCAGAGCATCCGGGTTGGGTTTGACAGAAACCCACTTGGTATCCTTCCTCAGCTGCAGCCCACCAACATCATCTTGATGCAGCAAGGTGAGGAAATCGCTGTCTGTATGAGGCATCAAACCAAAGCATGAAACTGGGCATGGCGGGTACCGATTCAAACGAAGGAAACAAGTTTCCTCATTGCAATTCTCAAAGAAGTACTGCTTGCTCTGGCCCAGATTCTCTGCTAGCTCCCCTGCTAAAGTTACAGCTACTTTTGACATGTCTGCTGCAATTTCTTGCATCACTTCCCTGATATACAAAACAACAATGGCTTTATTTGGGCAACTTTTAGGTGGAGCTTTCTATATATATATATATATATAGAGAGAGAGAGAGAGAGAGAGAGAGAGAGTGTGTTTTGAACTGCAGCTTTTCTGTCAATATGCTGATATCAAAACAAAAACAATGTTTCATTTGGGCATTATAGGTGGAGTTTAGTGCAAATATATAAGAAAAGTTTGATATGCTTGTCATGTTATATACTTTTTGTATCCATTAATTTATTTTTGTTATTTTTGAAGGATAGTTGAGTTCAAACGTTAGAAAAGTACAAATGTACTTTTATAGAAGTACTTGATTGATATGCCTACTCTTTTGGCTTTTGAATTAGATAAGGGTGAGGAATCATGTATATTAGATAGAATCCCCCCTCTCTCTCTCTCTATATATATATATAACAACTACAACTACCAAGCCTTTTCTGGGTCTCCTACATGGATTCTTTGTTTCTACATAGTCTTATCATGTGCCATGTTAGTTAACTCACAATAAACTAGATCATTCTTTATTGTTTAAATAAAATGTTTCACGCTTTAGATGAATGTGCGTGTTTTGGGGCACCGTTTCATGTACAAGCACATACACGTCTAGGAGGTTCTCTCATCCCTGTGTTGCGTGTGTGCGAGAGAGAGAGTCACTGGACGAAAATCTTTATTCGATTTGTGCAAAACAAGCAAGGCTGCGCAAGGCACAAGTTGGCCCCACCAACCCATTCGGCATGTTAGCTAGGAACTCAGGAACACCAACAGAGGGATCTGTGCCTTACTAAATGAAGCTGGTCCATGCATGTCAGAAGAGCTGAATTAAGAGTTCCAGCTCTGTGCGGTCATTGAAAAGAGTCGCAGGTTTGCATGCTCGACTCATGCAGAACTTGGAACCAAGCCAATAATAACAAACAATAACAATGATGATGATAATAATAATACAATAATATCACTTCCTTTAATTGATCTTATAGTATGATAATAATAACAATATTAATAATAACCGTCTTACTTTCAGAAAAAACCCATGAAGATGCATACTAGTCGAGTCCAAAACCACTGTGATCTAAGATTAGGTGTGAAAAGAAATTCCATACCTCATAAAATGCAATTCCTCTACGTAGTAGTTATCCTGTGAGACCTTGACTAATGGAATATGGAATGCTTCTGACCAAGAGAACTGCTTCAAAGAGTTAGCGGAGGCACCCCCCCACCTATAGGACCCATCCAAAAGATTTCCCTTTGTTTTTCTCTCAAATGGGAGCTCAAAAATCTTAATTTGCTCTTCCCTCATCTGGTGCAGGAGCTCGCGACTTATCCCATGGTTCTGAACCTGGAAAAAACCCCATTCACTAGCGGCACAGACGATCTTCTCTCTGCAAATAATCTTTTCTCTCTCATCATCACTCCACAAGCTTCTTACATCAATCAATGGTAGCTCACGCTCCTCTGGCTTTCTTTCCCCATCTATCAAGCTACTAAACAGATTGTGATGCTGTTCAAAGAATGGTGGATAAGAACACAAAGTCTTTTCCATGGCATACATATCCTGAATGGTGATTCTGATGTGATTCACTGGCTCATATATATAGAGAGAGAACTCTATCTAGTTGCATCCGGAAAGGAAGGGCTATAGGTTATTATTCTCCTTTTTGAGTGTGGGAGATACAAGAGCACAAACGACTGAGACACGGAGACTGCTTTAGTGACAATTGTCACAAGTACACTAAGCTTTCAAAATCTTGAAATATGGCCCAATCAAAAAGAAATGACAAAAAGCTGCTATGTCAGTGGGACTAAGTCAAGAAAGATACCCGCTAAAGAGAATTAAATGGAATTCTTTGAACATGTTGAGTTAGGCAGGATTCAATAATTGGCATCTTTGGGTGGTGAGAAAGAAGATGCACGGCTTTCATCTAAACAAGTTTTAATCAGCATGGTTCTGAATAATGAATCATATCATGCGAGAGGAAATTATAAAAATATCATAGCGAGGAGGCACTCAATCAATCTGATGACCTTGGTCCCTGCCTGGGACCAAGGTTAATAGCCAGGAGAGAGCTTGCTTACAGAAAGAAGTGGTGCGAGCAAAAGCGGATGAACTAGTAGATTATAAAACGTTTGCTCCTACCATCTTCTGCTTAAGAAGGTCAGTGATGCAAAGCGAGTCTTTCTGCTGTAGCATAACTTAAGCATCGATACAGTTGAAGATCAAAATCACCAATTTCTAAAATGGCTATGACCTAATTAGAGAACAGAAGATCTCGTAAAGGTATGTTAGATTTATCTTATCTACTCGCCCAATTTGGGCTCAAAATTATGTGGGAAATACCTTTGAATTAGCGTGAAGGTTTCTCATGCTATCTTAAGAATATGTGCCTCATGAAACAGAAGTCTGTTTGATAGCGGGATTCTGGTTGAGCTGAGTCAAGTAGCTTGAGCCTGCAATTGGCATCAGAAAGATGGAACTGTATTTGAACAGTGTGTAAAACATAAAGAAGCTGAAATTTTGATGACTCTTCTGATGTGACTTTGATGTGCTTGTAGAAGAATCGTATACTTGTAAGATTACGCAGGGAGAGGCTCATGTGCTTAACCATATGATGTGTCTCTTTCCACAACCTGAGGCAGAAAGTCAGAGTAAACCTATGCCTTTTCCTGTCTTTGTCCGATGAAAAGCATTCTGGTGCTCTGTGTGTGTGTGTGTGGATCAGATTGGCCACTCAAACCTTTTCTTTTTTCTCACTACAGTACAGAAAATTTAGTGCCAATGTAGCATTGAATGCCCTGTCGTTTGAAATCTGTGAGATCATGTTCATAAAGTGTTTTTCCTTCGAAGTTCGGTAGTATCTATCCTTTCATTAGCTTAATCCTGATTAATTGGGAATCTTACCATCTACGATATACTTATTTTTGTGGCTAGAAACTTCAGATCGCTTACAAACAACAACAACAACAACAACAACTAAGCCTTTTCTCATACTAGACGGGGTCGGCTACATGGATTCTTTGTTTCTACAAAGCTCTATCATGTGCCCTGTTAGTAGTTAACTCACAATAAGCTAGATCATTCTTTATTGTTTCTTTCCAACACTTTTGTGATCGTTCTCTACCTCTTTTAATACTTTTCAAATTTAGTTTTTCATACATTCTTATAGGTTCTTCTTCTGATCTTCTTTCTATATGTCCAAACCATCTTAAACGATATTCTCTCATTTTATCCTCTATTGGTGTCACTCCTAATTTGTTTCTAATAGCCTCATCATGTATATGGTCTTTTCTTGTATGACTACTCATCCATCTCTAACATCTTTGTTTCTGTCACTGACATCTTTTGTATATGTTGATGGTTAACTGCCCAACACTCAAAACTATAAAACATGGTAGGTCTAATTGTTGCTCTATAATATTTACCTTTTAACTTTAATGGTATCTTCTTATCACAAAGAATACTCCTCTCCATTTTAACCAACCAGCATTAATTCCATGCATAACATCTCCATCAATTTTTCCATCACTCCGAAAAATTGACCCTAGGTATTTAAAACTTTCCTTTTATGGGATGCAATGTGTGTTAATTTTAATTTTTATGTCCTCTGAAGTAACCAAATTATCAAACTTACATTCCATATATTTTATCTTCATTCTACTAAGTCGGAGGCCTTTGTTTTCTAATGCTTCTCTCCATAGTTCCAATTTTCTATTAACTTTTTCCTTAAACTCTTCCACTAATATAATGTCATTTGCAAATAACATACACCAAGGCACTTCATCTTGAATATGTTTTGTTAACTCATCAATCACCATTATAAATAAGTATAGACTTAAAGTTGATCCTTGATGTAATCCAATATTAACTTCAAAGAAGTTTGTCATTCCATTATGAGTCCTCACACATGTTTTTGCACCATCTTACATGTCTCTTATATAGTTAATATATGTCAATGGGATACCTCTTTTTTCTAAGGTTCTCCAAAGAACCTCTCTCGGTACCCTATCATAAGTATTTTCTAGATTAATAAATATCATGTAAAGGTCTTTTTTTTTTGCTCTAAAATGTTCCATAAGACGTATCAAAAGGTGAATCGCTTCAACAGTAGATCTACCTGCCATGAATCCAAATTGGTTCTCTGTTGTACTTGATACTTGTCTTAACCTACGTTCAATAATTCTTTCCCATAATTTCATAGTATGGCTCATTAACTTGATACCTTAATAATTCATACAATTCTGAATGTCTCCCTTATTCTTATATATGGGTATAAGTGTACTCGCTCTCCATTTCTCGGGTGGTTTCTCCATATTTCATTAAATAGTCTTGTGAGCCAAGTGATTCCTATTTCTCCTAGTATTTTTCAAACTTCTCTCGTCCTACCAATTTACCACCCTTCATATGTTTAAGAGTCTCTTTAACTTCATTCTTTTGAATATGTCGGTAGAAACTGTGGTTCATATACTTTTGTGATTTGGCAAACTCTCTTATCATTTACCTCTATAAATATTTAGGTTGAGCTTGAACAAGAAGAAAAGCATGTAGGGATGTGGATTTCTCCTTTGGAGAAGGCCCCGTACTATCAAGATCTTCAGTCATATCCTAAAATTGTAAGATCTCGTGATCCTTTGATCGTTGAAACCAACTGGATGTCAAGTGTATCATAATGAAAATCTTAGCTTGACCTTGAGATATCTTGAAGATTGCACCATACCAGATGAGAATTGTTTTTTTAGATATGAATTTCAGAATGATTTGATCAATTAATTATATTAGTTAGCAATGTGAGAAAAAATATGTTAAAGACATGAATAATATGATTCTTGTGATATGAACCATAAGATTCTCACGAGTTATATGTATTAATATATACAAATTTTTAATAGATGTAAAGCAGTGACTCTAGGATCCTGATTCAATCCCAATCTTTGATCCTTTAGGTAGGATCTACAATTCCGACAACCTTGAGCAGGCCAGTGGCCAAACCATGTACATGGTGTTGTTCTCTCATTTGGTTTCCTTATTTATCTTGTTGTTAATTCAGGGCTTCCTATTCAATCCCACAATCCTCAATCCAGTCATTGTTTCTCTCTCTCTCTCTCTCTCTCACTCTCATATTCAATAAGGATTCTATATGTATTAATAACATTTACATGCATCATTGATAATGTAAAGTTCTAAAGTATAAAAAGTCACGTGTAAGGGACTTTTGCATGTGAAGATCAAGAGAAGACAAGGTTAAATCCCATATTGAAGAATGAGACAAACTCACATGTCTTTTTAGATAGTTATTAGCTCATTAACCTTAGTTCAAGGAGCTTACGGGGGACATATTAGACCATACATGCATGCAAGCGCGTTATGTTGGGTCGGGCTTGGGCTTTAGAATTGCCTTTGTTCTATCTTTTTGTATGAAAAACTTTTAGTCTAACGGTCAAAAGTGTGTTTATGCGAGAACGGTTTTAGGTTGGAGAGGTATATCGTTTGGATCGAATCCATGATTTATGATCCATTACACAACCTATAAATAAGGGATTGGGGCTCCCTAATCCGTCCTTATGCGAAAATACTCTCTCTCTCCTCCTCTACTCTTTGCGTTCTCTATCTAGCCATAGTATTCCCTACCTGTGGTGGTGCTTTCTATCATCATTTCTCTCCGAAAAAAGGCAACTGAGGCGTAGTTGAGGTTGACTCTAAACAAGGTATGTTGTTTTGAATTGTGTGTGCATTTTATCTTATGAGGAAAACGCATGTACCCTACGTACTCGGTAATGGGGGCATTGATTTCTCTAAGACAACTCCACAAGGGCGACCCACATATATAATTTCTCCTAATTCTTTGTGTTTTTCGTATGGTTTTTTTATGGCTTACTTTGGATATACAATTGTTATTGATTGGGTCATGTTTATAATTGTTGCATATTAGCTTCATATGCATGTATTTCTTAGGTATTTTTCAACAATCTTAGAGAAATCATTATTAACTGTATTAAACATGTCTTCGTCTATTACCCTCTGACCTAAGGCTGACTTGACCTTTATGTCATAACAGTTTTTCAATCCCCATCTCAAATACTGGTAGCACTATATGAAAATTTGGTTAACTATGTTAGGGATGTATTTGTATATCGAGTTGGATTGTCCCCAACCTGATGATATTGATCCTAGAAGCTCGAATAAAATCACTAAGTCAAAGGAGAAATACCTTGTACTGTTGTTGCATATTATTGGTATTGTTAAATATTTTAATCGATGTTTATAGTTCTTTCCTTTCCATGACAACGAAAGATTTATGTGTTATCTTGGATCGAAAATACAATATTGAATAATTCGGTCTTGAAAATATTTTGTGACCAAGTTTTTCAAGTATCAAATGGTAGAGGAGAAATATGTGACTGAACAAACTCACCAGTTTTAGTTTTTATGTAATAGTATGAAAGAAGTGGAGATGTAACTTCCTGAAAAGTTTATTGTTATGTCTATTATTGAGAAATTTACTAAATCTTTGGAGGGTTTCGACCTAGATCTCAAGTATAAGAAGGGTAAAATATCCTTTAATGACCTCATGATAGATATAGCAACAAAAAAAGAGCATAAAAGTTATAAACCGATTATGCTTGTACACAACACCCCTAGGTTTAACATGGTAGTCAAAAGAAAACAACCTAGTGATCCTAAGGTAAAACAGACAAAGTATTAACCAAAGGCAATTTCCAAAATAAACTGAAAAACAAATCGTACTGGTTTTATAGTAAGGTTTGACATTAGGCGAGAGATTGTTCTTCAAAAAAAGTCAAGAAACCTACAACCACTAAAGGTAAATGTGCATTTGTGGAAAATATAGTGATCATTGCAGCTACTAGTGACAAATATCTATATCTTAAACCTCATCTCCTTTCCATTTATGAGACACATTATTGGATTGTAGACACTAGGGTAAATGTGCACGTTTGGACTGTTCAATCTTTGTTTGTGTTTTAAGAGGCTATTTGTGGCAAAACTGTGACCCTAGAAGATTATTTGACTGCTAAAGTTAAGGGTGAAGGGCATGTAGACTTGATATTTCTTTTAGGAAATGTTCTAACTCCCGAGTTAGACACTCAGTGATCATATTTTAGTTAGACAGTGGTTAAGGTTGGATTGCAACTATAATAAAATTGTAATTACACGACTTAGTACAAGGTATTTCTTTGGGAAGAACTATTTGTGCGATGTAGATGATTTGTTTAAAATTCATGTATAACCAGCTACTAATTCATGCATGAATTTTAATGTTCATAAAATATCTTCTTCTTCTTCTTCTTCTTCTGTGTACAATGTTGAATCATCTGATTTATGGTATACTAGTTTGGGTCATGTAAACTTTGACTTCATGAAAAGAATGATAAAACTAAACCGTATTCCTAAGACTGTCATAAATAGAAAATACAAATATGATATATATGTCCAAGCGAAGCAACCTAGAAAACTTTTCATTCGGTTGATAGGAAATACAAAATTTTGGATTTGGTACACACCAATATTTGTGAATTCAGTGGAATGACTACTAGGGATAACAAAATATATTTTATTAAGTTTATTTATGACTACAGTAAATACTGTTATATTTACTTTTTTAAAAGTAAAGATGAAGCTTTGAAAAAGTTTTAAATATTTGGAAATGAGGCACAAACTCAAATTAAGAAGGTACTCAAACGATTAAGGTCTGATAAGAGAGGAGAATATATCTCAAGTATATTGTTAAAACAACAATATTGTTCATGAGGTTATTATTCTGTATTTTTCTTAATTCAACAATATAGCTGAATGGGAAAATAAAACCCTGTATGATATTGTTAATGTTTTAATTTAAAGTTCTTGGTTATCTACCTTGATGTAGGGGGAAGCTTTTAATATGGTTTGTCATATTCTGAATAGAGTTTCCCATAAGCATAAGAAAAGTAGTTATTTTGAGCTTTAAAAGAATCGAAAAACTAGTTTTCTAGATTACGTGGAGACGAGTTATGCGTATAGATTATTGGTCATTAGATTTGAAGTATGTAGCATAGATTATTTGGAAGTACCTTTGTTACTTTTAATATTGAAGATGATCCTATTACTTCTCCTATGGTAATGATGAAATCAACAAGTGTTGGAAGTGGATTTTTAAGAAGAAATGGAATACAAATAGAACAATCAACAAGTACAATGTTAGGCTAGTTGTTAAGGGTTACACACAAAAAGAAGTAATAGATAACTTCGATACCTATTCTCTAGTTTTTCGGATGACTATCATCCGAGTGCTTATAGCACTAACATCTATATATGACCTTACAATCCATAAGATGGATGTGAAGACTATTTTTCTACATGGTAACTTCTATAAAGAAATGTATATGGATCATCTGGAGAAATTTGTGGTTGGAGAGAATGAATCTAAGGTGTGTAAGCTTATTAAATTATTATATGATTTGAAAGTCACTAAACAATAGCATGAAGACTTTAATTGTGTGATATCATCTTTTAATTTTGTTTCTAATGATTATGATAAGTGTGTATGTTGTAAGTTAGTCAATAACGCATTTATCATTCTTTTCCTATACGCAAATGATATATTATTGTTTGGTTCAATAGTAAATGAGTCTAAGTCGTCTAGTTACTAGTTGTATTATGTATGATACATAAACTAGTAACTCGTACACTAGCAGTTGCCAACACACCTCAACCTACACATAAAGAAAGGCCACTGGTTTACCTTCCTAAAATCTACAAAACTTGGCATAAGCCTTTTGTCGAAATCGAATGTCCTTACTATCAATTGTCTTCCCAATTAAGGGCATAATTTTTACGTATCTCATTGCACTCCCAACTAGATATATCCAGTTCGAAGCCAACCCGATGGTTTAATTGAAACCAAACCGGGTTGGGAACAGGGCCTGAAATTGGAATGGAAACCAGTCCTGAAACAGATGATCATCTGGTTCGGTTCCAGTTTCACTTAGAACCAGTCCAAAACTGAAACTGTCCGTTCCAGTATTTTAATAAAATATTTTTATTTAAATTTTAAAAATGTTAATAATATTTATCTGTTTGAGAATCATAACCAGAATCAGCTCTGGGTCTGTTCGGTTACGGTTGTAGGTTCTGGGTCCCAACAGCGTTATGTAACAGGTTTTTATGGCCCTCGAATATGGGTGTGCCGTGGGTTACCCGAAATATGTACTTGATGGCCTACCCAAGAAGGAGACCCAAGTCGAGATGAATCCACTACTATCCGGGTTGCGTCTCCATTAGATCTGGGGCCCAGTGTCCTCCCACACCTCAACCCTACCCGAAACCAAACCAGACCCAGTGCTACGAATTTCGGATGCAGTTCTTCGGGTAGAAAGTCTTGACCCGATCTTGCCCATCCAGGGGTAGAAACGTAAATAAAAGAATGGCTACACTTGAAGCCCCGACAATCTCATCTGGAATCCTTGCTCTTCTTTTTCAACTCACCAGCGAGCTCTGCGCACAGCGGCGTCTTTCCAAACCTAATCCTCGTTCCCTTTCTCTTCTGAGGCAACGGTATGCTCTCTAAGGAAAACCTGATCCTAGATTCTTTTGTTCTTCAGTGTGATGATAGCAATTGATTAGGGATTTTGATTGATGTCTATCACTATAATTTCTCTAGGCGACCTATTTTGGTTTCTCTTTTTCATTTTTCTGCTTTTCTGCATGTACTCAAGGGTTTTTAGCTTCTTTGCTCATGGGGATTATACAGGCGTGTTAAGCTCTTGGGGAAGTCAAAATCTTTTCTTTCTTTGTGAGATTAAGCTCCTCTATAGTTGATTATTGGTGATTGAGTTGATTATATTGTTTTTTTGGGGTTGTTTTCTCAATGTCACTATTCCCTTCAGTGTTGTTTCTCCTCCTGTTTGAGGAGTGAAGATGGACATGCGAGCCTTTCACAAGGTATAAGGGCAGCCTTCAGTATGATCATCTGTAGCGTATTGCTGGTCGCTAGGTTATCAAGGTTGTTACTGCACTGAGCATATTTAGGCATAGGACTAGAAGATTGTTCGCATTGAGGTCGAGGGTGTTGTAAGGTTTGTATCGTCCTACAAATTTGTCTAATGCTTCAAGAAAGCAGCTCGTTACAGATTTTATCATTTACTCCAAAAAAGACAGATATATATATATATATATATATATATATATATATATATATATATATATATATATATATATAGAGAGAGAGAGAGAGAGAGAGAGAGAGAGATAGCAAAGGCAAATGTGGATATGAGCCGAGGCCCAATGGCATCTGCATATTACAAGAGGTCCCCTGAGTACCCAATTCAAACTGGGTCCACAGGAACTTGATTTTATCCAAAACCTAACAAAACGGCCCACTTCAGAGAATACCACTACCAAAGCCAAGAAAGTTGAGGTAAATAATGGCATCCTATCAGCATTGCATAATAAATGGATCGGGTCTGACGTATCTGGTTGGCTAATTCTTAAGGGGACATCGATCATAACAACAATCAAGAAGCTGCTCTGTTCCTCTTGTGTCAACAAGGGTACGCTGTCATGAATATAAGTCAAAAGGTGGGTCATTGTATTAGGGACGGATCAACATTACGGCGTCATCCGAAATTTTGAAAAATTATGAAAGTGCACTGTAATTTCGAGAAAAGGTAAGGTTCACCTCACCTGTAATTTGAAAAACGAAAAGGTGGTGACATGTGTAAATTTTAAAAACTTTAGCAGATATGGGCCTTTACAAATACCTCGAAAAGGTTAGGGTTTAGATTTATGCAAGGCAGCATCTCACAGCCTTTTCACCTCCGGCGACAATTTGCACGATGGGCTGACAACATGTTGTGTGGGTAATGCTCCGCCAAGACCACCACTATTCTTTTTCTTTTGGTAGTTAGCGACTAAGGGTAATCGTATCTCTTTATTTCTCTCTCTAGTTTGTTAACTTTGTTTGGCAATTTGAGTCCCATTACTGATGAATTAATATGTGTGAATCAAAGTGTAAAACATTGTCATTTGTGGGCTCTTTTGCACATTAAAACTCATAATTTTTTCATATCAATCATTGTGAAATTCTTGTTTTTTAATTGTTAGATCATATTATTGCTTTTGTTGGAGATCTTGTCATCTTTACCTTTCCTTTTAGATTTCTATCATGCGCTGTTAGGAAAGGCTGCAGGGCTTAGTCCCAATGAATCACACACTAATGATAGTATTTTTATCATGCCAAAAGTGGGGAGCGAAACTTGTTATTAAAACAAGAAAGCAAATAGAAAAAACCTAAATGAAATTAAGTTCTTGGAAAGAAAATCTATCCAGCAACAATCAACTTGGTTCTGTTTGGGCCATTTTGAACTACCTTTGAACCTTCTCATTTTAATTCATAACATCAAAAATTCTTAAATATTATATTTTCAAAAAAAATCCCTTTAAGAGAAATACACTTGAATGAGAAGGAAGATACTGATAAAAGGTTTCTTTGCATTGTTAGCTCCATTACTTTGATATTTCTTAAATCTGCTAATAGTTATTAATTTGAGCATTGTTAAAGTTGCTAAGTGTTATTAATTTGAAATACAATTAAACAAGTTTTTTATTGAATAATATAACATTTTAGATTTCTGAGTATTGTTAAAGCAGCATTGTTAGCTCCATTACTTTTACTTGATGTTAAAGTTATTATTATTTCACTTGATGTTGATGCTAACTCTTAAGCTATTGATATGTATCAATAGTATCATGCCATTTTAAATAGCATTATTATGTTACAAAATCAATTAATCCATGAAAAACTTTTAAATAATAATTTTAAAATAACAATATTAATTAGTAAATAAGCCATTATAACTCATACAAGTGCGCCTTGCCCCAAAAAAAAATCCTAAGTCCGCCACTGTTTTGTATGCATGACGTTGGTTCGGCAGAGCTGTATGTGGATACTCAGCGAGTTGTAACATTCACTGAAGGTTTTGTTTTCAACTAAGAAAAGGAAAAAGATTCCCATGGATCCACTTGCAATTTTTCGTTTCTTTGTGCTTAAGCCTAAAGGTTGGATGTTCGTGTCGTGTCTCTTCATGTGTCTATTAGTATAAGTGAAGGCACAACAATTTGCCCTCGCTGCTCCATGCCTCTCAACTCTTGCAAAATATTCACTTCCTCCTTCAGTCTCGTACTCCGTGATGATACTCTCTATAACAGGTTTATTTATGACCCATAAAAGGTTCATGACATCATGTTCCTACTCTTTTTCTTTTTCATATTTGTGGATAAAAATATGTACATTCTTTCTTTCTCTTCGTCGTGATAAAATTCAATATGTTTCTTCATTCAAATTTATACACATATGATGATGCCCAAACATATGTGAGGATAATAAGATTGGCACACATTGTCTTTATGAAAAATAATGTTTCAGATATCTAGAGTTAGCTTTTGTGAGACCAATAGAAAAATTGATACAAATGTCATGTATAAAATTAATATAGGATAGTTAAAATGGAGAGGTGTATCATATATCTTATGTGATAAGGAGATACAATTAAAGTTGAAAGGTAAATATTATAAGGCAACAATTATATGGTATTAAGTGTTAGACATTAATCATCAACATACGCATAAGATATATGTAGCAGAAATGAAGATATTGAGATGGATGTATGGTTGACAAGAAAAGACCATATTCACAATGAAGTTATCATAGGCAAATTATCGTTTAAGATTTGCATACATGAAAATGCAACCAAAGCAAATTCTCATAAGAAGGTATGAGAAACTCGATGGTAAAATTATTAAAAAAGAAAAGAAAGAACACAAAAATATTGAAAGAAAGTAATAAAAAAGTATCTCACTTTTGTTGAGTTAATTGTTAGCATCACAAGGATCAAGCTCTATAAAAACAAATAATCCATGAAGCCAACCCCATGTAATATGAGAAAAAGCTTAGAAATTGATCAAATTCATAAACATAAGATGTTTGTTTTCTCCCTTTTTAGTTTTTTGGTTATTTATCTTACCTAGTTGTGCAAAAGGCAATTGGGGTGCTGAAATTAGATTCTCTATTGCCAAAAGGTTTCTATTTTTCTCTATTGTTCTTTTGGAAATCAGTTAGTTGGTGGGATAAATTCTTTTTGGTGATTTATTCAAGTTAATGCAAATCAGAGTCCTCTAAAAGATCTTTTTGGCGGTGGTGGTCACAAATCAATTAAGAAGATTGACCATATTTTAATATTTATTCATGAATTGGTTCATATATCAAAAGAAAAAATGTCAAAAAAGAACAATCTAAAGCAGAAAATGGAAAAAGCTCCGCTTGAGTTCCACTCTCAACGCAAACGCAGAATTTGTGGCACTAGGTCTATGCACGATGCAAACATTGAACTGATGGTGGGGACTCTTGGTTCTGTCCTAGCACAGCCCAGCCCGGCCATTTCCATGGCTCCCCACCTGGAATGTCAATGCAAATTTACCATCAGAATTGCAGTTGGGTCGGGTCGATTTGAGTAGGCCAGGTCCAGGTATTTATAAGAGGCTAAGAGTATAGAACTAGAAATGTTCATGAGGTGGAGTGGGGGATCATGGTCCCGCTCCCGCTTAAGGACCCAGTCCGTGTCCCCGCCCCATGGGTCTCCATGGGGATCTGTTCCTGCAAACCACTTGAGAGAGAGAGAGAGAGAGAGAGAGAGAGAGAGAGAGAGAGAGAGAGAGAGAGAGAGAGATTCTGCTCACTGATTTGGAGCCATTAATTGAGGAAATACCCAAAGGACCAGCACAAAGAGGGTGAGAGAGGGTGGTCATTGCTCAGGGTTTGAGGTTAGAGGAGGAGCTAAAGGGAAGGGAAACGAAACGAAAGGGCCGGGGGGAAGAAGGGGAAAAATTAAGAATATTTATCCTGGGTTTGGATACCGAGAGTTTGCGTGACTGGTTTACTGAGTGGGGATGCGGGTTTGTAGAGCAGGGACCTGGCTGCCCCGATCCCCACAGGAATCTGATCTGACTTGCTATGCCCAGCTCTGATAAGTAGGTGGGTCTCCCGAATCCGCCCCATTTGAGGCGGGGCTCCGTAGGAACCCTTGCCCCATGAACATCCTTAACTAAGAGCCTAATGAAATGCCCGATTAAAGATGGGTCGGTCAACCTGGTTTCAAGCTGAAGTCGAAGTTACAGATGACCCGATTTTGCCCCCCCTTAGTGAGAAACCGGTTTTACGAAACCGAGAATTTCGCGACTCGAAAAATCTGGTGCGGGAGAGCCCTGTTTCCGATTAGGGCAATCGGAACTCCGCCGTATCACTCTTGCATCTCTCCAGCGGTGATCTTTCTCCCGGTGGAGCACCCTTCTTCTGTAGGTCTCTCTATCTCTCCCTCTCTGCACCCCATGGTAGTGCGATTTTCGTCGTGCATGCTTTTCCGGCAGCATCTGCTGGGAAACCATGAGATGGTATTTATCCGATTGTATCGAAAATATAATCCTAATTCTGGGTAACTTTTTGTTTCTCAAGGCATTTACCAACAGGGTGAAATCTAATCTTGATAATATGCTATAAAGTTTCTCATCAAACACTTTGTTGTCCATTCGAGTTTTCTCTATGGAGATTATCTTTGATGGCAAATCAGCAGCACTTTCTTGGGACTTTTGGCTTTTCTTTATGATTGTCCTTTTGTGATTATATAAGTTTCAGTGTACTTTTCTTTTCGCTACTGCGTCCTCCTCATTGATATGTTTGTCTAGTGGTTAGAGTTTGGAGAAGGGGAAAGTTGGTAATCTCTATCTTCTTTTAAACGACTCTTTTTTTTGCTTTTGTTGGTGTGAAGGCACTGAAGCATGAAAACGGGTATCTCTATGTATTGTGACTGCTTCAATTTTGTGGTTGGGATTTCTTTATTAAATGTAACTGTTGCCTGATACCATTGTAAAATTTTGAAACTTGTGAGGTAATTCATGATGCATCTTTAGATTTTTTATATGGATTGTGACCGTACTGACAAGTAGGTAATTGTTTCTCTCGTCGTGTTGCTACCACTGAAAACTTTCACTAATTAACGAACTTGAGCCCGTGCTTCTTCAGAAAAATTGAGTGACGATGTTGCTTCATCGCCCCATAACCCGACTTCGGATCTTTATGCCACTATCGTTTCATGCATCTCTCTTCTATTCGGACTTCACCAACATGAAGGCGAAGGTTGATCCACTGCAGGTTGTGTTTAGAATCCTAACCCACTCTTGTTATGCAATTGGTTTTTCTACTTTTAGGGTTTAAAGAGCTGGTTTGTTAGCAGAGGGTGTAAAATGCACCTGCTTCTTCACCAAAGTAGGATAAATTGGTGTATTTTATTGTGAGATTTGGTTTAAAGTCTTAGATCATTCAACTTTCTCTTATCTTTTGGGATAACCGGGTGCATCCTGAACAGTCCTTTAGGATGCGTTTGCATTACTGGGACGCATGCAGATGAAGGGGCAAGGTGCTGCTTCGTCCAGGGATGCTCTCTCGTGGGGACAAAGCATCTGGATGAAGCGGCCTCGTGCCACATCATCCAGGATTTCAAGCACACCCTTAAGATCCTTCATGGTGGTAGAACTATGAATCCTAAGAGAGTTTATACTTGATCTATTTTTGATAAGAAATACACTGGAAATCGCCACCAACCACATTAGCCCACCAGAATCCTTAAGCGATGCATTCACTAATCTAAAAATTGCAGTTTCATTTAGGAAAATGCATATTGGAGCAAATACCATGCCTTCATTTTTCCTACTTTTCTTATGGGAAAATGAGTGTATCCAGTATTTTGAAAACTTTCCATTACTCGGAAAATGGTGGACAGAATGAAGCTATGGGTGAAAGGGGGGGAAGGAGGTACCGGGTGTTTGAGTTTTCGGCGGAGTCAACATGATCATCGAGGGCAGCCAGATGGTAATCTTAGATTCTTTATTATAATTTGTTGCATTTGCCGCCAAAGTGATTTTCTGTACAGTTCAATACTTCAACACCATGCATTACACTGATGTGTCTGAGCAATAAGAAGTTATTGTGACGTTTGAAAGTTTTTGACTCTCCCTCTTTACTCGACTTCGTTGTGTTAAGTTTATTTTTATGATAATTATTTTAAAAATGTCAAAGTAGTAATCATATTTTTGTGACATAGGCGGAAATGGGGGCAAAGGTGGAAATGTTATTTTTGAATGCTCTGCATCAGTTTGGGACTTGAGTAACCTGCAACATCACTTGGTACACACTGAAGGGGTTCTACTTCTCCTTTTCTTTCTTGGTCTGTTTAGATGTTGACTATTTCTTTTAGCAAATGTGTAGTTGCTGATTTGTACCACAAGAGTGTCTCTTCTGCTTAAGAGTTGTCAAGCATATATGTCACTAAGTTACGTATTTGCATCTTAATGGTCCTTGCTTGATTTATTAATGGGGTTTCATCTGGCAGAATGGAAATAGAGGTGGCCGGGGGTTGTGATAAGGTTGGAAGCCGAGGAGCCAACAAGGGTATAATTTGTAAGCATGTCCTTTTGTCACCATTAATGCCTTATTTCATCATGTGAAGTCATTCGTGATTGGCTCTTTTCTGTGCACAGATATTATTTACCTGAAAAAGTGGAAGAATAAGAACCAATATGTAGAACTGTTGTTACACTACTTTCTTTTGCTGGTCACAAGAAAGTTAGGCAAGGCTTATCGTTTTGCAGGTGGCTCAAGTTCCTGTTGACACTGTTATCCATTTGGTAAGGGGACAGTGTCCTTTAATCATGGAAAACAGTCGGACTAGAGATCTGCAACCATGGGAAATTCCTGATGTTGAAGTTGATGAGTCTTCTGTCTGTAGGAGCATCGCTGCTGTTGAATGTATTGGAGATCAGATGGATGACGGATCCCAAAGATGTTCTTTAAATAACGGGCATATCGGCCATGAAAGGAAGTCTGGGAAGTCACCACTGTCACAATGTAGAGATCGAATTTCCTCTACACTTCGTTCTGACAATGATATTGGAGGTGAAACAGATGAATGTTTTCCATATTCGAAACATGGTGATATGGATGCAGAATGCGTGATGTCTGAGTATGAAGCATTTGAAGATGACAGAGAAGAGGAACTTATACAGTATTCTGGCGCGGAACTAATAAAACCTGGACAAAGGCTCATTGTTGCTCAAGGTGGAGAGGGTGGGTTGGGAAATGTTTGTCTGGGAAGGATGACCACTCCTAAGAATAACAAACGCATTATGCAACATGAAGAGTTAAGTAACCTCGAGGATTTGGATGGTGAAGCTACACAGACTGCTGGCAAGCCTGGTTCAGAAGCCATTCTATTATTAGAACTCAAAAGTATTGCTGATATTGGGCTTGTTGGCATGCCTAATGCTGGTAAAAGCACTCTCTACTTTGAGGCTGCATCGAGGGCTAAGCCCGCCGTTGGTCACTATGCCTTCACCACTCTTTAGGCCAAATTTGTGAATCCCTGAACTATGATGATTTCTCAATAACCGTGGCTGATATTCCCGGACTTTATAAAGGAGTGCACACCAAAATCGTGGCCTTGAACATGCATTTCTGCGCCACATAGAACGCACAAAAAGGTTCTGGCTTTTGTGGTAGACTTGGCTGCTGCTTTAAATGGAATGAAGGTGATTCACCATGGGAACAGCTAAGAGATCTGGTTATGGAACTAGAAAGCCACCAGGCTGGTTTGTCAGACTGACCTTCTCTGATAGTTGCTAACAAAATCGATGAGGAAGGTACAGATGAAGTGTACAAAGAACTGAAGAGAAGGGTGCAGGGCATTCCTGTTTATCCTATCTGTGCTGTCTTAGAGGAGGGTATTCCAGAGTTGAAAGGTGGACTCAGGCGTCTTGTAGATGGTGTTGAAACCAGTGGAGTTAGACTAGATGCAATCGTAGTCGATTAGGGTCTCCTGGGTTCGTGAAAGTATGTGCATTACATGGAAGGTCTGACAAATTGTTGGAAGAAGGTGCTGCTGCTCGCAATGTGAAGTTTTATTTGCAGAGGCATCTCTCCTGACTTCTCGGAAACCTGACTGAAAAGGAGGAGGACTGTGTGGTTAGCATCTTGAACTGTGTGATCTTCATGATTAACCATGCATTTGATCTGTCCAAGAATGAGTTGCCATGCTTCTGATATGTGAGCAGTGGCGGATTTGCAAATTGTTCATGGTGGGGCTATAGCCAGTGAAACTGTTCAGTGCGTGGCGAACCATAATTTATGGCCCATGGATTTCAGTGGGCTATAGTTATTTTTCTTGAATTTTTCGAATATCAAGTGGGGCAGGTGTCTCACCTTGGCTCATTTTACTTTGCCACTGCGTGAAAGAATTTCCAGTTTGGATCATTTAATTTTGAATGTGTAAAAGGTTGCTTTTGCAAGCAGGTACGCTGATTGCTGCCGAAAGGTTGCTTTTCTAAATCTTAGAATGGGTGGACGGTTGGCTTCACTAATTGTTGACAATCTTAGAAGTGTGGATATCTTACAATTGAATTCTCTTCCACAAATGCATATCGTTCTTTATATCAATCAGTAACCTGTTGGCCCTTGCGTGTGGTCTTTGGTCATCACCTACAAGTCTCTAATTTGTAATATATTCGCTCAAATCATACATATAAGGATTATGACTTCGCGTTTCTTCAGTTCATTCTGAAGATTTAATGCTTTAGGGGCAATTCCGGTGCAAGGGATTTTGTTTGTCTCTTCTTGATTGAAGCGGAACTGCTGACGGGCTGAAATCCAGCTATTAAAATGCTGAGGAACAATTTAAGGTTGTCTTGGGAATGGTGCTTCCAGCTGACAGTCTGGTTGTAACAATGCAAACCGTGGTTCGATCTCCAATTCAGGACTTCCAACACCTTAATATACCGCTAGTTGTTCGCAGAATCATGATTGGGTTCAACTGGTGCATTTGAAACTCATAAGGTGAACAAGATGAACCGAGGTCGTTAGCTAGCTTAAGGATTCTGGTGGACAAACAAGAGGCCCCACCTCTCTCTCTCTCTCTCTCTGAAGTTCTCATTCATTTCCTTCACCATCACCATCGATGGCACAAGGAGAATAAGATTTGATATCTCATACACAAAAGACTATCTGTTGATGATCTTATTTACTGGAAGTGAGAACGAGGGTCTTAGGCCACCACCTGAGTCAGTATTTCCATGCTCAAGATCTCGGTCAGCTAAGTGGCGTAGAGGTTTTCAGATCTTCAGGGGGACTGGATTCTCTTATTGACGTCCGAAGATAGACCCGACTCATGGTAGCCAAGTTAGCGATGAATGGAACAGTTAAGTGTGTACTAGGTCCTCTTCTCCCGCCCCCCCCCATCCTCTATATAATGTGTGCATGCATGCACCTGTTTGTGTGTTTTCCGAAAATATGGCTTTCCCTATTGATTTGCATAACTCGATCTAACATTTCATTATAAATTTCTTTTAAGCATAAACGAAAGCAGAATGGAATTTGAAGCGTTAGTATTGTTGTTATTCAGTTCAACCTTCCCCACCCTTTTTCTAGTTTGTCACAAAGAAAATGCTTGTAAGATGTTCCTATTTGATTTGAGTTAGATCATACGGTTGAGACTGAACCATAAACAATGTTTAGGAGTATATCTAAACATTTTTATCCTTGTTTTTATTTTTTATTTCATTCGTATTGCATGCTACATTTGAGTTAGATCATACGGTTGAGACTGAACCCTAAACAATGTTCGGTGAAATCTTAGTGCCTCAGTCTTGGCTAGCTCAACGTTGTTTCACCTTGTTTGCTTCAATCAGCAGTAATCCCTAAATGACAATCTGTTCTCTTATACACACTGGGGTTTCAAAATATATCCATGAACAGGGTCATGCTATGCCCTTTTATGTTTGGAGAAACCCTTTTCTGTGCAGTTTTCTCTAGTCTTTGTTCTCTTGTTGGAAGTAAGCTACCGGATTCGTCATCTTATTAATCATCGTTCGTGTTCCTTTCTGTCTTTTAATGTTTGACTGCAACACCGTGCCCCTTTTCATCAGAAAAGGGAGGCCTCCTGCAGACTCTTGGTTGACCTGTGGAAACTGGAATATGCTATCTCTGTTGTTCATCAGCTTAGCTTGTTAAGTTAATTTTGCTTATGCTACTCCATGATTGCAGAATGGGGGAAAGACATAGATTTAGTCATTTAGGTGTTAGCTGCCAGTTATCGAATCTTATTATTGACCGTACAACTTGGAAACCCATATTAATTGACCAAAATTTAGGTCTACTGTGTGGATTAATGTTAATTATAGTTGGGTTTATTAAACTCATGTGTATTAATGATATTTAATTCATGTTGTATTCCCAAATATTCAATGGAGGTATCATTGATACATGTGAAAGTCTTAAAGTATAAAAAGTCAAATGTGAGGGACTTTTGCATGTGATGACTAAGAGAGAAAGTTTAGTTTCATATAAAAAAACATGGCAAACTCACGTGTCCTTTTATATATTTGGTAACTCATGAACCTTAGTTCAAAGATCTTGGGAAGAACATATTAGACCACACACGCATGCGCACGCGTATCGGGTCAGGCTTAGGCCTAGGTTTGAGAATTGTATTCAGTTTATCTTTTTGCACGAAATTCTTTTGATCTAACGGTCAAGAGTGTACGTGTGAATAATTACAAAGCGAGAACGGTTACAAACCTGAATAGGACGGTGATCCATTACGCGCACTATAAATAGGGGATTAGGGCTTCTAATCCCAATACTAGATTTCTGCACTCTCTCCTCTCCTGATTCCCTGCTTCTCTCTACGCATGACATTTTCTATAATCTTCTTTCTCCAATGATAGGCAACTGAGTCGTTGGTTGAGGTCAATTCGAAATCAGGTATGTGCTCTTCGAGTTGTGTATACATTTTATCGTAGCAGAAAGGCACATGCACCCCTACGTACTCATAGCGGGCGGTGATTTCTCTAAGGCAAGTCCACAAGGACGACTCGCAAAGATAAGTTTCTGATTTTTACTTGTGCTTTTGTTTTCGTACAGCTTGATTATGACTTATTTTGAATATGCGATTGTTGTTTATGATTGGGACATGTTTACATTTGTTGTATATTATTTTATTATGCATGTATGGCTACAATTCTTTCTAAGAATCTTGGAGAAATAATTTTTTATCATAGTGAATATGTCTGTGTATGCTGTCCTCTGACCTAAGGTTAATTTGACCTTGATACCAGAAAAGTTTGTCGGTTCATATTTTAAACACTGACAGCTTTGTATGAAAATTTGGTTAACCATGTTAGGGTTGCATTTGTATATCGAGTCATATTATTTTCTACCTGATAATACTGACCCTAGAAGCTCGAATAGAATCGTTGAGTGGAAGGAGAATGACACTTTGTGCCGCTGTTGTATTTTATTGGCATTATCAAATATTCTATTTAATGTATATAGTTTTTCTCCTTCTATGATAGCAAAAGATTTGTGGGTGCATTGAATCGGAAATACAATACTGAGATATGAAAAGTATTACGTGACAAAGTTTCTTAAGTATCAAATGATAGAGGGATAATCTGTGACCGAATAGACCTACGAGTTTAAGTTTTTATGCCATGTTTTGAAGGAAGCCGAAATTGAGCTTCCTAACAAGTTTATTGTTATATATATTATAGAGAAATTTTCTAAGTCTTTAGAGGGTTTCGGCCTACATCTTAAGTATAACAAGGGTAAGATGACCCTTGATGATCTAATGATAGACACAACAATAAAGAAAGAGTATAAAGTTAGAAACTCGTTATGCTTCTAGACATCACTTATATGGTTAACGTGACGGTCGAAACGAAACAACCTAGTGATCTTACGAGAAAACAACTAAAGCATAAACCAAATGCTAAGATAAAAAAAAACTCAAGAACAAATCATGTTGATTTTGTGGCCAGGTTGGACATTCGGCAAGGGATTGTCACTCAAAAAAAGCCAATAAACATGCGGCCACTAAATGAGTTATAGTCAAAACAGTGGTGACCACTACACCTACCAATGACGGGTGTTTATCTCTTAAATCCCATCTTTTTTTTATTTATGAGCTACAATACGTAATAGTAGATATTGGGACTAATGTACACATATGTGTTAATCATTCTTTGTTTGTGTCTTATTAATCCGTCTCTAGGCGAACAATGGTCTTAGGAGATCACTTGACTACTGAAGTCAATGGCAAAACGTGTATCTACTTCAAGTTTTCTTTGGAAAAAATTCTAACTCTTGAGAGAGTTGGACACATTCCAATTATTCGCTTCAATATCCTTAGTGGTCCTCCTTTAGTTAGGGAGTGATTAAGGTTAGATTGCAAATGTAATAAAGTCATTATTACACGACTTAATACTAGGTGTTTCTTTGGAAAGGGTTATTTGTGTGATATAGAATATCTATTTAAAATTCATGTATAACCAATTGTTTATTCTTGGATGAATTTTAATGATAATAAAGCATTTACTTCTCTTTCATCTTCTTCTATGTGCAATTTTAAATGATCTGATGTATGACATGTTAGATTGGATAATGTAAATCATGATTCTATAAAAAGAATGATAATTTAAACCTTATCCCTAAAACTATCATAGATAGAAACACAAATATAGTATATGTGTAAAAGCGAAGTAACGTAGAAAACATTTTCATACGGTTGAAAGTAAATCCAAGATTTTGAATTTGATGCACACTAATATTTGTGAATTCAATAAAATGACCGTAAGGGATAACAAAAGATATTTTATCACGTTTATTGATGATTACAATAAATGATGTTATATTTACTAACTTAAAAGTAAATATTAAGCTTTAGAAAAGTTTCAAATATTTATAAATGAAGAAAAAAGTCAAACAGACAAGGTACTTAAATGATTAAGGTATGACAGTGGAGGAGAGTATACCTCAAATCTTTTTCAAGTATAATGTGAAAACAACGGTATTGTTTATGAGGTTACTGCTATGTACTCTCCTTAGTCTAATGGGATAGTTGAACGTAAGAATAGAACCATGTATAATATAATTAATAATTTACTTTAAGGTTTTGGGTTACCTACTTACATGTGGGGGGAAACTTTGAATACGGCTTACCATATTCTAAATAGAGTTCCTCATAAGCATAAAGAAAGTAATCCCTTTGAGCTTTAGAAGGGTTGAAAGACCATTCTTAAATATCTTAAAGTGTAGGGGTGCCTTGAAAAAGTACTCATCCCTAAATACAAAAGAAAAAATAGAGACTTAAAACAATGGATGTTATATTTCTCGGTTACTTTGAGATAAGCTATGAATACAGATTTTTAGTCTCGGATCTGATGTTTTTGGCATAGTATTAACACAATAGTTGAGCTTCGCGATCCTACATTCTTTGAAAATGTGTTTTTTATGAAAATTAAAGTTCTCCAAAGTGTATCTTTTGCAGATTTTAATCATACTATTGAATTTATTCCTGATCATGTAGAAAGAATAACAAATGTGGGGATGACCTTGATTGTGTTGTTTCCATATCATATGACTCTCAAGAAATAACTGGATGAAGGAGAAGTAAAGGACTTAGGAAATTAAAAGACTTTAGAAGTAACTTTATTACTTTCAGTGTCGAGAATGGTCCTATCACCTTTCAACAAGCTATGACCTCACCCGAGGTTATGTTTAGAAGTGAATTTTTAAGAAGAAACTGAATACGAACACAAGAATCAATAAGTGCAAGATCAGGTTAATTAACAAAAGATAAACACAAGAGGAATGAATAGATTATTTTGATACTTATTCTGAGTTTCTCAAATGACCACCATTCGAGTGCTTATAGCATTGGCCTCCGTATATGACCTCACAACCGATCAGATGAAAGTGAAGATTGTTTTCCTTTAGGGTGACCTCCATGAGAAAATTTATATGGATCTGCCAAAGGGATTTGTGCTCGTGTGAATGAGTCGAAGGTGTGTAAGCTTGTTAAACCATTATATGTTTTGAAACAAGTCTCTAAACAATGAAATGAAAAGTTTGATTATGTGATATCATCTTTTGACTTTATTTCTAATGATTATGATAAGTGTATCTTCTGCAAGTCAGTCAATAATACTTTCATCATTCTTTCCCTATACGTAGATTCCGATATGAGAATACTAAATGAGACTAAGTCATTTTTATGTAGTAAGTTTGAGATGAAGGACATGAGTGTGACTAATGTGATTTTAGGGCTTAAAATTATAAGATATACTAATGGTATAGTAATCTTTGAGTCTCACTATATTAAGAAAGTTTTGGAGAGATTTGGATATACAAACTATAGACCTGTTAAGATACTATATGATTCATCTAAGGCTTTATATAATAATGAAAGTGATACTCGTGTATCTAAACTATGATATTCTCATATTATTGGTAGTTTGATGTATCTAACCAACTATACATGACCAAATATTGCATTTGATGTGTGTAAGTTGAGTAGATACACCAATTGTCCATATAGAACCTATTTGAAAGCTTTGGACAGAGTACTTTACTATGTGAAGGGAACGATTTCCCTTAGACTATATTACGGTAAATATCATTCGGTTCTTGAAGGATTTAGTAATACTAGTTGGATAACAAAGAATTCTGAGAGTAATGGAGTCATTCGATATGTGTTTCTTGTGGGTGGTGGCATTCTCACATGGAAATCCAAAAAACTTACTATTTTGTCTCGTTGTACCTTGATGCAGAACTATGTACTTTGGATGAGAATCATTTGAAAGTTGAATGGTTTAAGGGACTTATGTCCGCTTTACCTTTGGTAAAAAAGTCGCTTCTCTCAATTTTAGTGCACTATTATATCATGATTACAATTACTAAGATCAATAATTCCAAGTACAACCAAAAGAAACAAAGATACATCTAAGTCAGATTGAAGTCTTTAAGGGTTTTTGTGTCTCATGAAGTCATGGTTGTAGATTTTATTGAACCGAAAGATAACACAACTGATCATTTGACTAAGGGTATATTAGTAGCCTTAGTTGAGAAATCGAGGTTGGAGATAAGATTGAAATCCACGATTTATTCACAAGCAATAACAACCCAAGCTAACTGAGTGTTAATCCCACAAAGTAGGTTTAATATGGTAGTAACAAATTGTTGGGTGAATAAGATGATACTTTGTATTATGTGAGACTTTTAATATTTGTATATCTATACCCTATAAACCTAAAGTTTTATGACTGGAAGTTTAGCAAGAGATTATTCTCTAAATGGATCAAGTCCTAGGATGGATGCTAGCAGTATATCCTTGGAGATGCCCAACTAAGTGATTGATATTGTGTGACCGCAATAGGAGAATTGGATTGTTCCCTTAAGTCAATCATGATACAGGATATGAATAAATGACCATTAACGCATCACCCCTATAGATCATGTCATAGCCTTTTATTATGTTGTTACCAATAAACACCTTTACACCTAAGGTTCTGGTTCATGACGTATGTTCACCTAGTTCCTCTAAGAATAATATTGAATAACTCAGGTAACGGTTCAAACCGAAAGGTGCCATTACTCAAAGCATAATATGATGGTTTAACGAGGAGGGCACTTTTACACTTAAGGACTTTGTGTGAGAATGTTGTATTAATGTTAATTATAGTTGAGTTTGTTAAACCCATGTGCATGATATTCAATTCATGTTGGTATCCCTAAATATTCGATTGGTACATCATTGATATATGTGAAAGTTCTAAAGTATAAAAAGTTACATGTGAGAGACTTGTGCATGTGATCACCAAGCGAAGACAAAGTTTAGTCCCATATCGAAAAACATATAAACCCATGTGCCTTTTTATATATTTGGTAGCTCATGGGGAGCATATGCTAGACCACATACGCGCACGCCGGGCCGGGCCTAGGCTTGGGTTTGAGAATTGTCTTCGGTTTATCTTTCTGCACAAAATTCCTTTGATCTACCCGTCAATTTTGATCTAACGGTTACGGAGAGGGAACGGTTATGGAGAGTCAGGTCTGAGATTTGTGATCCATCGTGTGTGCTATAAATAGGGGATTAGGATTTCTAATCTTGAGACTTGCTTTATGTACTCTCTCCTCTCCCGGTTCCCTGCATTCCCTTTGCACATGATATTTTTCATAACCCCCCTTCTCCAGAGGCATTGGTCGAGGTTGACTCGAAACTAGGTACGTACTCTTCGAGTTGTGTGTGTGTTTTATCTTGGCATATGTATCCATACGTACTAATAGTGGGATGCTTATTTCTCTAAGTCAAAGTCCGTAAGAGTGACTCACACATATAAGTTTCTCATTTATGCTTGTTCTTTTGTTTTCGTACGGCTTGATTATGGCTTATTTTGGATATGCGTTGTTGGTTGGCATTTTTACATTTATTGCATATTGTTTTATTATGGATGTATGCCTATGGTTCTTCCAACATATTGTTGGTGGTATGTTTTGTCTTGCCATACAGGAATTGGTTTTCCAGATTAATTCGAGCAAGGAACGATCAATGGGCCATTTTTTATCACTACCATGGAGTGTATCGTGCGTGATTGGTTAGCTGCCTGTCAGCTTCAGATTATTGGGGACAACCTGAACCCTCGCAGAAGTAATGATAAATTGGGCTCTCTCACCATGAGCACAATTCTTCTCTTTTGTCATGTGGGTCTTGGTTGCAGCCATTCCTTGTGAGTATAGACGCACCCAGATACATTTCTCTGTTCGTCGTCATTTTTCATGGGCATATTCATGCTCTCATTCCAAGACGGTATTGTAAATGAATTGAAGAAGGACGAGAAGAACTGTTGTCCACTGATTAAGACATAAATGTGCATTTCACATAACAGAACATGTCAGACTCTATTTACTTCCCGTTGACAGAGGCTAGGCAGAAGGAGATCAAACACGGGAGTCAAGGAGCTAGCTTAGGTATCTGAAGCACCGAAGGGCAGTCTCAATCCACTCAAGTGCCAAGTTAGGGATGTCTTCTGCAGGATTGTTCATTGCCGAACCGAGGATCTTGATTGTTTTGGAAGGCCACACAATCAGAGTACTCTGCATAGCTAGCCTGGTGGTCATCTTGATCTAAAATTTTGAGATTTTATTGTTTCTTTTGTAGCGTTTTGCTTTGTGTATGTGATTGATCGGTTTAGTGGAAGAACAGAGAATACATCTTGTGCCGTGCCTGCAGGGAATAAGATGTTACTATGCTCGATATAAGGCTAGTAGTGCCCTTTATTACATTTTCTGTGCAAAATAGGGACTGCACTCGGCATTCCGCTGGTATAATATTGTGGCTTGTGGCTTTTGTTATTATAGTTCCTCACAAGATCTAAATACTAAATTTCATACATTGAAGTTTGATAGCCATATTTGCCTCTCCCTTCCTTTTTCACTCGTTTTAAGATAGATTGTCTATGTATGACCTGCTTTTATTTTGATTATCCTTGTATATATCTTTCGTCAAGTCTTGGACTTTTGAACTACAATTCAATGGTGATAAATATCAATTTCCATAAAGGAGAACAGAAACAGATGGATATCTCATCTTTTAAGGCATCCAAGACTATGTTAAATTCCCTTTCTTATGATCAGAATTTGGTGCTTGATGGAGACCAAATGTAGAGATGCACTATTCTGCATTGGCTGCAAGCGTTGTAGACTTGTATTTCCGGAAGTGCGCTCTGTCTATGTTCGGTACTTTGATTGTGTGAACATGCTTTTATGTTTGGACTTTAGAATCTGTATTACACGGAATTTTTACATGGTAATGGCAAAAGAAAAACAGTTAATCTGCACTGGAATTGCTTATTTCACCTTTATCAATTATGTTACTAAATATTGCTTATATTGCAAGTGTTATTAACTCTCAGCTCAGCTCAGATTTCTGATTCTTGTGTTGTTGGCATTACTATTTTACAGTTTATGCAGTGTGTGCGTGTGCATGCCCACCTGCCCTCGTGGAAGAATTAATTAGGCTCAAATTGGTGTATTCGGTGAGGGCATGTGTGTGTTCCCTTGCACGCAATATTCTATTTGGCTAAAGTGGTGTATTCGATCAAGGGCCAGGGCGACATTTCTCAGGATCATAGTTTCTTGTGCATATTGCTTGGGGAATCACATTTGTTGCTAAGATAGATGGTAGAGTGCTGCTGTATTTGGTAGTAGAGCACATGATTTGGTAAGTCTGTTGATTTGTATTCAGGGATAGGTTATTCCTTCCGGAAGTGTTGGGCAGAATCTTAGACTGTCTACCCTAATCGCTAGAACTCCTAAATGACAATCTGTTCTCCTAGGCACATTTGATTTTCAAAATATTCATTAAAAAGGTCATGATGTACCTGTATGTTTGGAATTTGCTGAAACTCTTTTAGTTTTATGTGCATGAGAATTTTCGCTGCTTTTTGTACACTTGGTAACAGTCGCAGTTAGAAGGATAAGCCACTGATTCATCATCTTGATCATCATTACCGTTTCTTTCTGTGTCTTTTACTGTTCATCAGAAAAGGAGGGACCACTTGCAATCTTGTGTTTGAAATCTTCGGTCCTAAGGTTTGCTGTTTTTGGTTGAAATCTTTGGTATGTTAAAATTCTATTTCAATTTTAGCTTTCTCTGGTTTGAGCTCGTTCAATTTGAATGGTTCTCTGCATTACCGTACAGCTAAATTTTGTTTACCACATTCACCTCGAACACAGACCACCACATGCTGCCTAGCAGCGGCATTGTTGTCTTGTTACAGAGATTGTGTACGTTTTAAACATGATCTGTGATTTTAATGTTCGACCCTCGTTGCCGCCAAATACTTGAAGCGTCTCAGATAGTCTAAAATTTTCTTTGTGCTGCATGGAAAATTGTCTTGCTCTGATTCTATTGCACATACAGTGACAAAGTTATGTTTCCCACTACCCATGCTTATGCTTTGGGCGTGTGTGAGAGGGATGGGTGGGTTCACAGGATTGGTGATCACATCCATCTTAGATTTGTATGAAAGACACGCAATTAGTTCACTGTTTGTAGGTGTATATTTAGATTCATTATTGTGGGTTTATATTTTTGCTTTGGAAACTTCGCCCATGTAAGAGATCACTCTTGCATGGCCCGTCTCAAGCCCAGATAAAAGAAGAAGGTTGCGCATGACCCGTCTCAAGCCCAAATAAAAGAATAAGGTTGCGTTAGGCTTTCGACAACCACGGTAAAACTTTGTTAGACTTATCAATTAGATATTTTACAAATTATGAGCATTGCATTGGGGTGTTCCTTCTTAGTGAAACACTTTAGGTCCCGAATACAGTAAAAAGTAAGCAAGAGCTTCTACATCTTCACTCGGATGTAGTGAATCAACTGCAGAGAAAGTTTCCACATCATAGATGGTTGTGGATAAAGAAGTTAGTCCCGCTACATTATTGACCGAATGTGGTAAACAAGTTACATCCACATTTTCAACACGTACGAATGCGGAGGTAAGAAAGTTAGTCCTAGATAATAAGATTCCTATGATTAACAAGCAAGTTAATGAGAGTGGTAGATAATATGATTTAGAGAAAGATTCACATTCTATGTTTACAAGAGACAAAGTGGGTGGGAGAAAAAGTAAAGGAGATTGAGAATACAAGTTTTAAATTCAGATACTTAAAAATAAGAAGGGTTGAAATGGAGTTGATATTATTGTAAATAAAGATTTAAAAGGATAGTGTAGTAGACATATAATTATATGGTGACTAAATTATGATAGTAAAATTAGTGTTAGGAATAGATATTTTGAATATAGTTTGTGCTTATGCACTTAAAATAAGATTAGAAGATGGTATAAAGGAGACTTTTGGGTAAGAGTTAGATAAAGTAATTCAAAGAATTCCATAAAGGTAGATGATTTGTTTAGGAAGAGACTTAAATGGATATGTCGGTAAAGATACATTAGGATATCAAGGTATTCATGAAAACTATGGTTTGAGGGATATAAATAAGGAGTATAGGGAGATTTTAAATTTTGCTATGCTTTTGATCTTTTTATAGCCAATGCAATTTTAAAAAAATGAGATGAATATTTAATTACTTATAAGAGTGGTTTATTACAAACACAAATCGATTATTTTTTTTATAGGAAAAAAGATACATCGTGTTGTAAAGATTGTAAGGTAATTTCAAAAGAAAACTTAACTATTCAACATCGATTTTTAGTAATAGATTTACACGTAAAAAAGTGAACAAATAACAATAGAGTGCATAGAGGTATTCATACTAGATGAGGGAACCTCAAATGTGAGAAAGAACATATATTTAAACTGAAAGTTTTCAAGGAGATGCTTGAAATTATTATGTGAAACAATATAGTTTCAAGCATATTAGAGAAGTGGCAAAAGATTTGTTAGGCATATCTAAGGGCGGTGTACCGACACAAAAAGAAGTTTGATAGTGTAGTAAAGTTATAGAAAATAAAATGAAAGCAAAGAAGGCAATGTTACAAATTGCATTATACTATGAAGACTAGTTAAATTGGAGGCTTATAAGAAAGCAAAAAAAAGAAGCAAAAAAAGCTGTGAGTAAAGTAAAAACTAAAATTTAGAAGAATTTATCAACTCAAATGAAGGTAAAAGAGACATTTTTAAGATAGCTCAGGCTAGAGATAAGAAAGTTAAAAATATTACTTTTGTTAGATGCATCAAAAGTAAGAACAATAAGATTGTAGTGACGAATGATGACATGAAAAATAGATGAAAAATTATTTTTGTAAACTTTTTAATAAAAATACACATGTTAGTATTAACTTAGGAGAGTTAGCCAAATCAGAAAAATATATAAACTGTAATTTCTATGGGTGTAATCAAAATAATCAAGTTAAATAAGCTCTTAAATATATGAAAATTGGTAAATCCGTCCGACAAAACAATATTCCTATGAAAAATCCTAAAAGAAGTAACTCACTTAGTTTACAAGGCTATTTAATGAAATTAAGAAGATATGAAACTTTGAGGCCATAAAAATTGACTATTTAATGAAATTAAGAAGATGTGAAAACTTTGGGGGGAAAATTGAGATAATTATGGAGGCAATGAGTCGTGTGCATTTCAACTTTGGGGACGATCAGTGTAATTTTGTTAATCTTCAGGGCTACAACCACGTCTAACCTAAGTATAAATATATCCCACATCGTGATCTTTTCTTCCTGTTGCTGATCGGTTCCCCTTTTTCCGGCGGTGTGAACCATCGTGATCTTTTCTGCATTTCTGAAAACCGTTCAGATCGTTATGGAATGAACACGTTCTTAACAGGTTTATGGGGTCGATGCATATTGTGTTGGGTTTAGTGTTTAAGGTGATTTTGTGCATTTCTGTGCATCGATCTTTTGGTTCTAAATCAGATCCACATTTCGCGAAATCTTCATTTTTGTGTATGTTGGTTTTTTAATCTCTAGGCTTTCAGGATAAAATTTCTCTCTTTTAGTTCGACGAATTCGCTGCTATGTGTTTGTTATATGTGTTATCTTTTTGCTCGATGTTGGAGATATAGGGCAAAATGATGCTTCTTCTGTTTGTCGTTTACTGTTGTCAAGTGTACATGTAATTCACCAAAGGTGGCATTGCTATTGGGTTTTTGTCTATCGTCCGTCTTGCTCTCATGGGCTTTCCTTGTAGCCCTATCTCGTAATATTTTAGTTTGTTTGGTTTCCTGTTGTTGATTTTTTAATGATATGTTAAAATGGTTTCGGACGGAGATTTGAGATCTTGAAATGTCTGCGATGCCCAATGATGGAAAACCTAATTGCGTTGGAGCGGTCGCATTGGTTTTCAGCTTGCACTTCTGCTTCCCCATCACCATCTTTCTCATTTCCTTCTTCTTGTTCATTCTCTTCTTCTTTCATCTTTTTCTTTAAGCAGAAGTGTTTGTTGAAGGCCTTTGTCATGTCCGTCGATGAATGATTGATAGCTATGAGATCTGAGGGCATTGTGGAAATCGATATATTCTTTCCCATGGTTGGAGCTTTTGTTCGTGATGCCTTACTGAAAGTTTTACGTGTTTGCTGGTTGCCCATCTTTTCTTTGTGTTTGCACTTGTATGTTTTTATTAATTTTCTTTCTTCTTGGTAGTTCCTTCTGTGGGGTGCGGACTGGATCTGAATGCTGAGTTCTGATCTTCAAAATCTTTTGAGGCCAATGTGGATGACTTGATTGACTTTTAGCGGTTGCAGTGGCTTCTCGATTGTGGTGTGCCCTTCCTCCTCCTCCCCCCTCTTTTTCTCTCTCTGAAGTAGTTCTCGTTCGTGGCCTTCGCCATAACCAATGATTTATAGCTATGAGATCTGATGGTATAGCGGAAATTTGACTTATATATATATATCACGCAGAAGATAATCTGTTTTCAGTGAGTATTGGTAAAACCTGGATTGATGTACAGGTTTTACTTATACTCATCAAAAACTTATTAGCTTTTGTATATGACATACACCATCATGCCATCAGATGGTAGCCACAAGTCATTCATCAATGGCTATATATCGTTATTCTTTGTCCTTCCTGCCCTGTTTTTGCGTTCTTGGATTTTTTTAATTAGTCATAAAACTATGTAACGCCTTTGCTTTAGCTGCCGATGAATGTCTTTTAGCTATGAGATCTGAGGGCATTGTCCAACTGTGACTTGTTCGTATCCTAAAATATGTTTTTAGGTAAATCTTTGCTTAACTAACATCAACATTTAAAAGATTTAGAGAATTTTGGTTGAATTCTTTTCGCCTTCCTGTAATATGTTTCCAATGCGGGAGCGGCTTCCGGTGAGCTGAACTTGTGTTCGACACCCTGAAGTTCCACATCCATTTTAGGTGTTTGATGCAATTCTATCTATTTTAAATATTCAGTGCTAGGCTTTCAACAATCAGATGAGCATTGCTTTGGGGTGTCCCCGCCTAGCGACACACGACAGAGCCCAAATGCAGTGAAAAGTAAGAAGGGAGCCTGAATGCAATGAAAAGTAAGCAAGGGCCACTACATTTTCGCCAAGATGTAGTGAATCAATTGCAGAGAGGGTTCCCACATCATGGACGAGTGTGGGTAAAGAAGTTAGTCCCGCTACATTACTGCCCGAATGTAGTGAATAAATTACAAAGAGGGTCTTTGCATTTTCAATATGGACAGATGCGGGGGGTAAGGAAGCTAGTCGTAGATAATAAGAATCGTATTGGTTCTTGGAATATCGGAACATTGTTCGGTAAGCTAATAGAGGTGGTAGATACTAAAGTGGGTTGGAGAAAAAGCAAAGGAGATTGAGGATACATGTTTTAAATTATGGTACTTAAGTAAGGAAAAGGCTGGAAACAAAGTTAGTATTATCATAAATAAAGATTTAAAGGATAGTGTAGTAGACATACAACGATATGGTGACCGAAATTCATATTCTATGTTTACAAGAGACAAAGTGGGTTGGAGAAAAAGCAAAGGAGATTGAGGATACATGTTTTAAATTATGGTACTCAGGTAAGGAAAAGGCTCGAAGCGGAGTTAGTATTATTATAAATACTATGATTTAGAGAAAGATTCATATTCTATGTTTATAAGAGACAAAGTGGGTTTGAGAAAAAGCAAAGGAGATAGAGGATATATGTTTTAAATTATGATACTCAGGTAAGGAAAAGACTCGAAATAGAGTTGGTATTATCATAAATAAAGATTTAAAGGATAGTATAGTAGACATACAACGATATAGTGACCGAATCATGATGTTGAAATTAGTGTTAGGAGCTGAGGTTTTAAATATAGTTTGTGCTTACGCACCCCAAGTAGGACTAGAAGATAGTATAAAGATAACTTTTTGGTAAGAGTTAGAGAAGGTGATTCAAAAAATTCTACAAAGGGAGATGATTTGTTTAGGAGGAGACTTAAATGGACATGTCGATAAAGAGGCATTAGGATATAAGGTATTCATAGAAACTTTAGCTTTGGGGACATAAATGAGGAAGGTAGGGAGATTTTAAATTTTGCTATGGCATTTGATCTCTTTATAGTCGACCCCGTCTAGTATGGGAAAAGGCTTAGTTGTTGTTGTTGTATTTGATCTCTTTATAGTCCATACAATCTTAAAAAAACGATATGAACATTTAATTACTTATAAGAGTGGCTTATCACAAACACAAGGTGATCACTTTATTTGTAGAAAAAAAGATAGAGCATGTTGTAAAGATTGCAAGGTAATTTCAGGAGAAAGCTTAACCACATAATATTGACTTTTAGTTATGGATTTACAAATAAAAAAAAATAGACAAAGAAGAAAAGAGTGTATCGAGCTATTCAGGCTAAATGGTGGAACTTCAAAAGCGAGAAAGAAGATATATTTAAATAGAAAGTCCTTCAAGGAGATGCTTGAAATTATGTTGGTACACCTTGTGACATGTGAAACAATATGACTATATATATTAAGGAAGTGGCGAAAGAAGTGTTTGGTGAATCTAAGGGAGGTGTAGAGGCACAAAAAGAAGCTTGGTGGTGGAGTGAAGTAGTGCAAAATAAAATCAAGGCAAAGAGGGCATGTTATAAATTATAAGCTTTTTAATGAAAATAAAGATGTTAGTATTAGCTTAAGAGATTTAGCCAAATCATAAAAATATATAAACCACAATTTCTATCGATATATTCAAAAGAATGAAGTCAAAGAGGCTCTTAAACATATAAAGGGTGGTAAATCGGTAGGACCAAACAATATTCCTATAGAAGTTTGAAAAATACTATGAGAAATAGGAATCACTTGGCTCATAAGACTATTTAATGAAATATGGAGAAACCAAAATATGCCCGAGGAATGGAGAACGAGTACACTTATACCCATATATAAGAACAAGGGAGACATTCAGAATTGTGCGAATTATCGAGGTATCAAGTTAATGAGCCATACTATGAAATTGTGGGAAAGAATTATCGAACGTAGGTTAAGATAAGTATCAAGTACAACAGAGAACCAATTTGGATTCATGTTAGGCAGATCTACTTTTGAAGCAATTCACCTTTTGAGATGTCTTATGGAACATTTTAGAGCAAAAAAGAAAGACCTTCACATGCTATTTATTGATCTAGAAAACCCTTATGATAGGGTACTAAGGGAGGTTTTTTGGAGAACTTTGAAAAAAAGAGGTATTCCATTTTCATACATAAACCTTATAAGAGACATGTATCATGGTGCAAAAACATGTACGAGGACTCATGAAGAAATGACAGACTTCTTTGAAGTTAATATTGGGTTACATCAAGGATCAACTTTAAGTCTATACTTATTTATAATGGTGATTGATGAGTTAACAAAACATATTAAAGATAAAATACCTTGGTTTATGTTATTTGTAGATGACATTCTAGTAATAGAAAATTGAAACTATAGAGAAACATTAGAAGGTAAAGGCTTCCGACTTAATAGAACATAGACATAATATATGGAATGTAAGTTTGATCATTTGGTTACTTTAGAGGACATGTAAATTAAATTTGGCATACATTTCATCCCCCAAAAGGAAAGTTTTAAATACCTAGGATCAATTTTTGAGAGTGATGGAAGAATTGATGGAGATGTTACGCATAGAATTAATGTTGCTTGGTTAAAATGGAGAGGAGCATCAAGTATTCTTTGTGATAAGAAGATACCATTAAAGTTAAAAGGTAAATATTATAGAGCAACAATTAGACCTGCCATGTTTTATGGTTCTAAGTGTTGGTCTGTTAATCATCAACATGTACAAAAGATGGTTGTGACAGAATTGAAATGAAGATGTTGAGATGGATGAGTGGTCATAAAAGAAAAGGCCGTATAGTTGTTAGAAATAAATTATGGTTGGCACCAATAGAGGATAAAATGCGAGAATATCGTTTAAGGTGGTTTGAACATATAGAAAGAAGACACTGTAAGAAGGCATGAAAAACTAAATTTGGAAAGTATTAAAGGAGGTAGAGGACGACCACAAAAGTGTTGGAAAGAAACAATAAAGAATGATCTAGCTTATTGTAAGTTAACTGCTAACATGACACACGATAGGGATCTGTGGAAACAAAAAATCCATGTAGCCGACCTTGTCTAGTATGGAAAAAGCCTTAGTTGTTGTTGTTTGTAGTGCTATGTCACTAATACACATCATGAGCCTTGATCTATTAACACTTTATCAATGAAGTGAAATAATCCATTGTCGGATTAAATTGACCCCTGGAGTCAAACTTGCAACCAACTCTCATGTGAGTTGAGAGCCCTGCCAGATGGGTAACGCCTTGAGTGCAAGTGCGTCGATAGTTTTATGAGTATTATCAATTATATAATACATATGATATTTATATTTAGCGGTGTCCTTCTATCCGTGTTTTTCGAAAGTTACTGTGTAACACACCTACACTTTCCTTGCGTTCTTTTTCTTCTTATAAACATTATTCGTTCAAGAAAACTCTTCGAATAAGTGAGTCTTATCCGATTTTCTCTTTTTTAAGTTTTATGATGTGTGATCAAGAAAGTGATTTGCTACTGCTTCTGGTTTCTTGCTTTCAATGATGTTTACCGTCAGCAAGAAGTGCCGAAAGTCGGAGAACTTCTGCACGTTCTTATGAAGGCTCTCTCTTCGCTACCATCTTCAATGAATTCGAGGGAGGGCCACACAATTAAGAGAAGATACTTTTTTTTGTTACAAGAGGAGGCCGAAGCCTAACACACTCACACATGTACCTTCTGGGAAACTCCTATCAGGAGCAACGACAGGGCCTCTGAGCTAATAATGCTCTGGGTGTAACTAAGAGAAGATTTTGACTGAAGGCAGTTGTGGACGTTATGTGTCTGTAGGAGAAGGTCATGGTATTGGGGTGCCTCTGCTTGAGTGGTGTAAGAGGGTGCTAAAGTGGACCCGCCAACAGCCTTAATCAAGAAGAGAGAAAGAGAAGAAAATTAAGAGAGTTAGTTCATATTGCAGTCTGGGTCCTGGCGATATGCTTTAAGATTTACCACTGTATTCAATTGTTGGGATGATAGCTGTTTGACTGCAGGCTTTGGGCATTATGGTGGGTTCACATGGTGCTTTAGACCAAACAAGGGACCAATCCTCTCTCACAGCTTCCACTTTTTATGAAACAGGTTTCTAGTAACCCCTTAGGTTGAGTAGAATGTCCTATTTTGACAATATTGTTATCATTCACTTATTCTTTTCGTCATGCGAGTGGAATAGAAGAAGGCTTACTGTATTGGATGGACGGTTTGTAAGGAAAGCTTACATGGAATTGATGCGGAACATTGTCCTGAGGGTTAAGGTAATGGCCCTGAGTTTTTTCTTCGTTTGATAGCTAAGTTTTGATTAGGAAAGAACCCAGCACAAATAAGAAAAGATGGAAAATATTGCTTCAAGTGAGATCGGGGCTGGTTCATTATTCCAAGTTTTATTTGGATCTAGATGCTTGGGCCAGATTGTAAGCAATAAAGCCTGGTAGCTTTTTGTAGGAATTTTGATTTTGAAATGGTGCTTATCCCCTTCATCTTCATTATTGTCCCAACTAAACTGTAAATATATACTACAGCATTATGGTGTAACGTTTTCATACAAATAAACACTTGATCTTTATACTTGACCCTGATATCCATTTTCATACTGTCGTAACAAGATATCGGCCTTAGTTCAAACATCTGAGTAGAATACATAGATGACTAATAATCCATGCAGCAGAATCCTCTTGATGTGAGTAAAGCTTAGTTACCATTATGATCTTTTGGTTTCTTTTCTTTTTTTTAATGGTGTTTTTTGGGTTCTTGCTTCGCTCTCTTGATTTTCAATGTCACACGTCACGTAGAATTGTCAATATGGTGTTATTTTGTAGTCACTGTTGCCTTTATGTCGTTTGGGTGCACAACTAAGTCTCACCTTCTATCTAAAAAAAAAAAAGAGGAAGTCTCACCTTCTCCCACCAAGAAAAGAAAAAACAAAGGAAAATGCTTGTCATCACTGAGCTTGTGGATTATGTGCATAAGCAACTCAGGAGATTGAGATAAAAAGTAAAAACTTCTTCATGTGTTTGATTGAAAGAAAAACTAGCTGGGTTCACTTGCCCATGGTTAAGTTAGACACTGATGACACAACAGGTATAACACCCAGCATAGAAATCTTGGCAACAGTGACCCGAAAAGTCCGTGTTTGTGTCCACTTAATGTGACACAAAAAGAACTGGTTGGCCTATTTTTAACAGTAGCATTTCATACCTGAAACACGAAACCCACGAAATTGTCACCCACCAACCCAACTGGCTACATGGGAGATGGCGTCTTCGTTATAATAGAAGGGGAGAGAATGAAGGGTCGACGACGTAAATCGAGAACGTGTGTTGATCGCGTCGAAGTCGTTCCCCGCGACTCGATCGAAAGATTCAGTCCTTCGTTCTTGCGTATGTTTTCTTCCTACAGAAATTACTGAAGAACCCCGTTGGAGAATGGTTCAAATTCGGTCAATCAAACTTGAAAGAAAGCGAGACGTTTGCCTTTGCGATTTGGTTCCCGTGCAAGAAATTTTTCACGCCTCCCGTTTAGATTCATCTTAAAAGGTTGTGATGCCACTAATGGTACTGTTCGGGGGTGTTTGATTACGAATCATAGGCCAATGAATACGGAATTGCAGGCCCAGTTCGCATGGTAATCAAACATCAGCCTCAATATGCAATAAAAAGAGTGCCTGTACGGCCCCACATTTTACTTAATTACAAGACCAACCATCAGATCACCCCTAAGGCTTAGTCATTGGAATTGGACATGCAGTCACAATGTTACAAGCTCAGCCTCCTAATCAAAAGCCCCCTCAAGGACAACAGCCTGACCTATCTTGTGTTCGGGGGATATGAGAACACCTAAATTTACCGTTTGGTTTGGTCTACATGATTAGTGAATATTTGAATTTAAAAAGCATTTAATATATTATGTATATTAAATGTAAAGTACTAAATATAATGATATATTTTATTCTGGTTACCTCAAAGGACATAGAAATTAAAATTGGCACACATTGCATCTCCCAAAAGGAAAGTTTTAAATACCTAGGGTCAATTTTTCAGAGTGATGATGGAGATGTTACGCATAGAATTATTGCTGGTTGGTTAAAATGGAGAGGAGTATAAGGTATTCTTTGTGATAAGAAGATATCATTAAAGTTAAAAGGTAAATTTTATAGAGCAGCAATTAGGCCTGCCATGTTTTATTGTTCTGAGTGTTGGGCAGTTAATCATCAACAATACAAAAGATGTCTGTGACAGAAATGAAGATGTTGAGATGGATGAATGGTCATACAAGAAAAGACCGTATACATAATGAGGTTATTAGAAACAAATTAGGAGTGACACCAATAGAGGATAAAATGAGAGAATATCGTTTAAGATGGTTTGGACATATAGAAAGAAGATCAAAAGAAGAACCTATAAGAAGGAATGAAAAACTAAATTTGGAAAGCATTAAAAGAGTTAGAGGACGACCACAAAAGTGTTGGAAAGAAACAATAAAGAATGATCTAGCTTATTGTGAGTTAACTGCTAACATAGCACACGATAGGGATATGTAGAAACAAAAAATCCATGTAGCCGACCCCGTCTAGTATGGCAAAAAGCTTAGTTGTTGTTGTTGTAATTCAAAACTTAACTTTTGTTCAGAGCAATCAATCGAACATTATAGATTTTAAGTGGATTTGAGGATGAATTGGTATTTTTTCTAATATATATATATATACACACACTCGTTCTACTGCCCTCAAAATGTGAAGAGCCATTTGTGTTTAAGCATCCCTAAAAGTTTTAATTGTTTGATTATTGAGTTTGCAGTTGAATTTTGAATTAAAAAGCTTGTAATATTTTGTTTTTACTTGAAGATTTCAATCCTTGGTCTCGATGCTCAAATCTACCTATCTATAACTTATAAGAATCAATTAAAAAAAATCTCTAATACTTTTCATTTTTTAGGTTTCGAGTTGTTTTTCTCGAGAACATCCTTATAGGGCTGTATACCAACTTTTCATTTATTTTAGATAAAAGTTTATTTTTATTATTATGTTTTTAATTTAATGGTCATGTTTTTATTAAATTGCTTATTTTATGTTATATTATAAGTTTTTAGTACGTTGTATACGTAATAAAATTATAAACCGGCTCGACCGTGTCGATCCTCCTCCATATTGAACCGCTGCCTTCCCCTATTCGGTGACTTGTCCGAAGACTGATTTTAGTAAATCCATCTAGCCGGTTACGAATCGGGGCCCAATTTTGGGTGCCCGGTCCGTTGGCACCCCGATGTGATTGTCCACGGTCATCTGTCAGTCTTCCCTCTGGGGGTTGGTCTAAAATAAAGCACCAACGCCCCGCTCGTTCGGTCTATCTCGCTGCGCTCTCCCATGGCGATCTTCAAATTCCTTCCCCATATCGTTCTCATCTCTTTGATGGGTTTCGTCATGGGAGCCTACGCGAGGCCCGGTGTCTATTTCCTCCCTTCCAGAACTTTCTTCGTCTCCATATCCTACTCCATCCCATATTCCCTCAAAGACTCCTTGCAACCCCTCGAAACCCTATCTAGATCCGATGGCCTTTTCTCCTCCCTCCGATTAATCGATGGCTCCTCTGAACTCTCCGTTCGTGGCCTCGACCTTGACTTTCCAACTGAGTTCTCCTTTAGCCGCCCTGGCGAATTCTTCGAATTAGCCTCGACGAACGGAAGGGAGGATATTGTCATCCCTACGCGGACAGCGGAGGACTCCGTTGACGTCCGGAGTTCGATGCGTGACCGCGCTCGGGATATCATGAGTGTGGTGATCGCCCTCCTCTTCGGCATCGGTTGCGCTGCCCTCACGGCTTCCACGCTGTACCTCGCCTGGTCCCTCATCAATAACCGCTGCGATTTTGGCTCCGGCGATGACGAATTTGAAGGATATGATGGGTACGTGAAGATCCCCATTTCTCCCGAGCCCGTCAAGGTGAAGGAGGGATACGAGGGGAATTAGGGTTACGGCCTCTTAAAGATGTTAAATTTGGATAACAAAATTTATTATGCTATGACCTACCATGCACTTTATAATGCGCGTTATCATTATCTCTACGTGTGATGACAGAGTATATTGTCATGGGGATTCGGGTAATTATTTCCCCGATAATCTAAATGATACTTTTCGTGGAACATTGAATGAAGCAGAATAAGGATACATCGTCTGCGTGAATCTGACTCACATACCTTCAGACCCATGGAATTCGTGTGATTTTTCCATTTTCAAACTTCTGTTTGGGGAATTTGGTCTTGCTTTTGGCGCACTTTTGAAACCTTTTGTTTCTGGATGAAATAATTACTTGCTGGTATTGAGAACCAACGGTATTGAGAGATTATTTGCAGTACTCGGACCACTTACATGATGTTGTACATCTGTGTCCAGGATAACCTGTTTGAAATTTTTTGGTACCTTTCTGGACAGTGATCTATTCATGTTGGTACTTTTGGGGCAGTTTTGATTTTGATTTCGGGATTGGGATAGTGGGCATTTTTCTAGACCTTTTAGTTTTACGACATATAATCTGTTTGTTATAATTGAGGGTTTTATAGTTTGATGACGTTTTAGAGGCATGCATCACGTATATCTATTTATGGGTGAGACTACTAAATGTAGAATTTTCATAACATTCACAACCTGCTCCGTTTTTCTGTGCTCGGAATTGCTCCTGTACACGGAGGAATGAAAAAAAAAATCTGGAACTCGTTCGATTCTATAGGGTAGTCAATGCGGTTCTCTTTTGTGCCGTTCCTATTCACAGAGGAATCAAAAGAATTCTGCAATCTTTTCAATTCTATGTGGGAGCGAATATAATTATTTCGTTTTAATTTGATTAGCATGTTAACGTTATGCACATTCCTATGAGATGGACACCCCTTATATGGTACACGTGAGCTGCTTCATTGAAGGTTTTATGAGTGAACCTTCTAGCCAGAAGAGCCATGGATCTTAGCGGCAAATATGGTTCCTAGGAAGTACTGGTTTTCATTTTGCTACTTGTTTCTGTCAAGTTCCTATTTTCGTGGTCTAGGTAAGTTCTGTGATTGTTGGAATGAAACGCCATTATCCTGCATACCAGTGTTGTTGGTCGGTATACCTTGTGCACATGTTATATCGGATTGAATAAATAAAGGTAGATGAACAAAAGGTGGAGACTGGGCTTTCCATGGATGGCTAGATTGTGATCAGAGGCACTATGTGTTCTGGAAAATTGTAGAATGCATGTATGCAATCCTTAGTGCATGACCTTGTATCAACTAGGTCAAACATGGTAATGAACTAGACAATCACAACACGAATAAACACGGTGTTAAGGAAGTAGCCTGTGTTATTTTACTCTACTCTCAGTCTGTGGTGTAAAGAGACTTAATTGCGAGCAGCATGAGTGACCATGAACTTGTATGACATCATTGGATTCGATTTGCATGCATGGCTCAAAGTGTTTCAAGTTTGGGGTTGTCAGAGGGTGGTTGGTTAACTGGCGTGGTCCTGGCAGAGTGTGATGGATGTCTTTCTGGTTTTTGTTTTGAGCTAATCTTTTTGGGACGGATCTTGCTTACTAGCCTTTGCCATCCTGTTATCTACTTCATAACTAAGGTACTTTTTCTTCTTAGGTTTGTAATTTTGTTTTGTTCCCTTGTCAAGAAAATAACTATATTTCATTTGTTATATCTGTACTGAATCATGACCACTAAAGAAATAAGAGGAAGCCAGGTAAAATCTAGCCAAGTTCTAGTAGTTGGTCAAATCGCACGCTCAATGAAGTCTGTCTTGGTCTGGTGGGAATGAAATGGAAAGAAATATGATTTAATCTATATAGTAAGGAGGTCAGAAACACATCAACGACTCAGGTATGAATTGCTTTGATAGAACATATGACCCGCTCAAGTTCAAATCTGTTATGGATTATAAAGATTCCGGTTGATTTAGCAACGAAGGATCATAAATTTCACTCCTGGAAATTCTACGACATAACAAAGTGAAAATTAATTGATTACCAAAGTCTTATGGGTTCTCCAAGATATAAATTTTCTTTATGTGCCGTTAGGACATTGATTCTGTATATTTCTACAGCCCTTGTAGTTTTGCTTGGCATCTATATGAGAAGTTTGTAGTCTTATATTTTTTGTTTTCTGCAAAATGATTTCTTACGTTTATGGATCTTTTCTATTATTTGATGAGACCGCTAGACCAAGGGCGAGCTGCTGGTCACTTTCAGCAGCTAAAAGCAAACTGTGCAAGGCATTGTTTCCTGTTAATTCAGCAGAAACGTTGGATATATCTTGTCGTCTGGTACCTACTACTGCTGCATATCCACTTTACCTAGTATTGGTAATGTCACGTGAAATACTTTTCTCTGAATCATCTTTAACCCTTTCTTCTTATCTTGCATCTTCCTTAAGGATCTTGGATTATCACAACACTAAAGTGTTGTTCCTAAATTATTTTTGAGGAGAGGATGACACGTAAGTGAAGTTGGTTGAGCTACGGAAGCATCGATATGCCGGTGGCTAGGGAAAATGGAAAAGGGTTGTTGGAAGCAACATGGTTGATGACAAGAATCCAAGAGAAGGCAGAGACAAGTTGGTCATTAATGAAAGATTTCATAAATGGTAAAATCAGTACCAACTGATTACTATGCTCATTAAGCAAACAAGCTTATATAAGCCACGATGAATAACACCTTATTAATCATGACACCGATGAACTCAGCGCCAGCCAAAAGAAAACCAAACCAAGAGCAGCTAGGTTAATCTCAGCTGTTCTTAGCACTGTGTAACACTAAGAATGAATAAGCACTAGTAGTTCTGGCTAATAAGAAGTCCCAAGTACGAAGGAGAAACACAAAGAAACATCATTTGGAACGAGACAATGAAAGCTGCAGGAAAAGCAAAGATTCGATATCAAGAAAAGGACAACAACAATAGGCAACATGGTTGATTGGTCTACAAAATTGGAGAAAGGAACACGATCCAACAAACATCAAACAGCTAAAAAGATCCTCTTCTTGTTATTACAGTTCTGTAATCTTTATTTAAGCCATTGAAATGAAACGAATTGAGAGTTTTGACAGAGGCTGATTGTATCTCTCTTCTTATCTCATTTAAACTCGGTTAGCTTGAGTTAAGTAATTACCAGGTTTATTGTCCTTATCGGTACCGATTGTGGCGGAAAAGCTAAAAAATGTTGCAACTAGAACGCCTGGTTCGCATCACTTGAAGCAATATATCTGTAGATGGTAAGCGTAGTTGTCAGTGATACTACAATACGATAACAGTTGAGGAATTTGGAGGAGTTGAGATGAGCCAGTTGGAGCCTATATGCGTATCCAATATTTTGGGCTCTATGTTAGGTACGTCTGGTTTTGAAATAAATTTGGTTGATTCGACATCCATATTGAAGAGGAATTTTTTGTTTCATCTATAAATCATACCTAGATGGATTTACTTTTTGATCTTTTTGGATCTCCGGAATAACTTTCTTTTTGGAAAATAGAATAGGAGGAAGCCTTGTGGAAGAGGAAAGGAAGCCACTATAACATGATAAAAGGAACACGTTGCAGAGAATAAGAGAAAATATAGAAGAGATACTGATCGTAGATTTGTCATGTGTTTGCTGATGAGACCTCATTTAAAGAAGATGCAAAAGTTTCAACAAGATTGGGCCCTAAAAGGTAAAAGTTAGGAGTTTCCTGAGATGGTTGGCTAAGTTGGACTTTGTTATCACGTAAAAAATGTGCTTAGCCTCTGTAGGTCTGATTGCCATTGTCCACAGGTTGAATTTCGTAAATTACAACTGATGTCATGCTGCTGCACGCACATCTCTTGATGCACATAATAAATAGTCTTCTGTGGTTAGCCTCATTGATTTACCATGTAGTAGCCACGTCTGCCCATTGGCAAGCTTCTCTGGTAGGTGCTACTACATAGGGCAGAAGGAAAAAGGAGAAAAAACTTTCTAGATCTGGGTGAATATTGTACCTGTCCAAAGTTGCTGGTTAAGAAATGTAATTGGCCTGTCTGCTTGTTTGCACATCCATGCATTTCAAACTATATAAGTTTGATAAGCTATTTACTGTTTTGGGGTCATATTGCAGTGAAGTGCGTAGTATGATCTATATTTCACTCACGGATTAATTGTCAAAAGAGAACATTGGTTTGTAGAAGATGTTTTATGAGGTAAATATGACAGGCTGTGGAGGAATCCTGACTCAGGATACACCATGTTATGATCGATAGAGATCCAATCCAAATGGAATTTGGTATCACTTGCCACAACCCATGGAAAGACTTGGTGGCTAACATACTTTTCTCCATAGTCGGGTTAGCCTTTTAACTCCTCCCATAGTGAGAGTTCACCGTTACACAGCTAGTCTTAAGCCTTCGATAAAGGAGATGGGCTTCTAGGTAGTCAGCTTCTCAGCAGGGTTTGGTAGATCTTACACCAGAAGATATCATCTTTCCAGCACCAATGTACGGGATCCTATTAGAAATGCTTGTGGAGAACAAGATTAGGAAAGTTGATCTCTTAGGAAGTCCACGAGTTGCTTACTCAAGCAGACCCCTGTTAGTGTGGAAAAAGACTTGGTTAAGGTTATGTATAGGATTTTCATCAGGAAATCAATGGTATCAGGTAGATTTATGCAAATTATAGGACATTCGTACTCACCATGGAGTTGCTTCAGAACTTTGAGATCTGTTTATTATGCACTGGTGCTGTCATTTTTCACTCTTCTTGTCCTCTTGCAGTAGAGCAGATTATTGAAGATTAAAATCGATTGATATGTTTATAAAAAATCTAATGGTACGTTCTATCTTTTCCATTTTCGTCTACACTTGGTCATCATGGCACTAAATCATAGGTATCAAGCGGATCGACGTATATTTCAGGGGATTTATATCTTCCTGAGGTTGGCATCTGAATTTTAACCTTGTACTTGTTCACTTTTGTTGTCCACTTCGGTCAGAATATTTCAATTTGGAAATATGATGATGTACAGCGTTCCACGAATACGTCGAACTTGCCAGAGTTCTATCCCAGTCTACTAGCTTCAAAAAATCAACATTTTAGCTTCATCTTTGACATATTCATGTATCATGACTGATGGCATCAATAGAAGGCAAAAGTATAAGAGACGAGTTTAAATACTTTAAATATTTGGAGAGGTGGCCAGGATGGATGCTTAGTGAGAAGGTGTGAAAGGATACAATACAATATACCCTTGTCCTTTGAAGTCAAATGTTAGTGACAAAAGATAAACGAGTACTATCGAAACTAATAATACATAGGTGATGCCACATAATGTGGGATAACAATTACTTTTAACTTAACCAAATATTTCAATTATGATTAACACTGTAAATGGATTGGATTAAGAAGAGTCTCGCCAGTTTCTGAATCTGATTCTAAAATTTGAAGCATTAGTTGTGGATCTGGCACAACCTTATCAATTGCTTGGTACATCGAAATGTATGTGATAATACCGGATCTGATGGAAGGCAATGGGGACTGATAATTCATGATTTAGAGAAACCATGTTGCCAATATAACAAGAGTCACAAACACCCGATACACAGAAGACCCAAAATTTCCATGGTCCGCCCATTAGAAGCAACATGAACAAAGTGGGTCAGTTCGGGTTGACCTGCATCTGATTTGAACATGCCTTATTCTTTCAATATTTTCCCAAGTACTGTGATATTCTTGATATGGATTCCTAAGGACTCGGGAATCCAGATCAATCCTGGCAATACAGCCTCTGAATTGAAATATAACGGGGAAAAAAAGAGCACAGTAGAATTATGAATGGGAATAACTATGTTCTAGATCTTGCAACCAAACTTTTACTCCGATCTCCTCCAAATGTCAATTTGCATGATGGCTATGGAAAAGGAGGTCCATAGTTTCAAGAAGTCTAATTGCCACGATGGCAATCCAATTGATAATTCTGCAAGGAACAAGGCTGTTTAAGTACTCTCGAACTTTCCAAATGGCCTAATATGCATTTGTTTTGGACAGGCATTTGGTGTTGATCAACAGCCAGGGATACAACACGGCAGAGAGAGAGGCGCCCCTAGACCGATGAAGTGCTGGACAGCCTCGCGTCCCTGTAAATGTGCCATTTCTGGTATCTCTGATGTCCAGGTAAAACTGGCCTGAGCCGCTGAGCTGATGTACATTCTAGGGAGCAGCATCCTCTCAACTCCTCAACGCACTTGCTGCAGGCTCTGCATCAGCCATAATGTTATCATTAGGACTCTCAGAGGAGAAAAAAACACTATGTAACCCACAAAGTGTCTGTGCCCGCATGTGGAACAGATAGGTGGGCAAGCATAGAAGCAAACATGTTTATAACCAACCAAAGCCAAAACCAAAAGGAAGTCTTGTCCCACACTAAGTGGGGTCAGCTACACAGATTTTAAGTTGCCATTGAGCTCTATTTTATGCCATATCAGCATTTAAAATCGAAAACTACAAGATCAACGACGATGTTAATAACATGAAAGTAAAATGTTCAAGAGAAGCAATGTTGCAAGGAGGGAGGGGGGTTTCTTGCCACTGTTGAAAGGTACAACCGGCACTCACAGATCTTTTCCTTTCAATGCTCTCCATGCCCCTGAAGGTGATTCATGGCAGACAAAAGCATGTTTTGCTTGAAATAGTCTTATAGTCACATAAGCTACTGTCTGGTAACTCATGCATAACCAGGAAAAAAAATACTTGTAGAAGGTAGTAAAAACTTACAGAAAGAGTAAATTGCAGTCCATATTTGCACAATTACGATGTCTGAATTCAAGCAACTGAGATCTGCATAAATAGCATGTTGCAGATTCACATTTTTGCATTGCATCCTGCTCTTTTTGTTGTTCATCATCAGGCTTAAAGGCAGATGGCTGAAGAGACAGGCGTGCATCAAAAACAAACAAGTTTCCCTCCCAGTCTTCTCCTGGGCCCTCATGCTCAAGAAAATGCGACACTCCTCCTTTCAAGGTGTACAGATTTGGGAAGCCTTTCTGTCTGGCCCATAAACAAGAAACTGTAAAATCATATCTAACAATTTCAAACAAGAAAAATGTATTATGTAGAGTACCAACCTAAGTAAAGTAGAATAGACATCGCAGCGGATGCCACCAGTGCAGTACATCATAATATCCGTATTTTCTTTATCAACATTGAGCAGGGGATCTGAACAATCACACTGAATGAAACAGAGAGAAAACAACATCAAAAGATATGTCGCAGGTAGAGGCGAACTTGAATATGAACACAGATTCGTCATATTTTTGATGCCCCAATAGTAGCTTAAGTCCCGGTACTCTTAACCATCTATTCCTTGAGTTCTGCATGAATTTGCACGGTTATAACCTCAAAAGAATGAGGACCATAAATAAAAATATTGCCCCCCTTTCTACTATTGAGTTACTACTTATACAGGTATTCTATATCGTTTACTCTTCATCGATGCATACCTCAGAATCAGAAAGCCCAAATGAGGTTCTCCTGAAGCAATCAACATCTGGACGTGGAGCTCCATGAAAATGACCAACATCCCATTCATAACCTGGTGAAAGCAATTTATCAAGCTGTTGAACAGTTGTATAGGAAATTCCAAAGCAGCCTAACGGTTTGCTTTAGGATGTAAAAAAGAAGGTGAATTTTCTTAAAACCGTATATATCCAATCAAAGTACATTCTCCATGGGTTTATCCATTTAATACTGCATTATTTTGACATGCATCCACACTTGCAGAAAACAACGCAAACACCAAAAGGAGTGCAAGGAATCAGATGAAGTTGGACAGGTTAGGCCCTTAAAGAATGACAAAAGGAGCTAGAAACATTTATAACACGGAAGCATTATGTATATATATAGTGTGCATGTATATAAAAAGCAGTATAATAATTCAAAAAACTGTGATGGAAATAAAAGGAAGAAAGTAGATATGTAGGCTGATAGAACACATAACATAGAAAGGGATTTGCTCGCAAAGGGAAGAGGGACTGAAATAACAAACTAGAGACTATACTAGTTCATCAGGAACAGGCGATCTAAGAAGGGTTTTACAGGGTAAAAACTGAAAAGTACCATTTCTCACGTCCAAAAGCAGGATCTTCCTATTCTTTGGTGAATGGCTAGTTTCATTTGCAGATGCCGAATTTCTTGCAGCTTGCAGTCGCTTTCTCCACTCGGATGGATCCAATGGTATAGCTCTCATTCCCGGGTCTAGCAAAGGAAGGTCTGAGATTCCTCCTTCCATCTGAAACAAGAAAAGGAGATAACCTTGTCAATATCATTTGACCAACTCAAATAATTTTGAAGATAATAGAAGCTGCACGTTATGAGTGTTCAATCTTTTATCTGGAAAGACAAAGTAGCAGCATAAGTCAGTGTATATAGCTTGCCTGAACTAGTGAAGGTTTATACCGCAGTTTAAGGCGAGGAAACGCATGCCCACTTGATGCTGGTGTAAACTGAACCAGAATATCAGCAAATCGCTCATCTTCCCTCAACCAATCCACATATGCCAGTGCATCCTGTGATGGACCACTATACTGCATGAAAGCTGGAGATTAGTTCTCAGACGCAGCTTCTAATAGAAAAAGAGACAGAAAAGAAGACATCCAACAATCACGCACTTTCCTTCTGAAGTTTTGAAGTAGCTTCGAAGTCATATTACAGATAGCTATACAAGCAAAATCACTTGGACGGTAGGGAGAATAGAGTCCACTAACGAAAAGGAAAAACTTATGTTTACCATAGCTGTATCGATTTGCGACGTGAAATCAATCTTAAGTACAAGATGCTGCTAGTTTCCCGCATCCATGTGCAAATACAGCTGCCGACGTGATAGCCTCCTTACCAGCTACTTGTTTAGAGCGTTGTAAAGAGGATTCCCTACCTCAACTTGCATTCTTATTATAAAGAGGTCTCAAAATCCTTTCTCATAACCTAAGCCTACCAACCTGTTTATGAGACCAGATTCAAGAGCTCCCTTTATGGACACCCACTTTTCCTTTCTCAAAGTCTTGATTGGACTCCCACACTATTCCAGAAGCACGTATGGTGTGTCATTCTTGAAGTTCAAAGACTGGACCTTTTTCAGCAAATCTTAAACATAACAACGTCGGAATTGCTCGAAATAAAAATTTTCTGCAGAAAAGCGCTTTAGGACTGCACAATCAATCGTTACACGTTCATTAAAACCATGCACTTCTCATTTTGCACCAAACAATCCACGAAGAAGCCATCAGTACCCGTCCACACAAAGAAGCAAAAACAAAGAAAGGAAGGAAATATATCACCTGCGCATTGATTCCTTGCTCGTTTATGTATATCCTCCCACATATATCACGACCCTGCAACGCTCTCAAAAATCAGAAATGGGATTCAGCATTCACAATTCGGATAAGAGTTAGTTACCAAGAGAGCATTTCACCGATAGAAGCGGAGACCTCTAGAAAAGATTGATGCTTGGAGACTTCCTCCTTAGGGCGTTCTATACGAAAGAAACGGTAGAAATTCACCACTATAAAATCCTCCTTTCCCCATTTTCTGCTCTCTGGAATAGTTTCGCTATAATGCACTCGACACCGACCAAAACTTTGCCGCCTATGGACGAAAAAAAGCCTAGAAACCGGTCCCTTGCCGGCAATAACGTGTGTGAAAGAGGACTTGAGGAACCTTGGTGGAGTCACGAAGAAATTTTTGCCTAGATTTCTGCACATAGAAGGTAATAGAGGATAACCCACGATCTGGAATCCATTGGTGGCGTTGAAAATTCGAGTCGCCTTCTCCATTTTGGAGTGGATTCACCGATTCAGAGGAGCGATTCCTTGTTGGAAGCGTGTAGCTGCATAGTGCTTGCCTTCCGGGAAGCGAAAAATGACGAGGATGCGCTCTTATCTCTGTCTGAATGGATGGACTCGTTGGCGTTTTTGGCGATTCTCAGGTGTCTCCGCTTTCTCGAACCGGATGATGACTCAAATCGGTTTCCCCCTTTTTCTGCATGCTTGGTCTTGCCCCACTATCCTTACTCGTCAATTCCTCTAAATAAATTCCGTTGGCTCTTATCTAGCGGGTGGATTTCATTCATGTCACGCCATTTTTCTTTCATTTAATTTGTACGGTTAATTATGAAGATTTCAATGAAAAGTATGATTGTATTCTTGTCTTTTGTATTTAATATATTGTTCTATACTTTCTCAATTATCACCTCAAGCATTCAAGCATTCATGTTAAAGATGGAATGATTGTGATGAGTTCTAATATATATTTTTTGGTCTTGAAAAATTATACTCTCTCTCTAATATATAATATAATATAATATAACATTTGTTTATTTATTTAAAGTTCTACAATGTTTCACAATTGATGATGGGATTTGTTGTCGTTGTCGTAACGCGAGGTTTCTGTAGGTTCATGAAAACTGGAATTACTTACAGTCTATTAAATTAGAATGTATATTAATGAGAGTAAATAAATTGAATTAGATAGCTTCTACAACGTTGGCTTGGACCACATTGTTGTACTGATAATATCATCCTCATGACATATAAGAAGGCTGATCGTGATCAGATTGCTGAAGGCAGTGCACCTTTTGGTGCTTGTGCTTGTGCATGTTCAATTTTAATTTAAAGCTCATTAACGATCTCAAAGTAAATGGCAAAAAAACATAGACAAAAATAATATTTAGCAAAGAAGGGGGGGACAATGGAAAATTTGAGAACTGTGGTGGGGCCAGTAATTAACAAAAGAATTCTGTACGGCGCTTGAAAAGATTGCCCTTTAATTTCCCGGGGTTTCCTTCGGTCCATCCCGCGCCAAAAGCCCCCTCCCCCTCCCTCTCGTCTGCAGATCCAAACCCCTCAACCCTAATTCTTCCCTCCTTTCCTCCAAAAAAAAATTCTACGTCGATGAGCGTACTTCGTCCGCAAACCAGGAGAAGAAACGAGGAGAATAAGGGTCCCTACTTCTACACATGCTCCATATAGGGGGAACCGCGGAAACCAGGATTTTCCTGTTTCTAATTTATTTGCATCAAGCAATATAGTTCTGGAGGAAGTCCGAAGTAACGAAGAGGGACCAATGATTGAAATGCCTGCTATGTCTCTCTTGTTGACGTTGACAGTTCCTTAGAGCAGTAAAACGGAGAATTATTTATTTGTTGTTGTTCATTTCGACGATAATTTGCGTGAACTTGAATGAGAGGGTGGATTGATGATCAGGATGGGCTTCTGTACGAACGCAATCTCTTCTTGCCTCCAGTTATCCCTGGAAACCCTACATGAGCTATGGAACATTCACATCTTCCATGTCTACACAAAAAACAATTGTCCGGGATGGGCACGGAACTGCAAGGAGAGGCAGTTCGATGATCGAAGTGGGATCCCGTACGCTTGAGATTGAGAATCCTCCTTTAATACCGCAGATGTCTGCAAACGCTGACAGCTTGTATTTCTTCTTCGGCTGAAACGCTAACGGCGGGTGGGCGTTCCATGAGGGCCTAGAGGTGAACGATCGGTGATCGAAATAGCGATGCAGATGTCCGCGATGTCACCGTCGCCTTTGCAGATTTCCACCGTGCCGAGATCGACTCCTCCTATTCAATCCGAACTTTCTTCTGGCCTTTTTGCCTCGTCTCTGTCTCTTGGCCTCCTTCCACTCCCTCCTACATCATCGTCTTCTCACCAGCGTGTCTCCGATCACATAATCAACGTGGAGCCGCTCGCTGCAGCGCATCCGCTGCCCGAGCCCTCCGTGCCGCCGCCAGCTATCATTTTGCCGCTGCCGAAGATTAAGCTTTCAGAGATCGCACCGTACGATGGCGCCCCAACGCCCGTGTATAACGGGGCTGTGGAGGCCCTCTCGACGTCGTTGATGAATCACAACGCGGCCGTGATCGTTCTGGGGAGTGACGAATCTGCTCTCTTGAAGTGCGCATTGGAATCGGGAAAGCTGTATTTCAGGATGCGGGCTCAATGCGGCGGCAATTGGTCCAAGGGTACCCGATCTAATATTTACATCTATAGAGTTGGGGAGTAGGGGTCCTCTTGTCGTTATTAGTTTTCCTTTTTGTTTCCGCGCATGTGTTCTTCGTAATGACTGTCCACGTTGAGGTGAAGTGTAGTAGACAGTCTATTGAATGGTCAAAAGAGGTTAGCCACCTGAAGCCCGTCAGACGACTAATAAAAGAAACGCCAAAGATTCTTTTTCTTGTTTCTCTTTGGGGTTGGGGTTAATATGCAAAGAAGCATGCACTACATGATATACATCCCCAAAATATCCTACGGAAGGTTGGCCCTCACGAATAGGTTTCTACTGTTAGTCGTACATTTTTCGCGCGTTTGTTATAGAAATGCCAGAGTATGATGCAAGTCTACCCGGTTAATGTACTTTTTTTATAGCAAAACCAAAATTTCATCCATACTTTATGATGAATCAACTCAATTTTCTCCTAGTGAAGATATGAAGACGGAAGTCCTTTGCTTTTGGTTATCTTGTTCCTGATTTTGTTATATGAAGCACGATAAAACAACAGTTGCCATTGTTCAAAGGAGAGCTTATTTTTGTGCTTTCTGTGATCGGTGGATATAAGTCTGAGGGTTGCTTTCAAATCCTAGGGCTCTTGAAGAGGGATATTCTTCGCCACCATGTCTAGCGGAGGCTTTCAGATGCTTGGGCCACCATGTCTAGCGGAGGCTTTCAGATGCTTGGGGAAGGCATCTCGAGCAGCGCTTTCTGCAATTGCGAGGAATCTGCGCCTGCGGAGCGAGTAATATTGAACTTCTTATTGGAACTCCTGTTCCTTCCGTTTACTCTATGAAATCGAGAAAGGCTTACTTACATTGGTTGCTTCAGACAACCCAGGACTTCAGGTGATACATTTGTAGCTTAAACAACAATACAAATGGGTTGCGTGGTGATTTGCATGCTCATTTTGAGTGGTTGCATTATGGGTGACTTGTTTCTTAAAGAAATAATTGACGTAACTTTTGTGATTCTCAAATATTTTATGTTATGGTTGCTGTCAGTCATGTCTCACGAGTATCGCTGGGCTCCACGATACGGACTTATCGTATCGAAGGGTCTGTATCATACTTTAATATTAAAATAATATAAAAATTAATTAAAAAATCAATAAAAAACCGAAAAAATGTGAAAAAATAAAAAAAAATCTGAAAATTTTCTTAAAAAATCTGGTAATTGCTTTAAATTCATATAATTCAAAGTTTAGTACTGATTGAGCATTAAACATTGAACAGTTACATCCAAATTTACATATTTTGAATAAAAAAATGAAATATATTTACATTTTACAAATTATAATTAGGATCATTAACTAAATAATCTTCATCTTCTCCTTGTTGGAGATCCTCATCATCAGCAGCACCAACACCTTTTGCTTGGAAATTAAATTCTTATCTCCTTGATGTTGTTGTTGCGCTCCTTCCAAATTAATCTATGCAATGTCTTCTTCAGTTAGGAGGGCATTTTCTTCACTATCTTCCATAACACAATCTTTTAATATATCAAAATTATCCAAATTTATTGGATCAAATTAGCTTTCTTGTCTATTTACTTTTTTTAATTGCCTACAACAAACAAAGATAAACAATTAGTAAATAATATTAATAATTGAAGTTAAACAATATTGAATTGAACATTTAAGTAATACAACGTTACCTTTCACGAATGCACATGTTACAACGAATATAAACTAAATCATTTAGTCTTTTATGTTCCAATCTATTGCGCTTCTTTGTATGGATGTGTTAAAAAATACTCCAATTTCTTTCACAACGTGTTGCAATATAAGATGCAACTTAAATATAAAAATAAACAATTTACTTGGACGCATCGTAGTGCTATTGCGAATTGCTACAAGCAAACCCATCAAGTGAAGAGCATTATCATAAATCTCCATCTTTCGATGTATAACATCTGCTATGCTCTCATCAGGGACTAATCTATTAATACAATCAATGATTCTTCGATTAACCTCACCGTCCCTTTTGAAGGTTGCGAGTACCTGAATGATGGGTTTAGATAATAGGTTGCTGGATGAATAGGCTGATGCAATTGTTTATTCCATCTATTATCAGTTATTTTCTACATGGGCACATAATCTCTCTTTTTTTCATTAAAATTATTTCTGATGGTTTCTTTTGCCCTATCCATGGTTTTATAAAGGTAGCCCATAGATGGTTTCTCCTCGCTGTCAGCCAATCTCAAAACTTTCACTAAAGGACAGGTAATTTTTGCAATCTTATTCAACTTTCTATTTCTTCTGAGGTAACTCTGTAAATTGTTGCCACTCATCTAATGAGAATATTCTCTTCAATGCTTGCTTCTGTCTCACAATACTATGCAGTATGTATAGATAAGAAGTTTGTTGCAAATCGAGTTGCAGTTGTTCGAAGAAGCTCTGCACCTTCTGTATATCTCCTCATCATACACAAAACAAATGCATGGTTGTAAATGAATTTTGTAATATCTTGGCAACACTCAGTTACTACCTTTATTTCATCTATCTCACCAATGTCCTCTAGGATGAGATCTAAACAATGAGTTGCACATGGTGTCTAGTAGAAAGCCCTATAAATATAAATATCAGCTAACTCCTTCCTAGTTGCTTTGTAGTTAGCTGCATTATCTGTAATCAATTGGACTACATTCTCTAGCCCAACCTCTTGTATAACCTTATCAAATTCTTCCCGTAAGATATCTGTAGTGTGCCTCTCCTCTGACATATCTAACGATCTCAAAAACATAAGTCCCTTAGGACAATATATAAGAAAGTTTAGCAATGTCATTTCTCGCCTATCTGTCCATCTATCTGCCATGATAGTGCATCCCGTTTCCTTCCACGACTATCTCAAAGTTGAACAGTATTCTTCCACTTCAATGACGGTTTGATATAATATATTTCCTCTCAACTTTTGATAAGAGGGCATCTTGTATTCAGGACCGATGTTAGCAATTGCATCTGCCATTGCTTTAAAATGAAAACTATTTGCTGCATTAAATGAAATGCATGCATCATAAAACCATCTGACCACTGCAAGGTCTGCCTGATCATGCAACTGTTCTGAAGCCATAGCAACACGAATTTCAGGTTGAGCACCAGGTGTAGTAGGAGGAGGAAAAAATGAATGTATACTAGAAAAAGATCTTCCTCTACTCCTTCCTGAACTTCATCTTCTACCACCTCCAAAGTCTTCAGCAACCCTCTTTCCTCTGCTAGGTTACTACCAATCTCTGTTCTACCATCTGAAGGCAAACTATTAGTAAATCCAAATCCAGTAGCATAATAACCTTCTTCAAACATCTCCAATCATCTTTTAGTTGTCTCCTTTCCTGTATACTCTGAATCATCTGTAGCCATTGCCATTTAATACCTTTTGGCAAACTTCTAACTCTGTGTATGCATGGAGTAACTTCTTTCCTAGTCCCTGCTAGGTGGTGTTTCAACCTTGAAATTTCATCACTAACCACCCTCTCAGAAAATAAATATCTGATCTTTAATTTAGAACCCTCAACTGGTGTACTCCACTACCATGCCGGATCATCAAACTTAGAATGGGAGTCTCAACCACCCCTTCCTGTCATCTCAATTGAGTACTTTAATTCAAACAAAAAACTAAAAATAAAAACACTTCGTAAATCCTCAATCGTAACACTCAAATAGAGTGTCTCCCAAATCATGAATACAATAAAAATCATATCCACACGCTTAATAACTTCATATTTTGTCATTCAAAAAAAGAAAAATACAAATAAACACAAAAACAACAAATAAAAAAATAAAAATAAAAAAACACTAAAAATATACCTAAATATGAAATAAGAGGCTTGCACGGACACCGTAGAGTACGATTTTGGAGCTTTGAACACCAAAGAGGTGAAAAACGGCTCTTAGAGTTCTTGGAGAACTCGAAGAAAGAGAGGAAACCTGCGAAAAATGTGGGTTTTCGTTCGACCGGGGAGGATCCCATCGCACGATACGGTGCGATAATAGGGCAAATACGATACACTTTAGTATATCGTATTGTGGTGGCCCATGATACGATATGGATAACACTGTTGTTGGTATGTAGTAGATGGAGGTTTGGGACCTGGAGACCTATTGCTACTTACAGGGAGGGCGCTAAGTCATGCCACTGCTGGCTTGAGACCTGCTGCTTCATATAGGGCCCTTCCTGAATATGTTGCTGGGAAATCCATGAGTTGGGCCGTGTGATTTATCTCTCCTTCTTTGTGATTCGTACCCCATCATGTCTAACTGCATTATACCACGATGAAATGCCAAAATGAAAAACCCATCCATTTGATCATTTTATCATCCTTTATGTGCGTGTTACTTGTTATATAGTGTTTTTTGGAACTTTTAAAACAATCATATGAATTATAACGTTGATTATGTATTATGTTCAAATATATTGTGCATTAAACTTCATAAAACTTTCTAATGTACTAATTAAATATTACAAAACACATCTGTATGGTTAGAACTAGCATTTGGTGATTCGGTCCATACGAATAAAAATGTGCACCTCCGTAAAGGTCATTGTTCAAACGATCTGAGTGTTTCTTGTTTGTTTTTTTATCTTGTTTATAGCTATAAAGGGCAAACAATCTTAGTTTGTCAGGTTGCCAAACACATATTTATAATAATTTCGTATATACAATAACTTATATGATTCAATTACTTTTTTACTGTGTTAAAGTTGTAATATGAAACTAGATACATATCCAATATATGTAAGTATATTCAATATGAAGTATATCCACTCCCCTTCAGAAGTGAGAGTAGGTGAGTTCTGTTGGTCTAGAGCATCAAAATTTATTGAAATGTTAGACATCTGTGTTTTAATAGACATGGGAGCAGCGGGGCTGCTTTACACTTGGTTTTGGCGTGTCGTCCATCAACATAAAGCAAAAATTCTAGATCGTGCAGTAGCAAACAGTGAATGGGGACTCAATTCTCCTGAAGGTATAGTTCAACATATGCCAAGGCTCCATTCAGACCATTCCCAAGTTTTGCTAAGTTGTAGCTCAAAACCCTCTAAAGGTAAACGATTTTTAGGTTCCAAGCATCTTGGATGACGAACAACCAATATGGAAACGAGGTTGGAGTTGCCTGGAAAGAAGGTACCCATGATGTTATGCAAAGCTTGATTGCATTAAGGAAGCGTGAACCAAATTTAACAAGGAGATCTTTGGGAACATTTTTTTGGAGGAAAAGGAGACTAGAAGCCAGGTTGAGAGGAACCTGGTGCTCGTTAGAGTGCAAAAGCTCTTTCTTTTTAGTGGAGCTCCACACTACCCTTCAAGAAGAATATAATGATGCATTGGCACGGGAAGAATATCTCTGGTATCAAAAGTCCTGCGATAAATGGGTGAAGTACTTACTCCTCGATGATGGCACATGGTGTACCAATGAGAATGACATGAAGAAAGCGTTGGATTACTCTAAAGATCCGTTCAAACAGAAGTATCATATCAATTTGGAAGCAGCGAAGGTCTCTAGTCTTCCTAAACTCAGCAGAGATGGGCAGGAGTCCTTAACAACACGGGGTAGCAGAGATGAAGTCTTGATGGTGCTAAAAACTATGGATTCTGTTTTAAATATAATATCTACTTACTCAATGCAGATCTTTTGGCTTCCGGATGAGGTTTGTGACAAAGTAGATTGGGCTGTGGTGGAACTTCATCTGGAGTGGCTAGGCTCATCAGTTGGGTTCTGCTTATCAAACCTAAAGCTCTTGGAGGTTTGGGAATAAGAAAAATCAGATTAGACATTGCAAATCTTGGTAAGCTTGTTGATTCTAAACAATCATCCAAATCTCTAGGTAAAAATCCTAAGGAAAATGTTTGAAGAAATTTGATTCGTGGCTACCTAAACATCTCAAAAAAGCATCTGGTGTTTGAAGGCTTCTGAAATCTTAAAACTTGTTCTCAAATTTCAACTCGCAAAGGAGAAATTTTGATGTGGTACAACACAATGGTTAGGATATGAACTACCCTTCACAAAAGTAGCACTTGCCACTTGCCAGTATCAGTGACATACAACAAGACGTAAAATATCTTTGGGAAGATGGGAGATGGAATCCACAGAGGTGCTCTACTCTGTAACCAGAGGATATTTGAAGCCAAATCTTATCAATTACAATACGGAGAAGTGAGGAATAGGAGGAAATGGAGTCATAGAAAATCTGGTGAATATACTGTAAAAAGTGCGCCATAACTGGCTATGCAAGGAAAGAAAGTCATGCCAGATCACTTTTGTAACGTCAATGTGTCGCAAATGAAATTACCACGAGAGTACATCTACTCCTATGGTTGATATGCAGGAAGACGCTGCTAGTCAATCTTTTGAGATATAGAAGGAAAAGAACTCAATCTGCCACATGTAGGCACTGTGGTGAAGAAGAAAGTACAATCCCGTGTCTATGGGAATGCATATATGCCCGACAAGTATAAATGAAGATAGGTTTTCTTAAAAAGGATTGCCTTCAAATGCAGCTTAATGGGTACAGAAAACCTTGAAAACATAGACAACAAGATACTCACGTTGGGTCTTTGGTGGATCTGGCATTAGCCTAAAAATTATAACTGGAACGTTGATCATCGGGCAATCAAAGTAATAATGAGAAATGCTGTGCAAGATGCAAACAATTGGATAAAGATACTAGGCACCAATAAAAGGAGAAATGGTGACTACCACCTATCCCAATGGGTTACTCCTAATGAAGGCCAAGATAAATTGAATTTTGATGCCAGATTTACAAGGGGTGCAGATGATGCAGGAACAGGTGGCTTGCGATGATCAAACAATGGGGAATGGATGATGGGCTTTGCTGTATAAGTACAAGCCTCATACATCCTTCAAGTTAATCTCGTAGCGATCTGAGAAGGACTTCTCATTGCTTGAGAAGAGGGCCTCAGAAAAATTTGGTTTGAAACTACTCAGCTGCAAGCAATAAAAGTAATTTCAAATGCAGATGCCTCTATTGTACATAACATACAGAAAATTATTGCAGATACAAAAGACATTCTTTCCCAGAACTAGGAAGTAGAGGGGAATATAAGTACCTGGATCAGTCCTGAAGAGATCTTTTTGCTGCTGGAAGCTGACATTAAAGCAAGGAATAGATAACTGTATCTTGTAAATACATTTTCGTGCACCTCGTTATACTCGTGTTTTTTTGATCCGTTGAATAAAAAAAGAGTATACTGTATATCCAGTATATGTGTCATATAGGTATACAAACAGGGCTTTGCTGAACTAGACGAATTCTGCTTGTACAAAGTACGATTGCAAGAAGTCTACAGCAGATTAAATTTGGTGAGTTCTCACTATCCAAGACTAGATTAACGAATTTACTAAGCCATTGCCTGTCTCATGTGGTTCATGAAATGGGTTCAGGCAAGTGTTCTGTGAGCCAAATGAATGGAAAAATAAAGCAGCTCATCTGGACGTACGACCTCACCTGAAAGTATTACTTTATTCCTGCACACAACAACAACAACAACAACAACAACAAAGCCTTTTCCCATACTAGACGGGGTCGGCTACATGGATTCTTTGTTTCCACAGATCCCTATCGTGTGCCATGTTAGCAGTTAACTCCCAATAAGCTAGATCATTCTTTATTGTTTCTTTCCAACACTTTTGTGGTCGTCCTCTATCTCTTTTAATACTTTCCAAATTTAGTTTTTCTAACCTTCTTACAGGTTCTTCTTTTGATCTTCTTTCTATATGTCCAAACCCTCTCATTTTATCCTCTATTTGTGCCACTCCTAATTTGTTTCTGATAACCTCATTACGTATACGGTCTTTTCTTGTATGACCACTCATCCATCTCAACATCTTCATTTCTGTCACAGACATCTTTTGTACATGTTGATGATTAACTGCCCAACACTCAGAACCATAAAACATGGCAGGCCTGATTGCTGCTCTATAATATTTACCTTTTAATTTTATTGGTATCTTCTTATCACAAAGAATACCTGATGCTCCTCTCCATTTTAACCAACCAGCATTAATTCTATGCGTAACATCTCCATCAATTCTTCCATCACTTTGAAAAATTGACCCTAGGTATTTAAAACTTTCCTTTTGGGGAATGCAATGTGTGCCAATTTTAATTTCTGTCCTCTGAAGTACCCAAATGATCAAACTTACATTCCATATATTCTGTCTTTGTTCTACTAAGTCGGAGGCCTTTGTTTTCTAATGTTTCTCTCCATAGTTCCAATTTTCTATTAACTTTTTCCTTAGACTCCTCCACTAATTCAATGTCAAATAACATACACCAAGGTATTTCATCTTGAATATGTTTTGTTAACTCATCCATCACCATTATAAATAAGTATGGACTTAAAGTTGATCCTTGATGTAACCCAATATTAACTTCAAAGAAGTCTGTCGTTCCTTTATGAGTCCTCACACATGTTTTTGCACCATCATACATGTCTCTTATAAGGTTAATATATGTCAATGGGATACCTCTTTTTTTCAAAGTTCTCCCAAGAACCTCCCTCGATACCCTATCATAAGCTTTTTCTAGATCAATAAATATCATGTGAAGGTCTTTCTTTTTTGCTCTAAAATGTTCCATAAGACGTCTCAAAAGGTGAATCGCTTCAATAGTAGATCTACCTGGCATAAATCCAAATTGGTTCTCTGTTGTACTTGATACTTGTCTTAACCTACGTTCGATAATTCTTTCCCATAATTTCATAGTATGACTCATTAACTTGATACCTCGATAATTCGCACAATTTTGAATGTCTCCCTTGTTCTTATATACGGGTATAAGTGTACAATTTCTCCATTCCTCGGGCATCTTTTGGTTTTTCCATATTTCATTAAATAGTCTTGTGAGCCAAGTGATTCCTATTTCTCCTAGTATTTTCCAAACTTCTATAGAAATATTATCTGGTCCTACCGATTTACCACTCTTTATATGTTTAAGAGTCTCTTTGACTTCATTCTTTTGAATACATCGGTAGAAATTGTGGTTTATATACTTTTCTGACTTGGCTAAATCTCCTAAACTAATACTAACATCTTTATTTTCATTAAAAAGATTATAAAAATAGTTTTTCCATCTATTTCTTATATCATCATTTACCATTAGAATTTTTTCATCCTCGTCTTTTATGCATCTAACATAATTAAGATCTTTAGTTTTCTTATCTCTAGCCCTAGCTATCCTAAAAATATCTCTTTCACCCTCTTTTGAGTTGAGTTTTTTATATAAGTCCTCCCAAATCTTAGCTTTTGCTTCACTAACGGCCTTTTTTGCTTCCTTCTTTGCTTTCTTATAAGCTTCTAAAGTTTCACTAGTTTTCTTAGCATAATGTAATTTGTAACATGCCCTCTTTGCCTTGATTTTATTTTGTACTACTTCACTCCACCACCAAGCTTCTTTTTGTGCCGGTATACCTCCCTTAGATACCCCTAACACATCTTTCGTCACTTTCCTAATATGTATAGCCATATTGTTCCACATATCAGAGGGTGTGCCAACATAATTCCAAACATCTCCTTGAAGGACTTTCTGTTTAAATATATTTCTTTCTCGCTTTTGAGGTTCCACCATTTAGTTTGAATAGCTCGATGCACTCTTTTCTTCTTTGTCCATTTTTTTATTTGTAAATCCATAACTAAAAGTCGATGTTGGGTGGTTAAGCTTTCTCCTGGAATTACCTTACAATCTTTACAACACGCTCTATCTTTTTTTCTACAAATAAAGTAATCAATTTGTGTTTGTGATAAGCCCACTCTTATAAGTAATTAAATGTTCATCTCGTTCTTTGAAGATTGTATTGACTATAAAGAGATCAAATGACATAGCAAAATTTAAAATCTCCCTACCTTCCTCGTTTATATCCCCATAACCAAAGTTTTCATGAATCCCTTGATATCCTAATGCCTCTTTACCAACATGTCCATTTAAATCTCCTCCTAAACAAATAATCTCCCTTTGTGGAATCTTTTGAAACACCTTATCTAACTCTTCCCAAAAAACTGATTTTATACTATCTTCTAGTCCTACTTGGGGTGCATAAGCACAAACTATATTCAAAACCTCTGCTCCTAACACTAATTTCAATGTCATGATTCGGTCACCATATCGTTGTATGTCTACTACACTCTCCTTTAAATCTTTATTTATGATAATACCAACTCCGTTTTGGGCCTTTTCTTTACCTGAGTACCATAATTTAAAACCTGTATCCTCAATCTCCTTTGCTTTTTCTCCAACCCATTTTGTCTCTTGTAAACATAGAATATGAATCTTTCTCCGAATCATAGTATCTACCACCTCCATTAGCTTACCCGATAATGTTTCGATATTCCAAGAACCAATACGAATCTTATTATCTAAGACTAGCTTCCTTACCCCCCGCATCCGTCCATAATCAAAATGCGGAGACCCTCTCTGAAAAATTTTCACTACATTCGGGCGGCAATGTAGCGGGATTAACTTCTTTACCCACACCCGTTCATGATGTGGGAACCCTCTCTGCAATTGATTCACTACATTCGGGCGAAAATGAAGTGGCCCTTCCTTACTTCTTACTGCATTCGGGCTCTGCAGTACGTCGCTAGGCGGGGACGCCCCAAAGCAATGCTCATAATTTTTGTAATCCATGTTGTAGAAATCTGACGAAGTTTTACGTTGGCTGTCGGAAGCCTAACACAACCCTCCTCCTTTATCCGGGCTTGGGACCGGCAATGCAAGGGTGATCCCTTACATGGGCGGAGAGCAAACAGGCAATAAAGGGTGATCCCTTTATTCCTGCACACTGGCAAAAAAAAATGTAAACATATATCGTGTTTGTATATGGTTGTTTATCTTTCTTTCTTTCTTCTTTCAAGGATGGAGGCAGAGAGCAATCAGGCAATTTAGGCCCATGGTTAGATATCTGGTAACTTATATTCTTTTTATACCTTAAAAGTTTTCTTTCTTATAACAACACCACCTAAGCCTTTTCCCATACTAGACGGGGTTGGTACTACTTTAAATGGACTTTTCTTAATGTATGTGGTACATCCATTTGGTGCTTGGAATTGAAACTTATTTTATCCGTCAAATTTTTAAATTCCTTTAAATGGAGTCAAGTAAGAGGCATTTGCTTATTTACGTAAATGAAGAATAAAATAAGAAAAGAAATTGTGATGCTTACTTTTGATGATCTGCAGCTAAATAGTTAGATAACTGCACCATAAGATATGCCATGGATATCATACAATAGACCATTATCTCGCAAGAACCAATATTTCTGAAATGCGTAAGCATACCTGAATTTTTCATCGTAGTAGCATATGTGTCTTACAGAAGACTTACTATTCATTATGGTGCAACATTTTGAGTTGACCTCTTCTTACTTTTTGAAAATGCAGGACTAAATTATTGTTTAGACATGCCACAAAGCAATGCCGTACTTGATTGTTCACCCATAGCAGCAGCTGGTCATGTAACCCCCCAAAGCTTTGTGCCAATAAGCGTGAGTCAGTTTATGGATGATTTATCCACTGAAGAAATTACAATGGGCAATCACATCGATAAAAATTATGTGAGTTCTATTCAAAGCTTGAGGCATTAGTTCTATCTATTTTATCTCATTAAATATGTCAGTCCTTGTCTCTGCATAGCATCAAGGTAACACATAGATATTATAAGAGGATATTAGCTGCCTGGTTCTTGATTGTCTTATAATGTCAGAATATCTCCTATTCTTTTATTATCATTGCTATTAATATTTTTTTACATTAGCTTTCAAAACAGGGAGGTCAATATGCAGGGTTAGAAAGACTGACTTACATGCGAGGGAAGTGTCATAAATGTATTGACATGTTTAATTTTGATCCATGATTAAGTTAAAAGTTGATTTAAACCACCAGAAACCTGCTGGAAAATTACATGCCACCTCCTTTAGCCAATTGCCAGCTAGTATATGAGTCATTCTTCTTGCAGTACGTTTGGAGGAGATAATCTTGATGGGACCCCTGCATTATGATGTCTAGCTGTTATTCTCTTACTGAACTGCAGGCAGTGCAAAATACCATTAACTCGGAGCCATCATTGAAGAGCATTCTCTCAGATCCATTGTCGTAAGCGACATCGAAATTCCTGTTTTATTTATGTTTCTGCTGCTTACTGTCTTTTATCAGCTGCCATAGCGTACTTATTAGGAACTTCATCCAACTTTTTTCTTGGGACAAACTTATCAGTTGCTTATCCTTGGAGTCGCTCAAATTATGAATTACCATCTTTATCATGCTACCTTATGTGATTTCTGATGTTTTCCTGCCTGCAGCTTCTAGATGCTTAGAGTTTGCTGATCTAAAATTTGCAGTGTATGTTGGAAATAACTGTAAAATAATGGTCCTAGGGCAATATTATGGTTTTGGGCGAATACATGCCTATTGCAAAATGACCAAATTGGGTTGACACTTCAAATGGTTCTTCTTTGAGGGGAAATTCAGAGTCTTGGTATTCATCACTAGAGACCCATTGCACATTCACTAAGGTCAGGAAGGGTTCTGGTTCATTTTTTTTCATGTGTCTGAAGTATTTCAATCGTTTATTAGTGATTAGCTTCTTGGAACGTCAATGTACAGAACAAAATAGAAACCAAAACAAGGAAGAAAAAACATGTTTTGGTTCAAACAAATTTTTATATTGTCCTCAAAATATTTGGCAACGAACTCTATGTCAATATTCAGACATCCTATGTTATTAATAGCGGTTAGCGTGTTGTTAGCGGTTAAAACTGATATAGCAGTAGCGGGGATATAACGGATTTATAGGTTTTAAATTATGTTACTCAGGTAAAGAAAAGGCTCGAAACGGAGTTAGTATTATCATAAATAAAGATTTAAAGGATAGTGTAGTAGAGATACAACGATATGGTGACCGAACTATGACGTTGAAATTTGTGTTAGGGGCAGAGGTTTTGAATATAGTTTGTGCTTACGCACCCCAAGTAGGACTAGAAGATAGTATAAAGACAACTTTTGAGGAAGAGTTAGTTTAGGTGATTCAAAAGATTCCACAAAGGGAGATGATTTGTTTAGGAGGAGACTTAAATGGACATGTCGGTAAAGAGGCATTAGGATATCAAGGGATTCATGAAAATTTTGGTTTTGGAGATATAAATGAGGAAGGTAGGGAGATTTTAAATTTTTCTATGGCATTTGATCTCTTTATAGTCAATACAATCTTCAAAAAACGAGAAGAACATTTAATTACTTATAAGAGTGGCTTATCACAAACACAAATTGATTACTTTATTTGTAGAAAAAAAGATAGAGCGTGTTTAAAGATTGCAAGGTAATTCCAAGAGAAAGCTTAGCCACCCAACATCGACTTTTAGTTATGGATTTACAAATAAAAAAATGGACAAAGAAGAAAAGAGTGCATCGAGCTATTCAGACTAAATGGTGGAACCTCAAAAGCGAGAAAGAAGATATATTTAAACAGAAAGTCCTTCAAGGAGATGTTTGGAATTATGTTGGTACACCCTGTGATATTTAGAACAATATGGCTATACATATTAGGAAAGTGGCGAAAGATGTGTTCGGTGTATCTATGGGAGGTGTACCGGCACAAAAAGAAGCTTGGTGGTGGAGTGAAATAGTGCAAAATAAAATCAAAGCAAAGAGGGCATGTTACGAATTACATTATGCTAAGAAAACTAGTGAAACTTTAGAGGCTTATAAGAAAGCAAAGAATGAAGCGAAAAAGGCCGTCAGTAAAGCAAAAGCTAAAATTTGGGAGGATTTATATAAAAAACTCAACTCAAAAGAGGGTGAAAGAGATATTTTTAAGATAGCTGGGGCTAGAGATAAGAAAACTAAAGATCTTAATTATGTTAGATGCATCAAGGATGATGATAGTGGCAAATAATGATATAAGAAATAGATGAAAAACTATTTTGATAAGCTTTTTAATGAAAATAAAGATGTTAGTATTAGCTTAGGAGAGTTAGCCAAATCAGAAAAGTATATAAACCACAATTTCTATCGACGTATTCAAAAGAATGAAGTCAAAGAGGCTCTTAAACATATGAAAGGGTGGTAAATCGGTAGGACCAAATAATATTCCTATAGAAGTGTGGAAAATACTAGGAGAAAAAAGAATCACTTGGCTCACAAGACTATTTAATGAAATATGAAAAACTAAAAGATGCCCGAGGAATGGAGAGCAAATACACTTATACCCATATATAAGAACAAGGGAGACAGTCAAAATTGTGCGAACTATCGAGGTATCAAGTTAATGAGCCATACTATGAAATTGTGGGAAAGAATTATCGAACGTAGGTTAATACAAGTATCAAGTACAACAGAGAACCAATTTGGATTCATGCCAGGCAGATCTACTGTTGAAGCGATTCACCTTTTGAGATGTCTTATGGAACATTTTAGAGCAAAAAAGAAAGACCTTCATATGATATTTATTGATTTAGAAAAAGCTTATGATAGAGTACCGAGGGAGGTTCTTTGGAGAACTTTGGAAAAAAGAAGTATCCCATTGACATACATTAACCGTATAAGAGACATGTATGATGGTGCAAAAACATGTGTGAGGACTCATGAAAGAATGACAGACTTCTTTGAAGTTAACATTGGGTTACATCATGGATCAACTTTAAGTCTATACTTATTTATAATGGTGATTGATGAGTTAACAAAATATATTCAAGATGAAGTACCTTGGTGTATGTTATTTGCAGATGACATTGTATTAGTGGAGGAGTCTAAGGAAAAAGTGAATAGAAAATTGGAACTATGGAGAGAAATATTAGAAAGCAAAGGCCTCCGACTTAGTAGAACAAAGACATAATATATGGAATGCAAGTTTGATCATTTGGTTACTTCAGAGGACATAGAAATTAAAATTGGCGCACATTGCATCTCCCAAAAGGAAAGTTTTAAATACCTAGGTTTTTTTTCAGAGTGATGGAAGAATTGATGTTGATGTTACGCATATAATTAATGCTGGTTGGTTAAAATGGGGAGGAGCATCTGGTATTCTTTGTGATAAGAAGATACCATTAAAGTTAAAAGGTAAATATTATAGAGCAACAATTAGACTTGCCATATTTTATGGTTCAGAGTGTTGGACGGTTAATCATCAACATGTACAAAAGATGTCTGTGACAGAATGAAGATGTTGAGATAGATGAGTGATCATACAAGAAAAGACCGTATACATAATGAGGTTATTAGAAACAAATTAGTTGTGGCACCAATAGAGGATAAAATGAGAGAATATCGTTTACGATGGTTTGGACATAATGAAGGTTGAAGCAATCCTTATTTTGGAATGGAGAGTCAAAAGAAATGGGTTAAAATCATGTTCTTCTTCTGTAAAGAGTGCATGTCAGTCGCTCTTCCATGTCAATATGGATCATGCAGTAAAAAGAGAAGAAGAGGATAAATAAAACAACTCGGACCTCAACTGAGCATGGAGCATGCTGTATGTTAAGCTAGATATCTCAACAATGACACTCTAGCCTCCTAAATGCTTATCTATTACAGACTTCCGCTTTTGTATGGAATGAAATGCAGATGGGAAGTATTTCTGTATGCAACGGTTTTACTGGTTGGACATGCATACGTCCATGTTCTCCTTGCAGGGAAGCTTTAAGGTCAATGAAGCCTGTCAGTGCATGTGAGATGCATGATCATGTTTCTTTCACTGCTCTTGTATTTTGTGTGACACTTTCGAATCCATCCCACAATCTAAAATGGATGCATAGTAACCACTCAAATAGTTTTGATGCATGCAAGGCTACCAAATTTGTTTACCTCATAGAATATTTCACACCGGGTTTTCAACTTTGACAATTTAACAAGTATGGACTAAGTTTTTCATTGTTGTGCTACTATTCTTCTGTTTCTCATACGTAGTTGAGCTTTTACTGGAGTATCCTTCCAGTTTATGGGGAGACAAATTTGTCAAATATTTGATCGTGGTTACTACACATTTTCAGCTCCCCAAGCTTTTTCAAAGGATGGATATGAAGAACACTTGCAAGTTAATCACCTGGCGCCTGCACTTCTCACAATATTACTGTCGCCATTTTTAATCAGAGGTTCCCCCAGTTGGATTGTCAATGTGAACTCTATTGTAAGTTCTATCCTTGATTTTTTGTTGGTGGTGCATATTTCCCTATAGCTTAATGGAATATCTCATAAGTTTTATTCTCTAGTTGTGGGTTTGAGATTTTGGTGAAACATGAGACTTCCACAATATCATGGTAAAAATTTGAAAAAGGTACATATTATGGATCACTAGGATCCAGACATGTAGAATGACTGATGACCATTTAGTGTTCTGAGAAAGTCATTTACTTGCATGTCTTGTCATTCAATTGATGGTTGCTATTGGGTTATTTGTAATGGTTACATGAATTTGATTGCAATTTAACAGGATGCATGATTTTTCTCTTGCTTTTAGTGCCCAGAAGCACATAAGAAAACAATTTTGGTTTGCTATTTAAGGAGTTATTATCTGAGGCAATATATGAGTAGGAATACCATAGGACAAAACATGCTACTAAATGTGACATTCATGTTAGGGCCATGTTATCTGGACATCCCTTGGTGTTTTATTTTTATTATTTATTTATTCTCTTAATTTAGCAGCTGCATTAAGAACTTGTGTGTTTTCTTGAGCAACTTGAACTGTTATTTCCTCTTCAAAAATATAACTTTACAAAAGGAAACAATTGAGAATCATGACGAAGAGTGTGCTGTCCTGATATGCAACGTCATCATAACCAAATGCTCTGAAAGTTAAACTTCTTGAATATGCAAATAGTTTTCTATTACCAAATAAAATCTTCTTGTTTCCAATGTAAGATGCACCAAGTAGGCTTTGTTGATCCTGATAATATGAATATGGTTTCCAGGAAGAGAATTTTGAAATATTGTTGGCTATTCAAGTAGCAAGTTGGCTCAGGTACCGTTCTTTCCTTCTGTTCCTTTGATATATTAAGTTAAACAAAATAGACCAGACTAAAATGATTCCAACTTCTGGTTATGTTTAATAGCATTCTCTATAAGAAGTTTCCTTCTGAAGCTGGCATTAGTGTTATATGCGTCTCTCCTGGAACTGTTAGGACCAACGTTGTAAGTAATCTCTTCCTATATGCTTGCGTCTGATCTTTCCTGATGTCATTTTTATAACTCAAAACCCTGCAAGTTTGTTTTCGTGATTCTCATGCACATCAGTTCTTTTCTCATCATTCTTCTATGAAATGTCAAGTGATACTCCTTTAGGAAATGTAGTAACCAAATTGGCTGATAGGTGAACACCAATCTGGCCAAATTTTATCGTTACGTGCTTGCTTCCGTTTGTTAAATGCTGGCCAGGACTCTTTCAAGATGTATTCAATCTGCTTATCATCTCATCCCTTATTTCCTTCAGTCCCCAAGAAGGTGAACCTTCTCAATCATGGTACAGGAATTGTGTTTGTACATTTATACTGATAATTGCAACTTAAAGTGTTAGACGGACTGCTGTTTTTCCACAGGTGCAAGGAGCAGTCACGGATCCTCAAATCCCAGAGTACTGCTCGGTATTAAAAGCAGATGAATTTCCTGTCTGTGCTTACATCTCAGTTTCTTGTCAACCAGAAAATGCATCTGAAGAGGCACAATGTGGAAACATCGCAAAGGGTGTATACTATGACCTTGGAGCTTGGTCTCCCTCCATGCAGTGGAGAAGCTTTTAGAAGGCGAAAAAATTCCCTCAGTGGAGCTTGAAAGAGATCGTTCCGAGTCTTCAACATAACTTAAGCTTCACCAAGATCAAAATTGCTGCTCTCTTGTCAGGATCTGTGGCTTGATTCTTTTTGCTGAACTTGCAAGGGCACCCGACTGTTGAATGCTGATTTTCTTCCTCTATGCGTTTCCTTTGTAACATTTTGTTGAATTTAAATTAGAGTGACAGCATTTATAGCAAAAGTGGGTTGTATATCGGAGAATTGTATGTGCAGCAGCACACATCGATGGTCAAGCTTATGTCTGATAGAACATTGACTGCACTAAGCATAAGGTTTTTATGAATTGTCATGAAGAGTCATTTCTCTGGATTGAGAAGCTTATTTCATGACCACAAAGGCATGTTGCTACCTGTATGTCCCGATTAGGTTCAGGATCTTTGTCTTCTCATTGGAACGCTACTTCTCTATTACTCTTGACAAGAATCGGTCATGCAAATTAGGCAATTTACCCTTTTCGATAACTTGTAAACTATTTGGATTCCTATCAAGCTATGATTTGTGATGGTATCAACTATCTGAAACAATTGACCTCTGTAAAAATATTTCCTTCAGTGCATTTAATCGGGTCCTTGGATGAGTTGACCGCTAGAAGAATCTCTGAGCTTCCTCTGCGACGACCATTTCTTGTTCTACTAGATTCAATGTGGCGATTGGCGAGAACTTGAATAGCTATTCCAAGAATTGAGTTACAGTAATGAACGAACGCGTTAGATCTCGGAAGTTGCATCTTGATCTTTGCTGAAATCACTTTTTGAAAAATTCCAAAACAGTATTTTTGAACTCCGGACATCTTGCTAATGATTTTCATGTACTTGATTGTTAAACTTCGGTAAAAAAAGAGGGAGACCATGCTTTTGATTTTGGTCAAAATTCTGTCAAAGAATCTTGCTGAAAGTTGACACTGTCCTCATAATCTGATCAAACATCATCAGCCAAAATTCCAATTCAAGCAGTTCTTAGTTCTTTGGAAAGTAGACATCCTAGGATTTTGCGAGTGTCCTTAATCACATGAGTTATCCCAGTGGTCGATTTAAAGCATAATTCTCAAATCAGATTTAAATCTTTGCTAGACTTTCTACAATAATTTTACAGCTTCATTATTCGGCAATTTATTCTACCACTTGTAATCGTAGTAAGACGACATCTAGTTCTTGGAATATGCACTATACACTCATTGAAAAGTTTCCCTCCAAATCTCAACAATTTACAATGATGCTATGTTTTTTGGCGGATTTAACAGTCGGGGGCTCTTTCACTCTCACAATAACATTGTCCTAATGACATTGTTGACATTTCTAAGAGAGCGGTTTTGCTGCAATGATTTAGATGAGTGAGAAATCCTGTGAAGTATGATATTTCAAGAAAATAATAATATGAAAATGTAGCAACTTTATAGCAATATCTCTGTCATGTTTTGAACATTATACAACCTGTGTTCAAGCTTACATGAACCCGGGCTTAGTTTGCTAGAAGCCAGCTTTGTCCATGATTCGAAGTGCTCAGCTGGGTTTCCGGGTACGTGTACCATAAGTGATACCAAATCTGAACCAGGTTTCAACATTTATTCAAAATTTCCCCATTCTAGCGTGCACAATTGTAGCCTAGCTCTGGAATAGCTTTTTTCCATAAGCTTTTCTGCTGATGCTTCTGGTATATATTTTGTAATTGATGCATGGCATGCTAAAGAAGACAAAACCCCATTGAGGGTCTGTTCTGTTCTTCTAAAGCCCAGTTTTTTTCTTTTTTTTTTTTCTGGAAGTGTGAATGCAAATCACATTGAGACTGCGCATATAACCCATCTTCAACCAAATTGAACAAAGTAACAATATTCTCATTTAAGACAACCATTTAAGTACAACCCCATTTATACCTGACTTTCGCAACTGCATGCAATTCCGATTATTTTGTGCTCATCAGGTTCCAGCTTGATATTTATATAGTAAACCCAGATGTGATGGTTTGTATCTAAAATAGTTGTGTCCATATCCAATGATCTGGAATTAGAACTGCATTGAAAAAAAAACGAACTGGATTCAACTTTTAGCTAGATTCTGGATTAGAATCAGAATAAACAAGGTTAGGTATAGTCAATTTGTGCAAAAGATAAGGCAAAGAAGTTGAGGTTTACATCAGAAAACTCCACCAGGCCTTTGATTTTCATATGAAAATGGATACACGTTCATTCTCAACTGCCCCGACAATGTCAAGAACTAAGATTTGATGTAAGATCGAAGAAGGATTTTAGGTTTGAAAGGTGACCTAGATTTGATAACCCAAGAAGAATTTTGGGTTTCAAACATGACCTGGCCCGATTCTGAAGAGTAGGTCAAGCACCCAGGATGGCAATTGGACCCAAATGGTGACCATCTTCTTGATGACTGGGAAGGAGTGGTGAAGAGGTTCCCTTATCCATGGACTCTTATACATTCGAAGCTCGGGCCACAGGTGAGGATTCTATGAGCTATTGTGATATCTGTTTGTTTTTTTCCTATCCATTTCACCAAGGGTTGGTCCCAACCATGGCCAGAAGTGCATGATTCGCTCTTTCTTAAGTATGGATTGGAGCATGGTTAACTTGATACAAGCATCCAACTCCTAAAGAGTCGAATGTACCGGTTCCCGATTGGGTATCACTCTGAGATCCCAGGATCGTGGTAAAATCTCCAGACCGAGCTCAATGCTGATCTAGAATCCATGTAGCCGACCCTACATCATGTGGCAATACAAAGTTGATTGATTGCTTGGTTTCATTTTATAGGCTGACCATAAGTAGCGTAGTCAGAGAACCCCTCCCCAATATATATTTGCATATCAGTAATTAGAAGGACAAAAGAGAACCTTCAAAGTAACAGAGGATTCAAGACGACACACAGATGGATCTATCTATACTGTCTCTTTTTAGCTTTACGTCCAAAAAGAAAGAGAATAGAAAGCCTCAAGAATACCTTTCTTTATAATCAACCTTTGACTTCTAAGGGAGAATGCCATCCGGGAACGCAAACACTTGCAAAACATTACAATACTTGTGCCGTATTTCTTGACACGAACTGTGGTCCACATCGTTTTCTTAGTCAACGTACACGAACAGTTATGAGAAGCTTCAAATTGAACGGTTCACAATGTAGAAAATGTGACGAAAGAATGAGAATATTTAAAAGAAGAATGCGTATTTGTTTTGCATGCTTCTTGCATCTTCCTCCTACTATCACATTACGTAATCGAATTTATCTTATACAGTAGATGTCAGCCATCATCTTAATGTTATATAGTTGATCTACGCATTCTCTGTATCTATATGATATATGCATGTGCGTGTGGGGGGGTAACAATGTGTTTGTTGAGAGGGGGTCTGAGCGAACTGTTCAGGCGATTGAATCCTTTTCAGTTTTACAAGTTTGGCGGTTAAAGTGAATTGTATTTCTTATGGTAGCGCGGGCAGCGACGGCCATTGTGAGTTGAGTTGGTGGGCAAATGCAGAACAGAGGGTGGATGTCAAGACTACGTTTGCCCAAGGGTGGAAGGAAAGAGTTGACATTGACATTTATTTAACGTACCTCATCCCTAAATTTCTTTCCAAAGGAAAAAAACAAAGGAAAGAAGGAAAGAGAGCAAAAAGAGGAAAAGGCCTTTTCCGAGCACATTCTGAGGCTCTCCCCAAGAGAAGGGGCCCTGAAAACCCTACCCACTTTTCTTCGTTTCGGCGTACTACCAATTTGCTCATCCCCGTGAGATTTCGAGTTCGCACGAACGACTCCCCCATCTTTTTCGGTTTATTTTTACGGGTTTCGAAGAGCCTTGGCTGTTGGGCGGAGTTTTTCTTCATCGATCGGTGAAATTCTCATTTTCACGAGGGCCAAGAAAGGAGGTATGCCGGAAATTTTCATGCGCTCGTGCACCCATTGGAATTTTTGTTTCCCTTTACTTATTTCACGCTGTTCATTTTGTTCTTTAGACGTTGAAATGCTATTGCATTTGAAGAAGGAAATTGAGCGAATTCGGGAACGATCTCCCTTGCACTTGAAGTTTCCGACGCCGAATTGAACCAACTTTCCTTTTGGGCCGTGAACCTTTACGGTTCGGTGTAGCAAAACTAGGATAAATTTGTCTCTGAGGTCAGGATTTTAGGGTAAGAATATCCACAACTTTTGGAGGAGGTTAACGTGAATATCGTAGGCCTTCAGTGATTTCGTTCTACAGCTTCCGAGGCGAAATATGGGTTCAAATTCCATATTTGATATATTTGATGTTGGAGGCATAGGAAGTGGAATGTATCTGAATTACGAGGGGTTCAATGACCCTTCAAACGCTGGGTATGTTGATTTCTCCCCCCCATTTACCTTCAATCTTGTGCGCCTGATCCTATTGTTTGTGTTGACTATCAGTTTACTGTCATCTCTTATGCATATAGGAATAGCTTGGATATCTACTTTGAGACGATCAGAAACAGCTTCCACAAAATACTGTTATTGTATGTCTCCTGAAGTGTCATTATTGAATCAAGTTTAAGAATCAAAGAGTTTAATATGGTGGATAAAGTAAGAATAGGACCTAATCTAGAAACGAAAAGATACAAAAGAGAAATCGTCCGTTTGAAAGATTACCTTACTTCTACAAAATGGTGCCTCTTTGCGTAGGGGATGATTGAAAAAGGCAAGAATATATGCAATTCAAGCGTATAGTGCAGATCTTGGTGTTACTTGCCCAATATATCATGGACTATACATTGTTGAAGGATTTTGGCAAAGTAGTCGGTTGGGGAGAGGGGAATTTTTGAACTATTTTAGCTTCAGTTATTCTGATGAGGAGCACCCAAAGTTGAACTTCTGCCTCAAACAGAACTTTTTTCTTTTTTATGGCTCCATGGAGAACTTGGCTTAATTATTTGGGCTTATCAATTCAAATAATTCATTTTATTTAAGTTGCTTGGATTCTTGAGCAGATAAGGGTTTCCTTTTCAGTGTGCTAGCAAAACTTCTTTCGCAATTGTTGCTCATTACATGTTCCATAGCAGAGTGCAGATCGATGAGTCATTGGGAGGTGTTTCTGGTTCCGAGAAAATGGGTTCTAAGAAAAGGTGATACTCCAAATTATCTTATACTTGAATATGCTATCTTTCGCATTCCCATTATCAGTTTCTGGATTTTCTTTTTCTTCATTTAAGCTCTACAGTTTGTCTTTCAATGACCAAGATATTAGATTTTTTTGAGTGTTGTCAGCGTTGTTGAAAGACAAAGCAGTGTTTTGCAGGATTGTTGATGATTAGCATGCGATTGAGCTTATGAACTTGCTTTTGCACTTGCTATTCTTTTGATTCACAATCAGGTATCGCCTCAATGGAGGTATGCCTAGTGGAAAAGGTCTCTGGCTGCTAAATAGGCAGTCATGGATTTAACTGCCATGACCCAGGAGTGCTCCCCTTGTAAGCAAGTGCACACCCGTTATGCGATGGTTCTGATCCTGGCCTTGGAGTTTTATTTTGAGGTGCTCCAATCCCTCAAAAGGCAGTTCCAGGCTAAATTAGAAAACTGTATACGCTGGCAATTCTGACCTTAGCCTTGGAGTTCGATGTTGGGTTCCTCCAATTGCACAAGAAGCAGTTCCAAGTCAAATTAGAAAATTTAAATTACTCTAGCTTTGGAGAAAATTTGGTGAATTTTCTTTATGGAGTAAAGGTCCCATTTCCTTCAATTTGGAAACTTGGATATTGCTGTTCATGTCTTCTTTCATAAGAGGTGTGTGAGCCATGTTGTCTTTGATAAGAGGTCTGTGCTTGATATAGTTCTATGAAAAAGAAGTTGCAGGGACCACTATATCTAGTTTCAGGAGGGGAACTGTAGCTGTAGTTGCTGAATTACCCTGTTTTGAAGTTGGCAAATAGAGAAATGATCAAAAAGATTGATAGGAGGCATTGGGCCTTCCTTTAGACAATTGATTTTGTCAACCTGCTACTTCCTGTTGTTTCCATCTGAAGTGAATTTGCGAATACAAGGATTTAGATTGTTAACCAAATCATTTTCTCATAGTTTATGTTGTGATGTTGCATAACCTGACTGTTGTGTGCAGTTGCTGCAAGTCTTGTCTGTCTTTGCAGTTTCTTTTTGGTTAGCTCATCTTAAAGATGTGTTGCAAAAATGCGTTACAGAGTTAGAGACGAATCATGCAGCAGGCCTGGATCTAAAGCGTGCCGTGAGAAGATGCGGAGGGATAGGTTGAATGACAGGCATGCTCTCTCTCCCTCTCTCCCTTTTTGCGTGTATGTATGTATCTATGCATATGTGTATGTGTGTTTGTATGATGGATAGAGGCAGGGAAGTCCTCTCCATAAGCCATGTTATATATATATATATTCATAATTTCTTTGAGTTCCTGATTTCGCATAGTTTGTCTTTCCTCTTTCTCTCTGTCACTTATTACGTTTCACAATGCTAGTCATGATAGTTGGCTCAAGGTTGCTTTCCTCTATTTGTAGATGTGCTCTCATTTCAAAATATTTAACTAGTACCAAAAAATAATAAAAGGTGGGACCATCTCTAGTTTTTATCTTTTTCGCTTTTCTGTCATTTTGGTTCTTTAATTCATCATCATTTTAGGTTTGTGGAGTTGGGTTCAATCCTTGATCCTGGAAGGCCTGTCAAAGTTGACAAAGCAAGTATCTTGATTGATACTGCTCGAACCTTGAATCAATTGCGAAGTGAATCTGAGAAGCTGAAGGACGTAAATGTGAAACTTCAGGAAACAATCAAAGATCTTAAGGTCTGTTCTGTTACTTCTCATTTCCTCAGCTGACAAGCAGCCTTGGCTTATTTGTTTGGTTCGCTGCTCTTCACCAGTTTAAAGTTGACATTCTTTGTAGGTTCCATAAAATTCTCAACTTTTGATTCCTCATTACACCTTTCGAGAATTACACTATGAGTTTGGTCATGGTTGGCTCCTTACCTTAGGTTAGAATGTATTCAGTCCCAGAGTGGCATGTATCATGGCTTTGTATTAGACAAGATATTATGAAATGTTTCAGATCATGTGAGCCCTGTACCAGACAGGGTGTTTGGTGGTAGATGCACCCCGATTCTCATGCACATTTGTTATTCTGGTGTTCCCTGTGTGAAGCGTTCTGTACAATTGAACTCTCTTGTACCTGACTCATAATTGTGCGGTACTTTTGAGGACCACTCTGCAGATTTCTGATGAGTGCTAACCTTGATCGTTTCAGGCAGAGAAAAATGAACTTCGAGAAGAAAAAAACAAGTTGAAAGTGGAGAAGGAAAAGCTTGAACAACAGTTAAGTGCGATGAGCATGGCTCCCACGGGATACATGCCACACCCTGCAGTCCTTCATGCAGCAGCTGCTGCTGCATTTGCCGCCCAAGCCTCTGCGGCTGGGAACAAGGGCCTGCCTTTTGCTGGATATCCTGGAATGGCTATGTGGCAATACATGCCTCCTGCTCAAATTGATACTTCTCAAGATCCCAAGTTGCGTCCACCTGCTGCCTGATCCACAAAGATGTGGACTCGTACCACCGAATGCTAACCTGTGGGTGGTATCATTCTGCTACCGCCATTTTCATTTTCAAATATGTAATGTGAATGGGCAGATCTTTGGTTACACATTTTAAGATACCTTTGTTTCGACTGTCATTCTTGGTTTTAATTCTGATGAAGGAAAGTTTCTGTAACCTTGTAGTTTCCAAGTTTTGAAAAACAGGAATTGGTTTTATTTTCATACCTTGTTTCTTGATTTTTTTTCAATAGCTTTCGAATCTTCAAAAATTATGAAAAATTTACAGTGAACATACACCAATGTGTAGATTCTGAAACTAATTTTATTTTATTTTTGGGTGTTGTAATTATTCAGAATTAAATCTAAGAAGTATCTTTGTTTAGACACTTGAAATTGTTTTGTTATAGAAATACAAAGACTTAAAGAAAGGTTTGTATCTCAGTGCACGGATTTTCAATTTTTGTGAACTTGGTTTTGTTAAAAAGTTATAGATGTCAGCTTTTCATTGAACCAAGTTTCACTAAAATTGGACCACTACAAACAGAGTTATGAGATTATTAACTAAGCTCTGTTGAAGAAAATATAGTTTTGACAGGCTTGGTTCTGGATTTTTTTTATTTTACAAACTTTTAATTACGTGATTGTACAACCCTAAAATTCTTGGAAATTTTATCCTATGTGTGCTTGTGTGTGAAGATGAGGTATTCAAGTTTTAGGTCAATCAGAACAGAGCTATGAAAGGAAAAATAAAACATTAAACGTATGCAGAAATGTTGAAAACAAATTTTCTGTGTTTACAACATACGTGATGCATTCATCCAAGATTAAATGGTATAATCACAACAAACTTAAAGTAAATTACTGAAGGAAAATGAATGTAAATGAATAAATTAGCTTAAGTATAGAGAGGGTTAAGAGTTATAAGAGTTTATAGAATATAGAGAAGTAGAGAATCACGAAGGCAAATAAGTAGAGTGCATAAACATGAAACGAAATGACCAAATATTTCTACTTGTTATTACAACATGGGGGATACAAAGCTCATTAATACAACCCATTTTTCAAATTGAATACAAAGAAGAGAATTAAAATCATTAATGAAAGAAGAAGGTTCACTTACCAGCCCTCCAAAGGTACACGACTTCAAGAGGGAATTTGTCCGCTTCTTCTTCTTCTTCACTCAATCTCTCTTTTCTCTCTTTCTAATTCTCTCTTTTTGCAGAATTCCTCTCTATCCTAGACTCTCTACACATCCTCCCCTCTTGCTTGTGAACCCCTTCAATCGTTGGAAACAACCCCCTAGGTGCCTTTTTATAGGCTTTTGGTGGGTCTTGGATTGGGCTTGAATGAGATTTTTGGAACCAAAGTCTTAGACCAAACTCTTGACTGACTACATGGGCTCACGTGGGCCTTAGAGTGGTCCCTCTCGGGTTAAGGTGGGTGGATTAAGCTAGCCAAGGTACGTGTGTCCATCCAAATGGGTTCGGTCAAGCTTGGCCAAGGTTATTTGGTTAGGTAAGGCCAAGGTGACTTGATCAAGATATGTTCAATCAATTAAAAGGAGGATAGATTGACTATGGAGGGTTCGGTCAACCATGTGCACTTGGGCACGATCGGCTGGACTTGGTACAAACCGTTGCTCGATGATGCGGTCTTCGATCATTTGATTTTAACTTAGGATGTATAACATGACTAACCCACCACTTGTTTAGTTTCATTTGAGCTTCAATTGACTTTATTTAAACTTGATCTCTAACTTCGTTTGTCTCATTTTAGTCGTGATTTGCTTCATGTTCTTCTTTGCCATTCGTTTTGAACTTGAGGCTTTGAATGAGTTCTAACCTTTATTTGAATCCACCTTGGATGCTTGAGCAAAGTCCCCTTCTTTATGGAGCTTTGCCTAGACGAGTCCCATTGGTTCGATCAAGGTATGTGAGCCCAAGTAGGCTTGGTCGTAGCTTGATGCGGACTTAGTTCAACTGTCGCCTTGATCCTCGCTCCCATCATGATTTGTTCCTATCCTTGATTTGATTCAGGCTTTATCATTTTTCATTTATGGTTTCAAATATTTCTTTTTTTATTATTTAAAACAATTTCATTTGAGATATATTTGAAAATATTGAGTTTTGTCAAAATCTTCAAATATTCTTTTCTTTGAGAACAACTGAGTTTTATTCTCAGTGTTTGTTTGCATAAGTGACTTGTTTTCGTCTCGTGAGTTCCGTTTCAGCCACTTTAACCCTTTGTTGGGTGTAGGGTATCAAACTACTTTAACCCTAGATGGGTGTAGTGTATCAAACCACTTTAACCCTTTATGGGTATAGGGTGTCAGACCACTTTAACCCTTAATGGGTATAGGATCTCGGAGTAAGACTATTCTCGATCAAACGAACTTTTGAGGCCCGATTTGATTTGAATTTTAAGGTTTTTGCAAATTTGATATTTTTGGGTTTGCTTCACAATGTCTCATTTCTATTTGTTTCTTTTAAGAAAATTGTTGGAAACCATCATTTTTTTAGATGAAACCATTTGAACGGGTAGAATGCTACCAATTTGGGTTTAAGGGCAAAGCAATCATTTTTTTGGCTCTTTGTCAAAATTTTATTTTTCTGAAAGAGATAAAATCTACCTTTATTTTTAGGTTGTCACGAAATTTTGGTACAAAAATGAAATTGTTTAAGGTGTCTTTATTTGAAAACCCTTAAAAGATTCAAAACCGTGATTTTTTCTTAAAAAGCAAAATTTGTAAAAGATCAAATTATTTTGAGAATTTTTTTTGGGTGTTTACATCTCTCCCTATATATACTTCTCCTATCATGTTGGGATTTGACGTAAAAGCAAAATCTGCTACTTTTGGATCACTTTAGTGGTGCATCTGTCTGACAAGAAAATGGACTTCAAGGTTCACTGTAAAAGGTGAGATTCTCTCTCTCTCTCTCTCTCTATATATATATATATTATATATATATTTTGCACATCTCTGCCTAAGATGAAGAGCTAGAAATGAGCAGACTTGATCAGATACTTGGCAACACTGGGAGGTTGAGGGATAGAAACTTTCAGGAGTCCTGGTCAGACCATAGAGCTTATCCACCTTGGAATTGATCATCTTGTTTCATGAAGGTGCCCCTTTTATCTCTTGATTGCTCAGATACAAACCTGCTCCAACCAGCTAACATCCTCCGGTGACTGATGGATTCAATGGCCAGTTGCATGTCTTTTTTTCAAAGAACACACGGTTTTCATTTGGCCATACAATGGTCCGACGATTTAGACATGACGGCTTACAGATAAAACTAGATGAACTTGAGGAATCACACTTTCACCGAACGTAAAACCTGGCTATTGCCAAAGTCGAAACGAGGATACATGTATAATTGCTAAAATAACGATATAAACCTCTTACTCGGATATGTGGCATTCTAGCATGTAGAGGGTTCAATTTTTTTGTCCCTGCTTCTTCTAATTTTTCTGCGTCAGTGGTTCCTCCGGCAGACTGCACCGCAAGCTGGTTAAATATGGACTTGCCGTTGTTTCAACCATTTCTACGTTCTGGATTTCAGCATGTAGAGGGTTCAATTTTGCGCCTGTGAATGTAGGTACCCGCAAGTAGATCACTTTCCAATTTGTAATGATCTGCTGGCCCTTACACTTTATCACCTTGAAGCCAAGCTACGAGTATTAAAAGGAAATGATAGCCGCTTGCGCGTGAAACTTATCGTGCAACACTATAGTTAAACACATCACATCTGTTGAACGTCCCCAAAAACATAATTTCGGCTCCCCTTTTGGCTACTCTTGTCTTGTCATCTTAAAATTTATTGAAAGTATTGACTTGGGCACACACATGATATGTACATAGAATTCAACCAACTCAATCCACCCAACAAGCAAGACTCAGCTGCAACCCAGTGAGCCACTTTGAGTGGCAAATGTGGTTATTAAGCTTGTAATGTCAAAATAGACAGGCTGATTGCCTGTTTCTTCAATTGAGGACCAAAAAAGCGCCTAAAGGCTGATATAGAAGTGAGCAAGACGTGCATGGGTCCTTCACGGCTAGTCTCATGAAAAATTCAGCTCAGCTCGTCTCATCTACGTGACGAGCTGAATGACCTGAGCCACCTTGTTCTTTGCCATCTCTCGCGTTATGAGGCAGAGAGACAAACTTAACTATCGCTAGGCCCTAGCTCATCAGGTTTTGGCAACCGTTCAGCTCTTTTACGTCACAGGGTTCACTGCCGTCTCATCGAATGGGAAGTCTGGATGAATTGAATATATGATCATCTGGTCTTAGCATGCGACTGGATGATACTTGCAGTGAGGCTACAACCCCGTGAGTTCGTTCAAACGGGAAAGGACAACGTTAAGTAAATAATCAGATGATACATCAAATTACCAACAATAGCGAGGTTTGGTTGTGCGGGAAACACGATAGAGAAAAGGTCAAACTGACAGCCTAACAACTCTGCAACAATCAATCTCTCACGCTTTGGACATGTTCCTAGCTTTTCAATGAATAAATCAATCAACGGAAGCACCGAAGTCCTAGCTTCTCCACAAACGCACTGTTCCTCTCGGTGGGTTCCTCCTTAATGGAGAAGCAGTGGGTGTTTATCGATGGGATGCTATTGAATCACCCATGGCAATTGTTAGTCGTGGTTCTGCTAGCTTTAGTCTTCACAGATCCCTTCCAGATTGGTCCTTTAGGAGGTCGCGACTTCAAGCCCGTCAAGCACAATGTAGGACCATATGCAGAAGTCATGTCTAAGTGGCCCAGAGACAATCTTAGTAGGCTCAGATTCGCCAAGAGTGAGTTTGCTAATGAGGTCTATGGTCCAGAGTCCTTGGAATTCGATATTCACGGTCGAGGGCCTTACACAGGACTCGCAGATGGACGTATTGTCAGATGGATGGGAGATGCTGCAGGATGGGAGACCTTTGCGCTAGTCTCCCCTAACTGGTATAACATCACAATTTTTAATATGATTTCATGATATTCAGCTGTAGTTAGCTGCTTATGTACTCGGCAAGGATGGAGATAGATAGTCATCTTGACTATTGCAGATGGACGATTCTGATTTTAAGGATTAGAAAAACTGTAATGCTTACTGAGAGGTGTTTCCATGTTAGGTCTGAGAGGACATGTGCAAATGGAATCTACTCTACGACCCCCAAGCAATTCAAACATGAAGAAAGATGTGGCAGGCCTCTCGGTCTGAGGTTTGATAGACAAACAGGGGATCTCTATGTTGCAGATGCATATTATGGTCTACTCGTCGTGGGCCCGAATGGAGGGCTTGCAACTCCTCTTGCTCCACAGGTGGATGGGACGAGAATCCTATTCGCGAATGACCTTGACATTCATAAGAATGGATCTATCTTCTTCACAGACACTAGCATGAGATACAACAGATGGTAAAGAGTCAAATTCACCACCTAGTTATTATTTTGAAGAACTATGCAGATATAACAGCAAAGATTGTTTTGTTTGTTAAGCAGGAATCATTTCTTCATACTATTGGAAGGAGAAGCAACAGGAAGACTGCTCAAGTATGACCCACAGACTAGAACAACCTCTGTTGTTCTAGATGGTTTGGCATTTGCGAATGGGGTCCAAATATCAAGGGATCAAACCTATCTTCTCTTCACAGAGACCACTAACAACAGGTACCTATCAATCCCTACCAAACGAGCCTTATTAGAACACCATGAAACACGGTTTAATCAGATCATGTTCGATCTTATTAGCTATCAATTTAGTGTTTAGTTGCAACGCACTCTTATGACGATTAGGATAATGAAGTACTGGTTGGAAGGCCCAAAGAAGGGAAAGCTGGAGATTTTTGCAAACTTGGCAGGGTTCCCCGATAATATAAGATCAAATGATGACGGCCAATTCTGGGTGGCAATTGATTGCTGTAGGACGCCGGTACAGGAGCTGCTTTCTCGCCACCCATGGATTAAAATCATTTACTTCCGATTACCATTGAAGATGAGCATCCTAGCAAGACTAATAGGGATGAGGATGTACACAGTCATCACCCTTTTCAATGAAAATGGAGAGATTGCAGAAGTATTAGAGGATAAATCAGGTGAAGTTGTCAAACTCGTAAGCGAAGTTAGGGAGGTGAACAGCAAGCTATGGATAGGGACTGTTGCCCACAATCACATTATGACTCTTCCAGTTCCCAAAAAGTCCAGTGTCTGAATTGTCCATTATTGCAGTATCAAGTTCTCACTGCACTCTGATGTAATGGTTGCATCTTTGTCCAACCGATGTAATTTAGTTGTGAAATCTATATATGATATTTTCTGTGGCTTCTTCCATTATCTTGAATACAACTCATAATCTGCAACTACCCAATGCCGACAAAATTCGGTAACCCTTGTTTTGAGAAAAATGAAGAATCAGTATCAGACCAATGCTCATAAAGTGCATTCGATCAGTTAACAACACATTCTCATCCGACACAAGCTCATGGTTCTGAATCTCTGAATCTAATACATCACTAGTAGCGAGATTTTGTCATGACAAGTCAAGCTAGGCCAGTGACCTTTTATTGCACTCCGTTTGGGATGAATACCGGTACAACAATCTCATGAGAGCCACAAACAAAGTTGGCTCCTTCAGCTGATTTTGCTGCCCACCCGTCTGTGCATGAAATGTGATCAAACGCCACGACTGACTGAGCATGTTCCCATGGAACCACAGAGAGAGAGAGAGAGAGAGAGAGAGAGAGAGAGAGAGAGAGAGAGAGAGAGAGAGAGAGAGAGAGAGAGAGAGAGAGAGAGAGAGAGAGAGAGAGAGACCCAAATCGTCATACTTAAGTTGGATTATAGAATTTAAAAACCTCATTAAATTGGGCGGCAAGGACTTTAACTGAAGTTTCCAGTTAGAGACTTTCTGGCATATATCGAAGATATAGAGGCCTTTTTCTTTCTTTTCTGAACGAAGGCAGAAATAGCGTACAGAACGAAAGTACAAGATGTTGCACCAGCCAGCAATAATTGGCTACAAACACAACAAAGGTAATACTAGCACCACTACAATATTACCATATCCAAATAAACCTACAATCCATCAAGCATTTGACAGAACCCTTTTATTGACCAAATAATCATTCTTACCAATTAAATCATCGATCTTTTACCTCTTTTCCAGATTTTGTCGTCTTAGCCATTTTTAAGCCGTCTACCTGTGGCCATTTTAAGCTGCTTTCTTTTAACCCTCTCCTTTAATTTGCAATAAATAAGGTTTAAGTCAAGCTAAAGAACCGCCACAATAAAGCAACATACGTGATATGATTTCAAGATGTAGAGTCCATTTATGAGACAATGCACTGCTTTTCTTCTATTGTTCCTTTGATTTCATGAAAAACAAATCTTCATTTATCTGAATTCTGCTGAGAAAGCTTGAGGGCCAATTCTTTTTCTCATGGCTCTCGACTGAGCGAGCATTTTGTCATAGTCCTGATGCAAACGTAAGCCAAAAACGAGGTTATTGAAGTAGGAGCTGTGATGAAAAACATGATGTTTGGAGAATAAGACAGACATCAATGGTCTGCAAGACCATCATAGTCCATGGCCTCTTGTTCCATGAAGTGTTTTAGATGGCAGATTTTGTTCGTGATGTCCTCTTTCGTCCTGCGGATACCTTTAGACAGCAACTAATTATAACAGTCTGTGTTAGCATCAAGTTCTTTACCCTGGTAGAAGGGGTAAAAATATCAATGAGAAAAAGAGGATATATGCTGTACAAAATGGCAGTTGAGCTGAACAGGCACCTTCATCTCCACTTGATTTGCAAATAATCGAGATATAGCTTGATTGCGATCAAATAATCCAAGAGAGCTGCGTATTGCTGATGTAACATAATCTAAGGAAACAAAAAAAGACTTACTAGAAGCATTTGGCATGAATGCGAGACAACCCTTAGACTTTGGTTCATGCGAAGGAATGCTTGCAGCTACGTTGGGGTTATCCACAAACAATGTAGTAGGAATATGTAATTGAATGTACAGTGATATGTTTGAATTTGTTCTCTTTTGCTTTTGTTACTTTACCTCATTATTTGAGTAGGCGGACGTTGATGGTAGATTTGAATTCTATGAGAGCTAAGGTTTAACCAGCTATTTTTCCGCTCAAAGTCGAAAATATCATCATCTTCTACCTTTACTAGGGGCTTAGGACTGTTTAAGCTAAGACGGAGGTTTTTATTTGAATGCGTTACACAGTGACATGTTACAGACACTTCATTTACATTACTTTTCTTATTCCTCAAATTAAAAAGCTCAGCTCTTTGAGTTTTATGAGGTGAGATAATAGCACAAACTTTAGATTGATAGACAGATCAAGACATATATATATATATATATATCACTTTGATTTCGCTGATTCAAGAATTCATCCAAACCCTCCTTTTCTGGGACAACAATTCGTGCGTGTCTTCAAGTTGGAGAAGCAAGCCGTATTAAGATTCATTTGTTTGAGGGAGGAGTGACTAATTAATTTGCCCTTCCGAGTCGGAAACATGAACCGCATTCGAATCATACCGTGTCCGTCCCTTTCAAACTAAAACCCCAAAGTGCAAGCAGGCCAAAACCCTAAGTTCAAAATGAGGTGCTCTCTCTCTCTTTCTTTCTCTCTCTCTCCGAAGATGGCGTCGCTGCCCGTCCGACGTGGCTGCCTCCTCAAACTTCTTCGCTCTTTCTGCTCCAACCCATCTCCGCCGGCGCCAAAAACGGCCGTTCTGACCAGCTCCGTCCGAGACAAGATCAAGCGCGAAGGCGACCCAGACGCGATCCTCGGCCTGGTAGCTCCTCTCGTCGAGAGCCCCTCGGCGACCTTCTCTATGGTTGGCCGTCACGCCCGGGATATCGCTGTCCGGCGCCTCGCGAAGTTCCACCGCTCCTCCTACGTCGAATCCCTCCTGGAAGGTCTGAAGAAGCACCGCCAACAAGCGCAGAAGCCGGAGTTCTTTCTTTCCAGTATCATCATCTCTTACGGCAAGGCCGGCATGATCGATCACGCCATCCGGACCTTCGACGAACTCGAGAGTCTTGGTATTCGCCCGTCCCTTGTCTCGTTCAACTCCCTTCTTGCCGCATGCATCCAGGCACAGCGATTCGACAAGGTACCGGAGCTCTTTCGTGACGTTCCGAACCGCTATCCGGAGATTTTACCGGACAAAGTATCGTATGGCACGTTGGCAAAGGCCCTCTGCGAGACGGGGTCGCCGGATGAAGCCTACTCCCTCCTGAAAGAGATGGAAGAAAAGGAAATTGAGGTCAACACCATCGCCTACACGGCCATCCTAGATGGATTCTACAAGAATAAAATTAAGAAGAGGGGAGACGAGATTTGGGCTCTTATGCTCGAGAAAGGCACTGTCGACTCTACAGCATTCAACACGAAGATCACGAACCTCGCCCTTCACGGCACGCCTGAGGACATTCTGCAACTCTTGGATGAGATGACTCGTCGGGGGCTGAAGCCGGACATCGTAAGCTATAACTTATTTCTGACTTGTTACTTCAAGAACGGTAGGTACGAAGAGGGGAAGAAGGTTTATGAGGAATTGAAGAAAAAGGGTTGCACACCGAATGCTGCAACGTATAGGGTGTTACTGTTCCATTTAAGTAAGGGTGGTGATTTGGACTCTGCAATGAAAGTTTGTAAAGAGAGCATCAACAGGGACAAGATTCCTGATTTTGGGACGATGAAGGTATTCGTTCAAGCATTGATGAAGGGGTCGAAAGAGGACGACGCCAAATGGGTTATTGGGAAGATGAAGAAAAGGTACCACGACTCGCTTCTCAATGGGTGGAGGAAGCTTGAGGCCTCTCTCGGTTTCTTGGAGGAGGGTAAAGAAGGGACACAACCTGGTGTAGCAGCTACACAGTTTCCTTGCTGAATTGAAACTCGCTTCCCTTTGTTGGTGTTTCGCAGATGCTTCACAGATTGGCTTTCTGCATTGTTGTTGGAGACTCTGGTGGTAGAGTTATCAGGGAATTCTAGTAATTGGTGTATTTGGAAACGGTTGTTGTCGTTGGTTTGGCAATTAGAGTTTGTGGAACTGAATCTCACGCATAGGAAGGAATCGAACTCATGCAGTTCCGAATGTTGAGGGGCCGTGCGTTCTTAAAATGTTTTCCAGCTTATTATCTTCATTACAAATTCAGAAGCCCAAGTTCCTGGCACTTCATTGAAGTAAACAAAAGTTCAGGCTTTTTTCTATTTAATTATGTTGTGTTATCGAGTAACAGCAATATTATAGTTACCTGTTCTTCTCTGCCGTATCAAGAAACATATATTTGTCAATGATGTTTCTAAAACATTTAAAGACATGCCTCACATATAGGGTAAAGTAAGTCACATCCCTCATATTTTTGAGAAACCTGCAACCATCCGGTCCTCTATCATTTCATCCTCTAAATATCAGCCACGAGGAAGTTCCCCGGGATCTTTATCTGCAATGTTTAGTTGGAAATAAAGGTTAATTCAGATCAGTAAAATATCTCCACGACTCGACCACAAGAAGAAATGCACAATCAACAAAAAATCTGACCTTTCCCTCATTTTAAATGGAGGAAGCCCCCTGTATGGACACCCGCTGCAACGAAATGCATCTCCAAGACCACACTGTGGAAGATTAGAATTAGCGGCCATGGAAGTAAGTTTAAAGTTATACAGTGAGTAACCATTAGAGGGCGTATCCTGATAAAAAGAAATGCTTACAATGCCACAAGCCGATTGCGGGTTGTTCAATTGCTCTGCAGTCAGCACCAGCTTCTTAACTTCTATGCTTCAGCCCGGCCACATGTGCAAGTTTTGCATGCTTTCCTAGAGCTTTCAACTTCACAATCCCCAACTGCGCAGGACATGAGCTAAAGAATAAACTTAAGTTCCAAAAGCAGCCATCAGATCTTTTGACGATAATTCATGAAATCAACCGATTGGTATTTCAGGTCTTTTCATGTCTTCTGTTAAAAGACTATCCTCATCAATGAGATCATCATCCAATTGAACATTGGGGAAGCTCTTTCTGACCTTCATGATTGAAAATGATGAACCAATCTTCCAAGAAGGCTTTTTGGCTTTCATCTGCCAAAAAATGAATTTAACCGAGAACAAGAGCAGGAGGGACACATTGATGCACATTGCACACAGGAGAGGAAAAAAGATACATTTCTTTATGCAAGCTACCTCCGGCTCAGCTTATCTCAGAAAGCATGCCATGATCTTGCACTAAGAACAGCCAAGCTCAACAGCTCGTTCAGTTCATGTTCAATACTAATATGTGGTGCACTATAGTACCGTTAAACATACAGCAGCATCTCCTGGTAGCAACTGTCGCAGTTCAAGAACTTCCACTTCGGTAAAGCCAGCCATAATTAACTTGCGCTCTAATGTGGCCTGAGCCTGTAAAAACACCTTTGAGAAATTGCAGCAAAAATATGGCTTCACAAGAAACAAGGTAATCCTGAAGGCATCCTAAACTCATGTGGCACATCAAGCTAACCCATTCATGTCCAATTTGAATCTTTCATGCCTTGACAAACAAATCATTTGAAACCAGTGGAACATATATGACCTAGATTTTGCAAGTCTCAGTACGTTCCTTGCAATCTAAAGTCAACCTTCACAATAGTGCAGAAATCATTTACAGAATCTCCATCCATCCTCCGAATCAAGGACCAAGTATCTATTGTGGTCCATGATCCTACAACCAAAGTAAACTGATTATGATAAAAAGCAAATTATTTCCTTACACACCCATGCATGCACATGCAGAGGCATGCATGCATGCATACATACACACGCACACATTACGGATGGATGTATGTGTGTGTGTATGAAGGATGCTGTGGGATAATTTCCACCTTACGTATTAATTTAAATCAAAATGAAACTCAGTTCTAACACCTGAAAGATTGACCATGGCACGATGGCATACAGTATCCAATAATTGAAAGAGAAAAATCATAGAAAATCCGTTTCCACAGATCAATAAAAGCCAAATTTGAATAATAAGCATAGCCACATGGGGTCACCTAAGCTCTATTTGGATATCGGCTCCAGCATGTTTGTTGAAGCACATGCCAAAGTAGAGTAGCCAGAGGGAACATGTCATCATTATATTATAGAGTCAACTAGATCAATGTTTGGGAATCAACTAAAGAACTAATATGAAAAACATGTCGTCATTATATTATAAATTAGAAATATGTTGAAAATATAAAAATAATCTTTAAATTGAAGAAAATCCTGAGTTCATTCCATGACTATATATCCCTTTTGGGTATAATTTGGAGATCAATTCCTTGTCGAACGAAAAAGTTTAGGATAGCGATTCACTGGTTGGGATGGAATTAACACGCACACATGAACGCTTCTAAACCAGTTCGGTGGTTTTAATAGAATCGGATCAGGTCAAAAACTGGCTCAAACCGAAATAAAGAGCATCCGATTCTGTTTTGGTTTTACATTTTGTGAAACCAGAACCCACAATTTCAAATTGTTGGTTTTATTTTTTTAAATTAAATATTTTATTTACCGGTTATGCAAGGCTTAGTATGGTAAGGTTGAAAAGAAAGATCGTTCATGCAAGTATATATTAATTTTCATGAAAAAATCATTCACATGTAAGCCGATAACTAAAAGCACAAAATGAGTAACAGCAGTTGCAAAGTCCAGTAATAGGAATTTGAATAACATGCATAGTGGTTACATCTTTTCAGTTGTCGGGTACAGAGTTCAAACCAGTGAGATGGTTTTTTTAATAAATCAGACCAGGTCAAGAACCGATTGAATACAAAAACAAGAATCACTCAATTCGGTTTTGGTTTCATCTTTCATAAAACTAGAACCGAAATTTTTTTAATGTTGTAAAATTCAAACTAGAACCGACAGTTTTGAAATGGGCCGCGCAGGCCCGTTTAACTACAGTGTTGTAGGTTATCATGAGATAACTGGAACTAGCGATTTCGGATTCTAAGTAGAAACAATCATAACCTAAAGATTAGGTTTTAATCACTTTTTATTCGATGACGTGGCCAGGAAAGCCAAGTGTGATGTCCATGTCATCTGTGACGTGGTTGACAGGCGGGAAGGTCTCTCTGGGTTTTGTTTTCCTTTTTCTCTCTTTTATATTTGCGAGATCAGCCTGCCTATCGAAATTTATACGCCGCTCGTTGAATTTCTGGTTTCTCTCACTCCACAGTAGGGTTTCGTCGTTCAGAGGGATACAACTTCGGTTCTCGACTCTCTGGTAGGCACGAAGAGCAAGGGAGTCGAGTTCGATACTTGTGGGTTGAAATTCTCAGGTGGGCTGCATTCTTTGCTAGTGGCACCATTATTAACTTCATATTGGTGGCATTTCGCCATGCTGGGGAACAGGCATCTGTCAGGAAAGACAGACTGGACAACTACACATTATGTCATTACTGCAGAAAACCGAAGACACCTAGGACCCATCATTGTCGGCCATGTAAAACATGTATCTTGGACATGGACCATCACTGTCCTTTTGTAAGTATTCATGATTATTCAAAAGCATTTGTTGTACTTGTTAAATGTTTGAGTAGATTACATATATTATTTACTTATGATTTAAGGATCTTTTCTTTGGTTACAATGGGAGGCCAAAGCCTAATACACACACATGCATGCACCCCCTTGGGAATCGAACTTTCCACCTGAGACTGAGCGTTAAAGAGCCCTAAGTGAGCTAATTCTTTGGGTGCAAGACACCTTAATATATTACGAGATGCCTGTCTTTTGTTCCTTGTACATCCATAATTCTATTATGTAAATCAGTGGTAGATCTACATTGATGTAAGCTGCAGAATATGCTACACCAAATTTTTGGAAAATAAAATAAAGGATATATCATATAACTCATGGTTGAGTTTCGGGGATATAAACAGATCATGTTATAACCATGTACTATTCATGTGCACTATTTAGCAAGATCGTATCAGCACATAATCCACTAGGCAAATCTCTCTCTCTCTCTCTCATATTATCTCATCTTCACTGTCTTCTTTTCTGTATATTTTGCAAATTCAGGAAACATTTAAGTTGAACAGCCTGGTTGACATCATGCAATTTTGTCAAAGAAAGGAAAAGAAATGAATTCAAGCTGATGTTTTAATGCTTTTCCAAATGTCAAGTGTAAACAGTTCCTGATGTAATCTATCTGAAGTGTCTCTTGGTTGGTGCCGGTCCTGCTTGTTTCACATTGAAATCTACATATTGGTGGTATGTTCGATTACCATGATTTGTTTAACTTGTCTTCTATCAATGTTCTCCTTAAACGTTTTAATTATTTAGAATTCATTGTAGATAAATCTGACAAGTTTTATGTTAGTTGTTGAAAGCCTAATGCCTCTTTTTTAATCAGGGTTTGAGACCGAACATATAAGGGTGATTGGAGATGATATAAAAAATACAATAACAAAAACTAAGCCTTTTCCCATACTAGACGGGGTCGGCTATATAGATTCTTTATTTCCACAAAGCTCTATCATGTGCCATGTTAGCATTTAACTCATAATAACCTAGATCATTCTTTATTGTTTCTTTCCAATACTTTTGTCATCGTCCAATACCTCTTTTCATGCTTTCCAAATTTTGTTTTTCATACCTTCTTAAAAGTTCTTCTTATGATCTTCTTTCTATATGTTCAAACCATCTTAAATGATATTCTCTTATTTTATCCTCTATTGGTGCCACTCGTAATTTGATTCTAATAACCTCATTATGTATATGGACTTTTCTTATATGACCACTCATCCATCTCAACATCTTCATTTATGTCACACATATCTTGTGTACATGTTGATGGTTAACTGCCCAACATTCAGAACCATAAAACATTGCAGGTATAATTGTTGCTCTATAATATTTACCTTTTAACTTTAATGGTATTTTCTTATCACAAAGAATACCTGATGCTCCTCTCCATTAACCAACCAACATTAATTCTATGCGTAACATCTCCATCAATTCTTCCATCACTCTGAAAAATTGACCCTAAGTATTTAAAACTTTCATTTTGAGGGATGCAATGTGTACCAATTTTAATTTCTATGTCCTCTGAAGTAACCAAATGATCAAACTTATATTTCATATATTATGTCTTTGTTCTACTAAGTTGGAGACCTTTGCTTTCTAATGCTTCTCTCCATAGTTCCAATTTTAATTTCTATGTCCTCTGAAGTAACCAAATGATCAAATTTACATTTCATATATTATGTCTTTGTTCTACTAAGTTGGAGGCCTTTGCTTTCTAATGCTTCTCTCCATAGTTCCAATTTTCTATGAACTTTTTCCTTAGACTCTTCCACTAACATAATGTCATATGCAAATAACATACACGAAGGCACTTCATCTTGAATATGTTTTGTTAACTCATCAATCACCATTATAAATAAGTATGAACTTAAAGTTGATCCTTGAGTTAACCCAATATTAACTTTAAAGAAGTTTGCCATTTCTTCATGAGTTCTCACACATTTTTTAAACCATCGTATATGTCTCTTATAAGGTTAATGTATGTCAATGGGATACCTCTTTTTTTCAAAGTTCTCCAAAGAACCTTCCTCGTTACCCTATCATAAGCTTTTTCTATATCAATAAATATCATGTAAAAGCCTTTCTTTTTTCTCTAAAATGTTCTATAGGACGTCTCAAAAGGTGAATTGCTTCAATAGTAGACCTGCCTGGCATGTATCCAAATTGGTTCTTTCTTTTACTTGATACTTGTCTTAACCTACATTCAATAATTCTTTCCCACAATTTCATAATATGACTCATTAACTTGATACCTCAATAATTGGATAATTTTGAACGTCTCCCTTATTAAAGAATGTGATTTTAGAGTCAGTTTTAGTAAATTTGATGTTTTAGGTATTATTGTAATTGCCCATAATACTAAGAGAATTTTTGTCATTTTCTGTTTTACAGCTCATTATATAAGGGTTGGAAGTTTGTATTAGGGTTAAGAGGTTGTGATTAAGAAAGAGAGAAAGAGAGGGGGGCTCCATTGGAGGTCTGCCCCCCCATCTGATCTCGCATGTGTTTTTCTTCTTCAATGTGTTGTTTAATATTCCGCTACGCTAATTCCGAATTTCAACATAGTATCAGAGTTGTTCGATCAATGGGAGCAGCGAGCAGTGGCTGTCAGATTGCGTAAAAGTCGAGAGAAGCCACGTGTTTCCTTATGGACTATGCAAGATGGAGCTCCATGGCTTGGAAATAATGTACGTGATCATCCTAGAATGATATAGGTTTTCCTTGGCCACAACGGCATGCATGATGTGGAGGGCAGGGAGCTTCCATGCCTGGTGTATGTATCTCGTGAAAAGAGACCTTGATTTGATCATCACAAGAAAGCTGGTGCTATGAATGCTCTTGTGCGAGTTTCTACTATTCTCTCCAATGCGCCCTTTATTCTTAATGTGGACTGTGATCATTACATAAATAACAACAAAGCTCTGAGAGAAGCCATGTGTTCCCTGATGGATCCTATATCTGGGAAAAGAGTGTGTTATGTGCAATTTCCTCAAATATTTGATGGGATAGATCAGCATGACAGATATGGTAATAGAAATATTGTTTTTCTTCAATGTTAATATGAAAGGGTTGGATGGCATTCAAGGGCCAATCTATGTAGGAACAAGCTGTGTGTTCAGACGACAGGCTCTTTATAGGTATGATGCATGCCAAGTATTCGACGGAATGAATGAACCAGATGTTGTTGTGTATAGTACTCTAATTGCAGCATATTCGCAGTCTTAGCAGAATGAATAAGGGTATTGTGTTGTAAGATTTTTCGTTGACATGTTTCGAGACGACCTCCAACCCAGTGAATTTACCTTCACGAGTGTTCTTAGTGCTTGTGGGTCGGTTGCAAATGTGAATTGCGGTGTGCAGATTCATTCTCGACTAATTAGAGCTGGAGTCGACAACATTGTGTCAGTTGGTAATGCATTGGTTTCGATGTATATGAAATGTGGGTTGCTGGGTTCTGCTGAGAGACAAATTCACTTGGACGACTATCATTACCTGGTATGTCAAGGTTGGTGATCTCGAAACTGCACGTCAATTGTTTGATGGAATGAAGAAGAAGCATCTGCACGTTTGAACAAGGATGATCAAAGTAGTGCATCTGATTTACCTAAATCCGACGAGAACAAACAAGCATTCGATGATGACTTTGGTGGTACAAACTATGGTAACACAAGTGGCAGGGTGCTTCAGGACAATGAAGAGGAAGGCAGAAGATGTCGATGCTGATTTTCACAGTGATGGGGTTGATGATTTAGACAAACCAGATTTTGATAAAGAGTATGAGTTGTTCAGGCTCCAAAAAAGATGGGATGAATATGGATCTCGTGAAGAATTTTTTGGCAACAAGGGAACATGTTCAGAAGCATAAGCAAGCACATCAACTGTTTGATGAAATGCCCAAGAGAAATGCTTACCTACACCTCAACTGTTAGATGAAATGTTGAAGAAGAATTGATTAACCTGCAATTCAAATGTTTGAGTAAATGCCCAAGAGAGATATTTACCAGCGCATGAAGTGTTTGAAGAAATGCTCAAGAGGGCTGAAAAAATTCAAAAAAAAATGTAGAAGAATGAGATTGTATGGATTGTCATACTGATAAGTTAAGCAAGAAAGAGAGGTAGCCATGTGTGGGCAGATTGGATGGAATGTCTCCAATCTGTCGATTATTGTAAAGATTGCAGTGATAAGGACTATTAAAATGTGTTTTGTAGCTAAAGAAGTTGTTGAAAATGTTCCAATCAAAGAAGCTTATGAAAATGATCAGCTAGGAAGACTGACTTGAACATATTATAGCCAAAGAAGCTACTGAAGATGATCAACCAGGAAGGTTAATTTCAAGATGTTGCAGCCAAAAAAGCGACTGAAGATGACCAGCCATGAAGGCTGAGTTGAAGATGTTATAGCTAAAAAAGTTGTTAAAGATGATCAGTTAATAAGACTGAGTTGAAGATGTTGCAGTAGAAGAAGCTGCTAAAGATGACCAACAAAGAATGTTGAGTTGAAGATGTTGCACCAAAAGAAGCTGTTGAAGATTACTAGCAAGGAAGGTTGAGTTGAAGATATTGCAGCCAAATAAGCTGTTGAAGATCAGTGCAATCATGAAACTGATGAAAAACAACCATAAAGGCTGATGAAGAATGTTGCAGCCAAGAAGGTTGTTGAAAAAGCGAATAGCCAAGAGGGTTGGAAAAAAAAATCAGTTTTTTGGCAAATTTGGAGTTCGAAGTATCTCACTTCCAACATAAGGGAGGTGTTAAAGAATATGATTTTACAATCAATTTTAATAAATTTGATGTTTTAGTTATTATTGTAATTGCTCGTAGTATTAAGAGCATTTTGGTCATTTTCTGTTTTACAACCCATTATATAAGGAATGAAAGTTTATATTAGGGTTAAGAGGTTGTGATTAAGAAAGAGAGAAAGAGAGGGGGGTGACCTCCATTGTTGGTCCACCCCCCCTCCGATCTCGTATGTGTTTCTCCTCTTCAATGTGTTGTTTAATCTTCTGCTATGCTAATCCCGAATTCCAACATCCCTTGTTCTTATATATGGGTATAAGTGTACTCACTCTTCCTTCCTTGATTATTTTTTGGTTTCTTCATATTTCATTAAGTAGTCTTATGAGCAAAGTGATTCCTATTTCTCCTAGTATTTTCCAAACTTTTATAGGAATATTGTTTGGTCCTACCGATTTACCACCCTTCATATGTTTAAGAGCCGCTTTGACTTTATTCTTTTGAATACGTTGATAGAAATTATGGTTTGTATACTTTTCTGATTTGGCTAACTCTCTTAAGTTAATACTAACATCTTTATTTTCATTAAAAAGATTATAAAAATAGTTTTTTCATCTATTTCTTATATCATCATTTGCCACTAGAATTTTTTCATCATTGTCTTTGATGCATCTCACAGAATTAAGATCTTTAGTTTTCTTATCTCTAGTCCTAGCTATCATAAAAATATCTCTTTCACCCTCTTTTGAGTTGAGTTTTTTTATATAAATTCTCTCAATTTTTAGGTTTTGCTTCACTAACAGCCTTTTTCGCTTCCTTCTTTGTTATCTTATAAGCGTCTAAAGTTTCACTAGTTTTCTTACCATAATATAATTTGTAACATGCCCTCTTTGCCTTGATTTTATTTTGCACTACTTCACTCAACCACCAAGCTTCTTTTTGTGGCAGTACACCTGCCTTAGATACACCTAACACAGCTTTCGCCATTTTCTTAATATGTGTAGCCATATTATTCCATATATCACAAGGTGTACCAACACAATTTCAAGCATCTCTTTGAGGTACCAAGTTGATGAGTCATATTATAAAATTATGAGAAAAAAATTATTAAACGAGATTGAGGCAAATATTAAGTACAATAGAGAACCAATATGGATTTATACCAGAAATATCTATTATTGAGGCTATTCATCTAGTGAGACACTTTATAGAACATTTTAGAGAAAAAGAGAACTTTCATATGATATACAAAAATCTCACGATAGAGTGTTAAGAGATATTCTTTAGAGAACTTTGAAAAAGAGATGTATTCTCTTGATATACATCAACCTTATAAGAGACATGTATGATAGTGCAAAACTATATGTTAGGACCTATGAAGAAATGACAGATTTTTTAGGTTAATATTGGATTAAATCAAAGATCAATTTTATATCTAGATTTATTTATATTGGTCATTGACGATTTAACAAAACATATTCTAGACAAAGTTTCTTGGTCTATCTTATTTACATATGACATTGTATTAGTGGATGAGTCTAGGAAATTGGAACTATAGAGAGAAATATTAGAAAAAGCTTTCAATGCCATCCATTTTTAAGAGTGATAAAAAAATTGATGGAGATGTTATACAAAGAATTAATACAGGTTGATTAAAATGAATAGGTGTGTGAGGTATTTTATATGACAAGAAAACACAATTAAAGTCGAAAGGTAAATATTATACAATAATAATTCAACCTGCTATATTTTATAGTTATGAGTGTTGGACAATTAATTATCAAAATATATAAAAGATGTTTGTGGCAGAAATAAAGATTCTAAGATAGATGAGTGGTCACTTAAGAAAATATTATATATATAATGAGGTTATTAGAAACAAATTAAGAGTTGCACCAATAGATGATAAAATAAGAAAAATTAGTTTAAGATGGTTTAGACACATAGAAAGATGACCAAAAGAAGCTTCGGTAATAAGGTATGCGAAACTAGGTTGTGAAAATGTTAAAAGAAAAAGAAAAAGACCATAAAGTATTGGAAAGAAATAATAAAAAATGATTTAACTTATGTTGAATTAAATATTATCATGACTCATGATCAAGCTTTATGAAAACAAAGAATTCATGTAGCCAACCCCATCTAGCATGAGAAAGGACTTAGTTGTTGTTGTAATATGTTTAATAAAAAATTATTTAGTTTATGTTGAATTAAATATTATCATGACTCATGATCAAGCTTTATGAAAACAAAGAATCCATATAGCCAGCTTCATCTAGTACGAGAAAAGACTTAGTTGTTTGATATTGATGTGTGAATGGAATGTAAGTGCATTAGTTTCATTCACAAATTTCTTTGCTTATGGCTATAAATATTTTGTGTTTGTCATATGTGTATTGGTTGCATTCATGTTGTCAAACTCTGCATTCATGTCTTGGTGTATGGAAGAGATACTTCGCATGAAAATTTAGCACTGATTGTCATCAAGGGAAATAATTATTGATCACTATAAAGAATGATCTAGTTTATATTGAGTTACCTGCTAATATAGCACATGATAGGATTTTATGAAAACAAAGAAACCATATAGCCGACCCCATGTAGTATGACAAAAAGGCTTAGTTGTTGTTGTAGATAGCAAACAACAACATGGACGTTGATGGTTATGGATTTCTAATGCAGGTGGGGATCATGAAAAATTCACAGATGTCTGGGTTTAATCTACTCGGCTTTTGTTATCCAGGGATAGTTTTATCAGCTGGCACCTTAAGAGAAGTTTTATTGCAAACTTTACCAAAAGATCATCCTTTCTCTTTTCTCTTGTGAGACAATCCTTTCGGCCAACTGAAAAATTGATAGTAGGTTGTCCAAAAACGGCTCTTAGGGCTTCCTTCCGTGAGCGGAAGTACGTTGAATTACGCCGATCATTTACATGAGGAGGTCGCCCTGTCACTGTAGGGTTTTCAGAATTTAAGGAATTTATCCTTGACTGTTATATGCTTGTGTTAAACCTTGTTCACTTGGATTTCCCGTGAGGCATAAGCTAATCTCTAGGTATCCCGTGAGTCAAGCAATCAGTAAATGATAGAAAGTGCATTTATAGGTTCTGCATAATTGGTAATCATGCGGCCCATATTGGTTCGGTGTCCATTGGAATCAGAAGTTGTGTTCTATCAACTGGCGACTCTTGGCCTACGGATCTCTGGTAGAACCTGAGAGACGGTGCGCGATCCAGTTCAAAACTTCAGTTTGTCACAGATTGCCATTGCACTATTTGGTTGTAGGCATATGCTGAATAGACAAGGGTAACTCTTTATGTGATCATTTTGGGCTGTAAATTTGATGAAGTTGTGATCGCTCTCTATAAATAGGAAAACGGTTTGTAACGGAAAGCCCGACAAAAGAACTAGGAAGATGAAGTTGTGATCGCTCTCTATAAATATTGTAGAGAAGAGGATCAAAAGGTATAAAAAATAAATAGAAAAATGTTCCTTGAGAAAGCTATATGTGGCAAACAATGTATACCATTCCAACTTATTCTTTCTTTTGACCAAAGAAAGGAACCACCCTGTCTCTGCACATATCCCAGTTGTGCTGCATACTGTCGTTTCAAACAAATGAACCCAAGTATGACAATATCCAACAGTGGTATCATGACCTTGTTTGTTTGAAAACTGCAAAACATATAAGAATATAAAAAAAAATATAATACACAAGACCATAGAGCCAGAATAATGCCCAAAAGGCGAAAGGACATAATAACTCCCAAAGCGAGAGGTTAGAAGAGTAGAGGACAAGAAGAATGCCCAAAGCGAGAGGCTAAAAGAGCAGAGGGCCAAAAGAATAACCAAAAGGTGAAAGGTTAGAAAAGTAAAGAGTCAAAAACACCCAAAAATTAATGAAACGCGAAGGCAAAGAATGGAGGTCAATGCATACCGATGGAGCGACACCCTCCTTCTCCCCTCCCTCTCTCTCTCTCTCTCCTGTTGTATCCTCTCCTCTCTCTCCCTCATCGCCTCTCTCCTCTCTCGTTCTCCCGGTTCTCTCCACTTTCTCTTTCCCTTCCTCTTTTCTCTCTCTTCCTCTTTTTGAGAGTTCTAGGTGATTTTTTCAAAACACAAGCGATGAATCAGCGGACGCCAAAATCACCTCAGGCAGTAGATTGAAAAGTTTGTTCTACTCCTAACGTTTTTTATTTTTCTAATGTCACTAGATGAAATTACAAAAAAGTCTAGATATTTTAAAGTAAAAAACAATTTTGCCCTTAACTAATAAAAAGACAAAATTGTCCTCTAGCCGTTTTTGAAAATTACGAAAAACCAGCAAGTGAAATTACCTGATTGTCTTGAGATAAACAAATATTCACAGTTATGCCATGGTATAAAAAGATAGTATTACCCCTGTCTTTTTATAAAAACATAAAACCAGTCGAGAGCACAATTATGGTTTTACCTTCTATTTATCACAAATTTTATAGGAAAATCAAGTATCATTTTACTATTCTATCTAAAGTCTTTTTTGAAATATTTCAAAATAGGACAAAAGGGTAAAATTCTTGATTTACCCCTAAGATTTTTTGGAAATTAAAAAAATTATAGTTTTATCCCTTGGTTAGTTTTGAAATAGCAAAATTAAGTTGAGTGCTTTTTCAATTGATATCTAAGTATTAACTAAAAATACTCATAATTTTTTAAAAAAGGTTCTTATATATTGTTGCAAACTACTACAGTCTTCTAACACACGTGGTTTATTGTTTCTCTTTAGATTGTTCTATTGTTATTTTTTGTCAAACAAAATTAAAATGAACTCAAGGATTTATGTATCGGAGTTGGCAAAAATAAAGATTGAGTGGTCTAAATTTTTAAGTATAGAAAAGACGTATCTCTTTAGCACTTACACTTAAGGTATAAACTATATTTTGAAGAATATGCTTCTACCACCTATTTCAACTACAACATGAGGTTGCAAAAGAGTTGCTTGATTCAATAACAACTAAATACAATAATAGAACTAAATTATATGTTTAGTTACTACTATAAAAATACAACTCCTATAAAATAAAAAAAGAGACAATGTAGTAAAACATGTAAACCAAATGTTGATAACAGTAAGAGACATAGTTGTAGCAAAGTCGATAATCCCTAAGACTATGAAAATATCAACTATCCTAAATAGTATTCTTACTTCATGGAATATGGTTGCTACGACCTTGAAATTAGGAGGAAAAACAAACCTTTCTAAGTTTCTTTCAAACTAACAATTTAACAAGAGCACATTATTATAAATAAGAAGGATAAGTTGCTAGTAGCTCAAGAAAAGATTGGAATAAGTTTTAGACCAAACTAGAAAAAGAATAAACCAAACAAAAAGTTTGGCAAGAATAAAAAAAGTTGGTCAAACTTTTAAAAAATCATAGGAAACCACTACTCGTGTTAAATGTTTTAACTTTGGAAAAATATGGCACTACAAAAGAGATTGTCGCAACAAAAATACTCACGGTGAAAATACCCAACAATATAGTCAATCGGAGAAGCATGACATAATCTATGTGGTTTCATAATGTCTTTACATGGATTGCCCAATATCTGGTTGGTGAATTGATTATGAAGTAAGAAGATATATCTCGAATAACAAAGAAAAGGTCATGGACCTAAAGAAATATAAACCAAGGAAACATAAAATGTATATGAGAAATAACACCTTCTTAGATGTCCTTGGTGTAAGGTCTTTTAGGATTTATGTACAAGGCACACCAATTGTTCTAATTGATATACTAATTGTGTCAAATATAAAGTGCAATTTGTTCTCGGTCTCTCTATTGGTTAAGAAGGGATGTTCAATTCTTAGAGGATACTCTAAGAATGACATCTTTGAAAATAATGATGAGCATGTTGACGATCTAGTAGATCTATATCAATCATCATTCAAACTCATATATAATCTTTTTTATAGAACAGAAACGTTAAGTGGACATAAAAGACCTCGGGTTACGTTATCCTACTTAAAGGATTTTGATACTTATATTGCACAAGAAGTATGTAATTTGGTAGATTCAGATGAGCTAACTGATAACTTTATATATCGTCAATCTATTAACTCATCTGAATCAAAAGAGTAGGAGAAAGTCATGGATGAAGAAATTGAATCTATTGAGAAAAACTAAGTCTAAGAGTTGACTGATTTGCCAAAAGAAAGAAAAGTAATAGGTTACAAATGGGTCTTGAAAAAGAAATTTAGAGTCTATGGATCAATCAATAAGTTTAAGGCGAGGTTGGTTGCAAAGAGATTCTCGTAAAAAGTGGGGATAGATTATGTTGAGACATATTCTTCTGTTACGAAATTTGCATTCACAAAAATAATCCTAATAATATCAACATATTATGATTTGTATTTATATCTACTAGATTTAAAAATTACTTTTCTAAGTGAAGATTTAGATAAAATCATATATATGTATCAACCCGAAGGATACAAAGTTGAAGGCGAAGAAGATAAAGTATATTGGTTGAAAAAATCCCTATATAACCTTAAACAGTTACCTTGTTAATGATATTTAATTTTTCAAAGTACCATTATTGAACTTAGGTTTGTGACTAATAAACTTAACCACTGTGTCTATGTTTGGAATAGTGGAAGCCACTTTGCCATCTTATCATTATATTCTTATTTAGAGGTGTAGTTATTCTATGACTGCAACTAATGTCATTTGGATAAGGCACTTCACACGTGATTTGAAGTTAGATATAGCCAATGAGCCGGTTATCATTTATTGTGACAATAATACAGCAATTACTCTGATTAAGAACGAAGCTCATAACTCCAAAAGCAAGCATATAATGGTTAAATACCACTATACTCATGATACGATCATGAGAAGGAAAATATTCATCTTATATATATCAACTAATGATATGTTGGCATACTCCTTAACAAAAGGCATAATAGATGATCTTTTCTCAAAGTATGTTACAAACATGAGTTTTAAATATGTTTTGAATATTGTGTAGGTAAGAAACCACACAATGGATAATTACTGAAATAATAATTATACATGGCGTAACTTAAAAAACCTACAAAAGTGGGAGGTAAAACTGTTAGGATAGGCTCAAATGACTAAGTGGGAGATGTAACATTGTATATGATCATTCTCGGCTATAAATTTGAGAAAAAATGTCACATACAAAAAAATGTATATAAGATTAAACATATATATTATAAAAGACGAAAAAACGCTTATAACGGAAAGCCCAAACGAGAAAACCAAAAAGATGAAGCCATGATCACTCTTTATAAATACCGTAGAGAAGAGGATCGAAAGGAAGAAAAATAAATAAAGAAATATTTCTTGAGAAATCTGTTTGTGACAAACCGTGTATACCATTCCAACCTATTCCTTCTTCCGACCAAAGAAAGGTAACTACCCTATCCTTTCATCGATTTCAGTTCCAATGGAGACCATCATTTGAGGGCAAACAAACCGAAGCATGACAGTATCCAACAAAGTGTGCTTAGTCTTGTAGAGATACATGCAGCAGGAAAGGGACGTAGTTGATGAGGAGAAATGTGAAGCTAACGTAGCATTTCTGTTTGCAGGTGTGTAACCTGAAACATGCACGAATAATAATAGTTAAAGTATTGAGCATAATTTACATGTATTGAGTGGAGAATAATTAACATTAGTTCAGATGCCTCTCCTTCGGTTTCGTTTTACATTTTCCTTGGTTGAAGGTAAAATGGAGTTATGGATCGAGAAATAGAAGGCCATTTGGACTTTGACAGCTTGTGCTAAGGGTGCCAAGTAAGAGGGGAGTGCAGGCTGCTCATCGTCTGACAAAAGTCCACATAAAAGCTGTTTGGGCTAGGGTTGTATAGGATAGCCAGATGAGCGGTCAAAGCTCCTGATAGTCTCAGTTTGTGGGTGCATGTGATGTGTGTGTGTGTGTGTCTTTGGCCTGCCTTTGTAACCAAAAAAGAAGAAAAAAAACCTGCAAATGCAGTTGGTTACAAAACAGTAATTTGGTCAATGCTGGTTCTGGTGAAGATTGCATTGAACCATTTAACTTTTGTAAAAATTGATTGGTTACGAAATGCTTCAGTTGTATAGATGTTGCATTGATAACATCAGACCCGAGGGAGAACCTGTTTTGAGGTAGTACCTTTTACTAAATTTTAGACCCGACCTAAACATATCGGGTCTATTAAAACCTGGTTGGCCTGGGTCTAATCATTTGGGTGCATCAGTTCATTGCCTATAGATGGCAAGAACCTATGAAACACCCCAAACCACACCCAAGAACAAAATGAAAAGTTAAACAGAACTGGATTTTACTCATACTGAGCCAAAATGATCAATGCAAGATGTCAAAGCTATGATCTTACATGGTGCAAGATTCTTTATTCAAACGGCAACAAACAGAAGCGGCAATGTCCAGAAAGAAAGGATTTGATGTTGAGTAGCAAAGAACCTGACTTTGATGGTTTAGTCAGATCGATGCAGGCATACACATCACAAAGAAAGAATTTAACATAAAAAAGCTATCTTGTATGCATGATATATAACATCCGGTTGTTCCCAACCCAAAGCACGTCCAGAAATATAGAAACAAAAGCAAGAACTTCCTTCCAAAACGTACTCGTCTGACAGAAAACAAGGGATCCTTCAGATTAATCAAGATAAGAGTAGGCATTGAAATTTAATTTTGACAAGTAATTTGCTGCTTGCTTACACTGTACGAGGATTTGATCTGATCTCTACCTGTCTGCCACGTTTTCTTTACAATTGGCCTTTAAGGATTTTACCATGAGCACTATGAACAGACATCCATAAGATACTGATTTTAATTAGAAAGGAATGATTGACATCACCAGAGCACGAGAAAGATTTTTGGCAAGCCGAAGAAACGAAGAAAGTTTAAAAGAAGCCAACTTATTGCAAACGTAATATATTGAAATTTTGGGAAGACTGACTTCCAAGCATTACCTGAATATAGTTGACATATAAAACCCAATTGTTTGCAAATCGGAACTGAAACCTGAAATTTTTACCCTGCACAGAGCAGAAGTAAATGAAATTGCTAAAATACATTGCGCTGTGATTACAGAGAAACCTAAATGTTGAAAGTAGGAAACTACAAATACATTTAACTGCGAATACACAAAAATGACCGAAGCACGATACTTGAAACTCTACCGCATCCGGTAGGCATTCCAGTACATCTAAATATGTTGAAAGCCAATTACCCAGAAACCACAATTGCATTTTGTGAAACCATTCAAAAGATGTAGCGCCGTTCCCGATTCCAGCAGTGATTTTACAAAACAAAATTGTGAAGGTCTGTCTATAGCTTAAAAGGAAGATCAGTTTTGCATCAGATAATTTGAGATAACCCTCTGACAATATTGACATGCAAACCATAGATATTAATAACGTCATCTGATCAGAATTTCTAACGCCAAGATCAATTGGATGGTTATTAGTCCGTTGGACTAAAAAAACCACAGGAAAGACTGATCTAAGCACTTCCTGATCTGGTAACAAATGTCTAAAATAGTCTACAAACATGTGAGACGTCTCAATCATTCACCTGGCGTCGCCCGGACTCGAACCGGAGACCTTCAGTGTGTTAGACTGACGTGATAACCAACTACACCACGACACCACCAATGAAGAAATTTGAATGCAAGGGACTGGATTGTATTTGTTATCCAGTCACATGCTTCCTACAATTGTTGGTCTAGTGAGGGTTCTAGGCTGATGTGATGAGGAATTATTGTATGTATTTGTTATCTATCTGAATCTGATATAAACCATAACATAACCAGTATGGTTTGCAATGGTATAGTTGCGCACCTTCTTTTCCTTTTACACAGACATCTGATGATGATCAACGTTAATTAGAATTTCCAACTGAAAAGTATGTGGTCCAACAGTTCCATTATTAATTAACCATCAGTCTGACTGACTCATAATGTTAATTGTGGTGGATAGATACATATGATATCAGATAAGGTATTGCAAACCCCCCTTAAAATCCTACCTTGTGCTTGCTATCAAGATGATGCTGGAATAACACAAACACGCGAAACAAGACAGCTTTTGCAGACAGAATTTCTGTCTTCGATGAGTTACGTTGCAAGGTTGTAACGTTCTTGTGATGGATGAACACCAGCGGTCAAATGTTATGAAATCCCAGTGCAGTGACACGATTTACCTTGCAATCCCAAATGATATATGATGAGACTCTTGAATTTGAATATGAATCAAGAAATACTAACATTTTGGTAAGATGGTGAATTCTGTACTGGATTTAGTAAGTAAGAGGAATAGTATCCTTCCAAGTTGGAGCTTTGCGCAGAATTTGAATTAATTAACTGAGTAGTAATTATACACCAATAATTCGACATAAGTTTAATTATCAAGATTTAATAGTGATTTTCTTCCAAACAGATAGTTTGGGCTTTCTGATAATCCATAAAAACACCAAAATTATAGAAAGTTTATTATGATGTATTCACGTTTTCTATTTTCATTTTTATAATAAAAACAGGTAAACTATTACACGTCTCAGCCTGAGGTATCCTAGGTTAGGTAAACAAGTTAAATATTGTTTTAACATTTTTTTTTTTGAATACATCCATTGATGATTAAGGATCTTCATCTTGGTCTCTTATTTCTTTGATTTAATGCTTAAATAAGATCATGTGTGATCTATCACTTTGTAGTTCCTTCTTTTGCTTTGATATATTGTAAAGGTGCTCTTTGTGCCTTGGGTGTGCCTTCTTACGTTCCTATACATGTTTGCTTTGATATATTGTAAAGGTTATTGCTCCTATATATGTTTTAGCATTAAATATTTTCTCATCGAGGAAGAAAGAAGTCAGACTTTCTTTAACCTACTAGGATCAGTCTGATGGTTGGGGACAATGTTGCATTTTGACATTTTTTTTAATAGGAAAAGTACAAGATAAGTGAAAATATTTACATTTTGTGTTGCTTATTGTAGAAAACGAAATAAGTTTTCAAATAATTGTTATTAATTATTTAACGATATTAATTATTGATTTTCTTTAAAACCAGCCAGATTATTTTCTGAAAAAATAATATCTTCTTATACATATATCATTTCTCTTTTGCTTTATGGCATTGATGCCTGATGGATAGCTTGGTTCTAAAATATTTCAGATTTTTTTTAAAATAATTCAACAGTGAGTTGAAATTTGAAGCATAAACTGGTATTTGGGTGTATATGTTTCTTCTAGTTTTGTCCCTTGGGTGCTTTAATATTACATTTTTTTTTTTAGTTTTGGTACTTTTGCTAATTATTGTATGATCTTGGTGAGCCTTAATATTACCCTTGGTACTTATGTAGTTGTCATGATGCGGGGAAATTGAGCTTGTGCCCTATGTTCAAATTCCTCCATACTTCTCATCCAGAATTTTGTCGAGACATTTTTTTTGGGGAGGCAGGTTTAAAGATGTTGACCATTCTTGGTTCCTTTAGTTCTTGTAACTTCGTAAGTTCTATTCTTAACAGTAGTGAGAGTACTAGCAGCCTATCATGGCTTATGCTTGTGACTCTAGCCAGTCATTATTTATGGTATATTATATTCATCTATTATAAATCATTCAACAATTATATTTTTTATCTCAAATAATATATATATATCTTTTCATACTTTATCTAATATCATTTATTATATATAATTTTTTTTATTTTTTTTCATTTAATCACATCCATTTAAACGATAAAACAAGATTTACATCTTTTTTAAGAGATAAAAATGATCTATTTTTTCTAAATCATTTCACTAGCTAGTCTAAATCATTTCACTAACGCAATTGCTTTGAAATGATTACGTGGAAAAGAGGGACCCTAGGTGATTTCAACCTAATATTTGAATGTAGGGACGATATGCTTAATTTTCGCTCCAATGAAGTATTGAAAATAATGGCCACTGAATATGTTATGCAACACTTAGTATTATTATATTAAATAGTATATATATATATTTTATATTTTATCTAATATTATTTATTATATATATTTTTTATTATTATTTTTTCACTTAATTATATTTCTTAAAAATAATATAAACAGTATTACATTTATTTTTAAGAATATAAAATGATCATTATTGTGTATTATGTGATATACGTAATTAACTCAAAATTAATGTGCTGGAAGTAGAATTTTTCTAAGTAAACTACTATTTTGGTATTCTTTGTAAATTTGAGTTGATATCAATTTAGTTTGAAAAATAAATGATAATAATGTAGTTTTTATAAGATAAAAAATAACATCAAATAAGTCTAATAAAAAAATTAAAAAAATTAACATCAATTTAATTTTTCAATAATAAAAAATTATATCAATTTAATTCTTTGTCATAAAAAAATTGACATCAATTTAATTTGTCATGATAAAAAATAATATCAATTTAACCTTTAATCTCATTCCTTAGTTATTTTTCATAATTAAGGAATTAAATAATTTACAATATCATTAATGTAGTGCTTAAAGTACTTTTGACTGTATTTTACATTTTAAAATAATTTTATGATCTCCAGTAGTCAAATCTTATGCAATGATTCAAGTGTTCGCCACAGCAACACGTCCACGTGCCAAGTGAGGGCCCCTATGTGCTCATGTATGCATGGTGTATTTGGCATAATTCCGCTTTTTTATCATAATTTAATTATTATAAGAAAATATTTTGTATATAATTTTTATATATGTATATTATATTTATATCATATATTAATATAAAAGAAATATTAAATTAATTTATATGTGACTATAATATTTTTATGAGATATATAATAAATTTATGAGTAAATTAAAAAAATTATACATATAATAAATTGAATAAATAACAAAACTGTTACCATAAGTATGTGACATGTCATACATAAATCTTTATTTTTTCAATGCTTGAACAATGTGAAACATTTTACTTTCCCAATTAGCTTTCTACGTAAGAAAATTATGACAATTAGTTCATATTTATAAACCCTTTGAATACAACATTGAGTGTAGTATTAGATCACTTTTTCATCGGAACTTGAAAACCTAATTGGCACATAAGAAATGTGCAGTATGTTGTTTCATATTACTTCAATATTCAGGGGACATTTGTTTTTTTTTGATAAATCGCAGAAAAAAATTTACACAATTCATTCTGATAACTTAAGATACTTTTTTTGTTTTTATACTTAATATGGACTCATAGCAAGTAGAAGGAAAGGGTGCAAAGAAAGAGAAAGATATTGGACTTATTTTCTAGGAAAATGGAGTCTAGGAGGCAAGGATACTCGGTGCTTTTCTTTTTTTTCGATATGGATGTTTGGTTGTTTCATACTAACCAAGATACGTTAATGTTTTGTACTATGTTTATATTCCTTCAATAATTAGTACCACAATATCCCTCTTCCGTCTTGAACGAGCAGTACATCCTTTTCTTTTTCGAAAACAATTGGCAGATCTTTTCTTTTTTGTCTTCTTACAACCCGCTCCGGCTATCAACCGACGTCCTTTATTTTGTGAGTTTAGTCTCCTGTAATGCTCTGAGTGCAATATCCTCTCCAAAGGCTATCAATATCCTCTGGGAGTCGAACTCCCCACCAACAACAGAGGTGTCAATACGCCCTACAAGTAGTTTAGCCAACGCTGTGGGTGCTCTCCAGTATTTTAGTGCCGCCTCCATTTCTTGCTTGAAAGTTGATACTAAGCATTAATTTGTTTTTAATGTCAAAAGCAACTAAAAGAGCCAACGTCTTCCTTTTGGTCGATGTTGATAGTACCTCTTTACGTACGACCATCCAAGGACTTTTAATAAATTATGACATAATTTTAAAGTAAAAAACAACGCTAAAATACGGCATATAGATGAAGAAAAAACACCTTACTGAGTTAATCACTTAGAGCGAGATTTACATTTTTTGGGGAAAAGATTTTCGAAATGGTTCCAACATTTCCGGCTATAATTCATGCAGTTGCAGCCAAATAAGGATTTGGGGCTGTCTCGCGTTGCGTTTTGAAGATTCACCCATCTCTTCCATATATAGGAGCCGTTACAGGTCGTCCTCTCTGTCAAACTACCCTGGAAACTCTACACATTCCTCCTTATATTCCTTTTCCACTTTCTCCTTTCCTTCACCCTGAAACCCTTCTTCCTTCATCTAGATCCTCCTCCCTTTCTCTCTCTCTCTCCCCGAAAGAAAGAGAAAGGGAGGGGGAGAGAGAGAAACACAAACACATAACTTTGCTACTTTGCTCTATATTCGGTCTGTCGAAAGCATATATATAATGGGCGACGATCAAGAGCAGAAGCAGCTCACGGAGGAGTTCGTGTCCGTGGAGCGAGTGTTCGAAAAGGAGAGGGTGCCGTCATGGAAGGAGCAGCTGATTCATGTCGTTTGTGGTGAGCTTCTTCCTCGGGACGCTCTTCAACATCATCGTCATGAAGCTCAACTTGACGACAGGCGTCATACCGTCCCTCAACGTCGGTGCCGGATTGCTCGACTTTTTCTTCCTCAAGACGTGGACCAAGCTGCTTGAGAAGTGCGGCATCCTGAAGCAGCCCTTCACCAGGCAGGAGAACACCGTCATCCAGACCTGCGTTGTTTCTTGCTCCGGCATTGCCTTCAGCGGTATGAAGACATCTCAATCTCTCCTGGGGTTTTTTCGTGTTTTACGCGTAAATGACAATGTTTATGTTCTTGTTTACCTTATAGTTTCCTTCCTATTTATAGCTTGATGAAGAAAACTGGGTGAAATTAGATACAGAATCGATCTCAACCCTGCGTGAGGACATATAATCTTAACCAAGTGCTTAAGCAAATAAAACAGTGCACAACCATGTTCTGATTTTTACCATGCACAGGACTAAATTTGGCTTCCCCTAGTTGCTATTGCTAGTGGGCATGACGAAGCAGCCATTGCATGATACATATTTTGCTATTTTTGTAGTTTGGGTTTCTGAATTTGATTTCTTTCTGCGCTTTGCCAGTTTGACTTCCTTTCTTTTTCTCCTATAATAACTAAAACCTAGAAATTCTCTTCCGGTTTTCAGATTTGTCTCATGAAATCTTTTCTGAAATTATCACATGAAATGCATTCAAAAGTTCTTCTCTTCCTCAATTCAGATGTGAAGAGAGTTCAAGGTATATATATACAGATAGATAGATCATTTAATACCTTTACTAATTTTTCCCAGCATGCAGTGTACAGTGTTTACGATTTGTTTATTCATGTCGCCCTTACGTATCTCATGCGTTTTGTCCTTCTCCGGGGAAGGAATCGGATATCTCATTGCTCGGAGAGAACCAATCACATGTAACCTTTTCGGCTATCGTCTCTACTGTTATGAACTCGAAGCAGTTGCATGTGATTAATCAACGGAAAAGTCGCTTAATTCCTTCTCAAGTTTTAGACGATTAGACAGTCTTAATCCGCCAAATAATAAACAAACAGATGTCCACAAAGACACAGTAAGTAAAACAATGAAAGCATTTTAAGGACACAACCAAAGGAATGTGGGTACGATAGTGATGTTATACCCCCTTTTTTGTTTGTTTTTTCAGCATATCAATACATTTCCCCTTTATAAATATAAAGTTATATACTGCCTTTACTTCCTTTTATGGTTTAGCTTAATTTAAATAACCTTACCTTCTTTTGAACAAACGGGCAGGAGGGTTTGGAAGCTACTTGTTTGAAATTAGCCAGTGTTGCCTCCAAATCTGAAATAGGGAACTACCTGTTCAACATCAAGAATCCTGGCTTGGGGTGGATGATTGGCTTCCTCTTCGTTGTAAGTTTCGTCGGACTCTTGTCAGTAGTGCCACTCAGAAGGGCAACACATGCATCTATTTTATATGATACGGTGGTATCATATGAAATTGTCTACTTGGTTTAATTGCGTTCAGTGATGTATATCTCTCATTCTTTAATAGCTTAGTATTTTGTTTTTCATTTTAGAAATGTTTATCTGATTTACAGACTATGGTTATCGACTATAAGTTACCTTACCCAAGCGGCACTGCTACTGCTTATCTTATAAACGGCTTTCACACTCCACAAGGAGCGAAGCTTGCCAAGTATTGATCTGCTCTGCTAGTAACTCTTGCAAAAAGAAAGATAAACGTTGTATCCTTTCTTTTTTTCAGGAGACAATCTCTAATGCTATGTCTTACTTCATATATATTCACAGGAAGCAGGTAGAAGTCCTTGGCAAATTCTTCTTATTTAGTTTCTTATGGAGTTTTTTCCAATGGTTCTACACCGGTGGAGACGGTTGCGGGTTTGGAAGTTTCCCCACTTTGGGCCTCAAAGCCTATGAAAACAGGTAACTACTGCAAATCCGGACAAGTAAATAGTTGGAGTTCTAAATTTGTTGTCACTCTTGGTACTGTGAAATGTTTTCACTGATTAATTTTCGTGCGAGCCATAAGTTTATTTTGCTACTTTGTGAACTAATAAGTATTAATTAAGCATGGTTGGAACTATCTTCATGACAACAAAAATTGTAGGATCTCTTTTCGTTCTTACTAAAACTTTTGTTTCGAGAGTGGCTGCGTTCCTGTAAATATATGGATTAACAATGTGATGTCGGACGAAACTTGATGATCAGGTTCTACTTTGATTTCTCTTCAACTTATGTTGGTGCTGGAATGATCTGCCTGTACATCGTCAACATCTCTTTGCTTTTGGGTGCAATTCCTCATGGGGAGTCATGTGGCCTCTGATTGCCACTAAGAGAGGTGAATGGTTTTCGGCAGTCATACCATTGAGCAACCTTCACAGTCTTAATGGATACAAGGTGCTTATTTTTCATTCCTTCTTTACTTGTTTTGGTCAGTTTATTGATTTCCCGTTTGGTTAGTCGCAATCTAATATACATATTCAGTTAATCCTTTTGTAATATCTTACAGATTTTCATCTCAATTTCCTTGATCCTGGGGGATGTCTCTTTAATTTTGTCACCGTCATGGCTAGCACCGTGATTTCATTTCACAAACAGGTGAAGAAGGAATTCATTGTCAATCCTGCAGCTGGGGAAAACACTGCTCCGATGACCTTCAATTACGATGAGCAGCGTCGCACTGAATCAGAATTCCTCTCCGTCACGCCCTTGGTGGCTATCTCCTTATCGTGCTGATTGCTACTCCTGTCCTCCCTGAGATGTTTCCTCAGTTGAAATGGTTAGTGCCCTCTAGTCTCTAAACTTATATATACTGATCGTAGTTGCTCCTCTTAATTATTCCTTTTTAGTAACGCAATATGCAATTTCATTATGCCTTTAAATTGTTGAAATGCGGGTTCAGGTACCACATCCTGGTTGTGTATCCGATTGCGCCGGCACTTGCCTTCTGCAACTCATATGGATGCGGTCTCACCGACTGGAGCCTGTCATCGTCCTATGGCAAACTGGCCATTTTCATAATCGGCGCGTGGACGGGTACCCAACAGGGTGGTGTGCTCGCCGGTTTGGCAGCCTGCGGTGTCATGATGAGCATCGTTTCCACTGCATCCGACCTGACGCAGGATTTCAAAACCGGCTATCTGACACTGGCCTCACCGCGGTCCATGTTTGTCAGCCAGGTAGTGGGCACGGCCATGGGTTGCGTGATCGCACCTAGCATTTTCTGGCTCTTCAACAAGGCCTTCGATGTCGGCTCACCACACAGCGAGTACCAGACCCCTACGCAACCCTCTACCGCAACATCGCCATCCTCGGAGTTCAGGGCTTCTCTGCGCTGCCTGATCACTGCTTCCAGCTCTGCTGTGGTTTCTTCGCGTCCGCCATCGTCATCGACTTGCTGAAATACAGATTCCTGCCTAAGAAGTATGCCACGTGGGTAACTATACCGATGGCCATGGCTATTCCATTCTACATAGGTGGATACTTTGCCATCGACATGTGCATTGGAAGTTTGATACTCTTCGTCTGGGAACGCGTCAACAAGGCTAAGGCCGACGCCTTTGGCCCGGCTGTGGCATCCGGCTTGATTTGTCGTGATGGATTGTGGACTCTTCCGGCGTCCATATTGTCCTTGGCCAAGGTCAGACCTCCCATCTGCATGAAGTTCCTCTCGCGATCCGTGAACGCACAGGTTTGAGTGGTTGAGCTTTTCGTTTATTAGGAGACAGGGACAAAGGTTACAGGCTTGCTCTGTATATACTACTCTGTCACGTATTGTCTTTGTAGAATCGATTTCGTTCATTAGTTGTGGCGGGGAGGGGTGGACGCGTTTCCATGAGAATCATGGTTTCTGCGTCCTTTTAGGAACTGTTACGTTCTAGTTGCGAAGCTCTCTCTCTCTCTCTCTCTCTCTCTCTCTCTCTCTCTCTCTCTCTCTCTCTCTCTCTCTCGATATATATATATATATATATATATAGTGCTAAAAATGTCATGGTTGATATATATATATATATAGTGCTAAAAATGTCATGGTTGAGATAAAACGAAAAAATATTAAATACAAACGTTACTTTTAATTGAAATCTTAACTTTTGTACAAATCGATTGTGCATACTATCTGATTCATAAGGAAAAATAAAAACAAAGCATATACTTCAGCGAGACTGTACTCTTGGATGGAACAAAGCATATACTTCGGCCATTAAGTGTTTTGCATAATACCTGTCTGTACTTTGACTGCGTAATGGATGGAACAAAATTTTCTTTTGTTACGTATGGATGGAACACATTTAAAGGGAAAAAACCAACATTTTCATCAATCTGTTGTACGATGACAGGAAAGTTAGCATGGTCGAAAACCCAGTTTTTTTTGCTATCAAGAATTTCATGAAACAAACGGTACCCCGATAGGAAAATCCGTCATCAGAACTCCAGTAACTGCGATAGCACAGGAGTTAAATACAATTCCTTCACCCAAATATACATAAGAAAAGAGGCGCACATCATTATTTCACAAGGGAAAACAAACCGCAAATTACACAAAGTGAAGGCAACACCATATACATATTTGGTCGACTTTTGGCTGCTCGACCAAAACATTTGCCCTAACCCAGTAGTAGTAGTGGTAGTACATACTCATTTTACAATTTGTATCATTATAAATACAAAGAGATCCAGTATACTCAAGCACAATCTTGTAAAGTCGGACAAAACCAAACAGAGTCCATTCTGTAGAAGTAAACATTTGGGTTGCATTGGTGTTTGCCATCTCTTAGATTTGGTAGTTCACGAGAGAGAGAGAGAGAGAGAGAGAGAGAGAGAGAGAGAGAATTAAGAATAGCTGGCAAGGGTGACGTTGGCTTGTGCGCCGCCTTGGTTGTAGACGAAAGTGAAGCTGGCATTGGGCGCGAAAAAGGTTGTCCAGGAGGGGATCCAAAGATTGGTGAGGTTGGTGCTATTGAGGCCCCACAGCGGGCCGTTCAGCCCATCCACTCGGAGCGTTACGTTTGTGAGCGTCCGGTTGGAAACGTTAGTGGCGTTCACCTGGTGTTGGTCGATGGTGCTTCCGTTTACCACCCATGAGTTGCCTATCACGTGTACGAATACTACCGGGCTTGTCTCATTCGTCGCGCCGGCTGTAAGAATAAGAAAATTCATCGTTGAAGATGTCCATAGAGAAAAATAAGAAGATATTTGCGTTGGTTACATTCACATTGAACGTGCATGTGATCCGACAAGATAACATCACAAAGGTCTCGGGAAAAAAGAAAGCGACGTAAAAAGACAGCGGTAATTTCTACTTGGAGATGTGATCACTTACGTGGTGCTGCGCCATCACCTCCTGCAGTGCTACTTGATGCCGCTTTCTCTGGATTGGTCGCTGCATGTAAATCATTGTAAGATTATTCAACACCAAGAAAAAGAAATAAACATATAGTGGTGCCTTGATCTTTAAGTGCACTTGAAGTTCATGGAGGGATTTCCTTAATTGACATTATTGACTTCTGAGACTGAAAACAGAAATGGTAGATTGTTCACTAAGTTTTACCTGGACCGGCCAAAGCACTGTTCAACTTAGCAAAGAGTCCCACAAGAGGTGCAGTGCTGTAGGTATAAGGCTCGGTCTGGCCGGGATTCCACCTCTGGTCTATGAAGCTGTCGTTATTATCCGGACCTCCAACCAGAGCACCGAACAATACGTTAGGGTCACTGGCATTATTCTTGAACCACTTCTCGAACCCTTCGACGCAGGACACTGGCTCCGGCATATCGACAATGGATTTGATCGAAGCACCGCTGTGATGAAGATGAGTAGGATAGCTGGTACCGTACCCAACCAAGTAGCTCAGGGACTTGGGGTTCTTACCCAGGATGTAGTCTGCCTGAAATTTTCAAGTTTTAGGTCAGCTCATTTTGGATTCAAGCACGCATAACTATCAACCATTCTGATGAATGGGACTTAATTAGTTTGTTAAGCTTGCCTGGGTCTGTGCAAACTTCAAGATATCCAAATATTGGAGGGAGCCCTCAGAACAGTTGAGTACAGAATTTGTGGCTTGTAGGTAGCCAGAGTAAACTGATAGAAGGAACGCAGATGAAGAGACAAATTGCAAATTGTCCACTGATTGCCAATATAACAGCCCACCTATATATACAACAGAAAATAAAAAAATAAAAGAAAGTTCAATAAAAAAGTCGTTCCTCTGTATATATATATATATATATGTATGTGTATATATGTATATATGTATGTGTATATATGTATGTATGTATGTGTATATATGTATGTATGCATATATATATATATGTGTATGTATGTATATATATGTATGTATATATATATACATATATGCATATATGTGATCATTCATACATGTACATAATGAAAGAAAGCCTAATTCAAATACATATATACCTGGAGTTACGTCGACATCATATCCATCGTTCTTCCCTAAGTTGGAGCAAATGAAGTACTCTGCTTTGGTTTTGTACTGTTTCAGTGTAACATTATACGCGGCACCAAGTCCATCAAACAATACCTGCACTTATGAATATATAATTTTGTTTTTCACAATTTGATCCCATGTTTCTTTTTACTTCTCTTTTTCTGTCTTCTTTCGAAAAGAAGGAAGCTAAAATCATCCTTCATAAAAAGTTATCTACCTCTGACAAAAGAATTTGCACGCCTGCGAATTTGTTTTCCCAACTAAATTGAGTGACTCCATAAGTGGTGCCGCCAAAAGCAGCGGCGTTGTCAACAGTATACTTGAGATAAGTATCATCCTTAGTTGCCTTGTAAAGCCACACAGCTGCCCATAGCAGCTCATCCTAGAACAATAGACACGTATTACGATACCTTGATGCATCAAAAGGACCTGTCTGTCACAAAAAGGAGCACATAATATGTAGTGGCGTACCATATAGCCATAAGAAGGATAATATTCCGTGGCGACGGTGACCACCTTGTCATAACGACCCCGGAATCGGTCTGCAAATGTAAAGAGCTGCCACAAAAAGCAGAAAGTTCGAACAAATATTAAGGAGCAGAGTGTGGTTCATGTTCCAAACTTTAGATTCTACTCAGAATGATGCGTGTGCGTGCGTGATAGGGGAGCCTCCTGCGCTTACATTGCCGGATGCATGGTTACCTGTTTAGCATGTACCAGGAGAAGATTGGAGTACTGAGAGTCATAAGGCTTGAAGGCTAGGGAAGCAGCGGCCAAAGCAGCGGCAGTCTCTCCGACAAGGTCGGACCCCGGGAGGGTTTTGTTAAGCACGTAGGCAGTCCTTGGTGTTGTCATGTCTTCTGCTCTTTGCCAGCATTTGTTGTCCGAGTCTCCATCTCCAACCTAACGAATTGCGTTCATATAATGATCGATCCAAGATGATATTACAAGGGAAAAAATCTAAAACAAGCACTAAAAAGAAAAAGAATTGCTTCTATAATACACTAAAAAAAAGAAAAGAAAAGTGAAGAGCAGAACATTACGGGTTCATTAAAATAACGATAGGTTAGAAGAAGAAAGGCAATTAAACATGAGAAACTTGTAATGAAGGAAACGTTTCGTAGCTCACCTGAGCCCATAGGACTTCTGGCTTGGTATGGGCTTTGACAAAGTAGTCGGTGCCCCAACGGATGGCTGCAAGGGTGTAGTCCAGTTGGCCAACTGCTTTCAATTCCTTCTGATACTCAACGGCACTCCAAGCCAAGAGGGTGACAGTGAAGGCCATGGGGAAGCCATACTTCACGTGACCGCCTCCATCGTAGTAACCTCCAACCAAATCAACCTGATAAGTACGATCCAAACAGCAACTCAATTATATATATTAAAATCTACTAACGATGTGTTATTTACGTTAGTTTATAGCTGTGCTTCTACATTCTTCTGTATGGAATTTAATTGAATCCTTGTTTAGATGAAAATTAAAAACTTTCAGAAGCACTCACTCCTTGTTCGTGCCCATCCTTCAAGCCAGAGTCTTTGCGCCAGGTGATCCGTGAGTCGTTAGGGAGCTTACCCGATCGCTGTGCGTCGAAGAACAATAAGGTTTTCTGCAGCGCATCGCTGTAGTTGAAGGCGGAGACGAGTGGGCTGGAGCCCAGTAGTGAGGCTGTGAAGAAGAAGAGGAGAAACGACGGTACCTTGTGGTCTCTCATGGTGGCTAACCTCATCAAGGCCTGGGAAAACTGTTTGGGGTCGTTTTGGTTGAAGAGGTAGGCGGGCACTAACTACTTATAAGGAAAAGGAGACTGGACGTCAAGAGGAAGAGGTGATGGGGGGCACGTCCGTGGTGTCATGCACACCACAATCAAGGTAGACGAGTACTATGTGCATCTCATGTCAGTGCCTTGACTTCAACCAAAATGAACAATCCATAGACATTTGGACAGCATAAAGGTTCTATAGCCACCAATCTGTTTTTAGGCCTTCTGTTCTTCTGCCCAAGTTAGGGCATACAAAAATATTTGAACAATATTAATGTTCAATTTGAAACTTTCGGTTTAAACGAAGAATGAAAATCTTTGTTTGCGGAAGTACCAGGACAGCGAGGGAAAAAAAGAAACAGTTTTCTTTTTCAACACAACTACTCACCCTTTTTTCTATGCTACACGAGATGGGCTATATGGATTCTTTGTTTTCACGTAACCTTAACCTTATTATGTGTCATTATAGCCGTTAACTAAATATAAACTATATTATTTTTATTATTTCTTTTCAGCACTTTTGTGATTGTCTTTTTTTTAATATTTTAACAATCCATATCTTTTTACGGGAGAGTCGTTGGGTTGTCTTTGTACATGATCGAATATCTTAAACGATTTTTTCTTATTTTATCATCTATTGCTGCTACTCGCAATTTGTTTTTAATAACCTTTTCCTTATGTAACCTGAACCGTTTTCGTTTTCAACACAAAAAAATATCTAAATGCATGCCCTTTTACATGTTCTCAAACAATTTAATCATTCCTTCACAAACTGCGTCATCCGTCCCATTTATCCAATGCATCCCAATCTTACGCAGGTTTATATGCATTAAATTTTCAAATGAAAATGTTTTAGGTTTTTCAAGCCACCGTAACCCAGACCATTTTCTCCGAACCAGCAGTAGAGGGTCCTAGCTATGTTAGGGGTGCCAGGTCTCACCTGCTTCATACGTATATATATATATATATATATATATATATATATATATATATATATATATATATATATATATATATATATATATATAGAGAGAGAGAGAGAGAGAGAGAGAGAGAGTTCCATTTTCCTGGTCCAAGACGGCACAAAAACCATTCTGATTTTAGGTTTGTGAGACCCACGATGTGACCCGGATCCAGTGAACGCATGAAGAAGCCCTAACATTTCGGCATTAATGTGTTTCATGTTAATAGAGAAATTAACGAAACAAGTAACCAACCTGGGTTACATCCAATCTAAGGTGAGGCCCGTATAGATGCTTTTCTCAAAAGGCAGGCAGAGACCCATGTAGATGCTTCCCAAGAACCACTTTACATGCTACAACAAATGCTCATGGTGGCAGATGCATTTAGTAATTGTTCGTTTAAATCATGATTGATATCAGGGCATAACGCATGAATGACTAGACTACCCTTGGCTTATCTAGTCCACATCTCTCATGTTCAATTTCCATTCAATCGAAGAATGACCAAACTGATCCGTTAAGATTGCCAGTTTCATAATTTGGTTCGCATCCAAACTAATCCATTCCAGGATGGTGTCTACACAAGCATACCATCTTACAGCCTAATACCATGGACCAACATTTTTATTAGACCTGGTTTATCATCGGCCCGATTTGCAATACGAACAGGTTGAAAACAGACCAAATAAATGAGAAGTCGGGCCCAATAGGACCAGAACAAGCCATAAGTGGCACGCGCACACACACAAAGACTGTTAATAATCGATATATAATAGCTTCAGGAGGGTGGTTTACAGTAGAAGTTTGAATTCATTTGGACCAAGATGAACGTTGCCAGCACTAATAGACAACCAAGAAAGGATGCGCGGCACGATATAGGTCTTTTAGTTGACCAATGAAGAAGGGTTTCGCATTTGAGCTAATAACCTAGACCAACATTTACATAGCATAGCAACTGGGAAACAGCGTATTCTTTGAAATGACACTGATTCTATCTTCTTTCGGCAAAACCGAGACATCAAAATAGAAAACGAGTTCATAGGCTTCAACTATTAGAAGCCACAAATTTTGTCAAAACAAATCAATATCGTCTGAAGTTCACGTGATGTTGCCCAGAAATCCAAGCATATGCAGGCACATCAGTATTCTTCTATTTAAATTCTGTGCAGGGGGATAGACATTTCCATACAGATGAATGAACACAAAACTGCAAGAGAAGAGTGATTTAATTGACTGTTGATGGGAATAGAGATTACAACAGAGACGCAGTAGAACAACTTAAACTGATTCAGTATAAAAAACATGAACTCAAGTTAGCAGCTTCAGGAGGGTCCGCTAATTACATACACCCCCGATGCAAAATTAACTGACAGAAGTACAGTTAATATACAGAAGATGAAAGAACAGATCTTGACCTTGCCTAAATGTTAACCTTCTTTGGGACTGCTGTACAATGGAAGATACATACTACCAAAAACAACATAATGCTCCGAGCCTAAAGATGGCGTTCTACCATCTACGGCATAGAAAAAATTCATAATCTGGGTGTCTGTTCATGGTTACTCCGTGTTCCCTACGTATACAGGCCCTTGACATCATGGAGGCAGTCTTCTCCAATGTCCTCAACCTCTTCTCCAAAAGTATAGATGGATCAGAAGGGTGATTGTGCGCCAGCAGCATTGAATTTCTTAATGAAAACCAGCATTCACCCTAGACAATGAATCAGAACCATTTCAATGGGGTATAGCATTTAACACTAAACATGGGTAACTCCATTTGATTTTAAGGTAACACTTAAAATCAAAACTTAAACGGAAGAAAGAAAGGTCTAATGCAAATTTCCTCCTTGAACAGCCCACTTATATATTAAACAAAAGTTTCTAGCCACATTAACTGCCAAGGGAAAAATATGCCAGTAAGTTCATCAGTAGCTGAAATAGGTTGTTAATGCTCTAAACAGGGAAAAGAAAATATTAAAGTACTTCAGAAGGAAACTTCAATCATTTACGCACGAAAAATCAACCAATCCAGTCTATTCCAGTTTTCATAGACGAGGAAAACTGGGAAGGTTCACATGACAACCCAGTATAAAGAAATCATGGTCCATTCCTTGGAGCATGCCAAATGAAGCATTCATTGAATCCAAAAAATTCTAGCAACCATCAAGAAACAGATCCCAGATAACCCACAAACGGGAAAAGGAACAAAACAAATAAGGGAAATTACAGATTGCAATTAGAACAGATAAATTATGGGAAAGAGACCAAAAGGATTAGCATGGTTGCGAGCTCCCATGCACAAGCCAGTAAATAGCGTTATGGGATAAAGGGACGTAGTCACCCTGTCATGAGTTTTCTCCAGCTACAAATCAGAACAGGAGAAAATGTGGAAGCTAATGTTCTGTAGTAAAGGAATGCAACAGCTCACTCTACCAATTTTGCAGGTAAGATACATCATATAATACTTAGAACATTCAGCTAAATTGTTCTTGATGCAATTGTTGTGCACTCTTACTGCTTGCGATGAAACTATTCTTATTTATCAGAACAAGATACGTCTACCTATCACAAGGAAAGTTAATAAGATATGCTCCCGAGACTAGTTTTAACCATCAATATCTAATGTTTATATTAACAACAAAGTAGAGCATATGTTATGATATGCATGATATGATGTTGACATGCAATGTACTTTATGTAAACTGCCTTACTTTTATTTGTTTACTTTTCTTCTCCATTTATTTAAGAAATTACATGTAAATAAGCACATAGTCTTTTACTGAATTCACTACAGTAGTTAAATCAACTGCCGGAAGAACATAAAATCTCAACCATATATTTTCAGGTTCTATGAGAGTTTTGGTCAATAAATTCTTTGGCTTAATTTTTAAAATTTCCATGTTGATATCTAGCACTTTCAGTATCCAAGAAAAATTGGTTTCAATAATATGAATGAGAACATTTCCCTTTATGGGATTTTACTGTATGTGAAGACACATAGAGGCATTTGTCTGACAGCTACTATTGTAAGATAAATGGGGCTACAATGAGGTCAACTTGAGCTCGCCAATGGTGGGTTTTTGGGGCTACAAAGAGTTTAGAAGTACAAATACCTGATCATTGTAATGCTGTAATCCAACAACAAGAGACTTCATTTCAGTTGGAGAGTATGAGGTGCAACAACTATTGGTAAAATGACCGAGTGAATGGTAAGTCAAGAATGCCGTACGGAAGTTGTCCTCTGGTATCCGATAAATAGGATACCATGCCACAGAGAACCTGGAAATACAGTGCACAAGAACTTTAATGACGGGCAAAGCTTGCCAACATAAGCGGATACAAGTTCTTAGAATTTTCTGATGCTTCAAAAAAAGAGGTAAAATATGATGGCCTAACAAGCTAATTATTAACTAATCTGAACCAAGAGTACATTGTGTTCCAAGTTTCATGAGAGAGAATGAGAGTCCCTTGGAGTTTATTGCACCATATACGACCTGACATGAATCTAACAGGGTTTACATGACCACCACATTTAGTCCAACAGGAGCATATTAACATGTGCGGTGGACACTATTGACATAGAACAAAGAATTTCATGTTAACATTCTGATCCTCCATGATTGCCTTTTCTGCAAAAAGATTTCAAAAAAAGCAGAACTTAAAGACCAAAAAGAAAGAATACTGAAAACAGCTAACCTTCAGCCAAAATCTAAAAAGCTTCAGAAAGTTATCTGCAACTAACCAGGATGCAGGATGGAGATCACATAGAGACAAGGTCATGAGATGTGCTGGGTCTCCGTAAATTTGAGAACTTGCCGATGTATCACCTTTTACTAGTTCCTTTATTCTGGAATCCATAGAAAAGAAAGAGGGAAAGAATAAGGAAAATCAGACACAGCACTATAGGCGACCATTACTAAACAGCCATGGTGTGCTCACTTTCATCCTGCTACGGCATCGTCGGGAGTGCAAGCAACTTGGCAGAAGTAATATGCAATATTGGAATCATGAACCAAATTCAATATTTGGACATATCAATCCAGCAGGATAGACCTTGAAATCATTAAAGCCTTTACGGGCTTTAGACTTGAAGACACTTATTAATTCTATCACAAAGAACTACTAATTCTAGTGTTATCTGACGCGTATCGTATCACGTATCAGTAGGCTCCACGATACAGGCATATTGTATTGTAGCGTATCATATCATACTTTAATATTAAAAATTAGAAAAATATTTAAAAATAAGAAGAAAAAAATCATAAAAAAATATGATAATTGCTTTGAATTCATATAATCAAAGTTTAGTACATATTGAGCATTCAAAATTAAACAATTGCATTCAAATTTACATATTTTGAAGAAAAAAATGAAATATATTTACATTTTACAAATTGTAATTACGATCATCAACTAAATAATCTTAATCTTCTCCTTGCTGAATATCCTCATCATCATCATCATCACCACCTTCTGCTTGAAAATCAAATTCTTCATCTTCTTAATACTGTTGTTGCGCTCCTTCCAAATTAATCCATGCAATATTTTCTTCAGTTAGGAGGGCACTTTCTTCACTATCTTCTATAATCCAGTCTTGTAATATATCAACATTATCCAAACTTATTGGATCAAATTGGCTTTCTTATCTATTTATTTTTTTCAATTGCCTACAAGAAAGAAAGATAAGCAATTAGTAAATAATATTAACAATTGAAGTCAAACAATATATTGAATTGAACCTTTAAGTACTAAGTACTAACTAATACAACATTACCTTTCACAAAGCCACATATTACAACGAATAAAAACTAAGTCATTTAGTCGCTTATGTTTAATTTTTTTTATGGATGTGTTCAATGATGCTTTAATTTCTTTCACAACCAGTTGCACTATAGGTTTGACTTCAATTGCACGACACGGGCGATACACCCATTTTTTTTTTAATTTTTTTCAGGTTTCTGGCCTCTCTTCACTTCTCTCCAAGGCATCCTCTGATATGCTTGTTTGGGATTGCAAAATGTGTATGTAACATGTAAATTCGAGTTAGTTTATAAGAATTTTATTGAATAAGAATAATTTATGAACAAATAAAAATTATGACAAAATCATTTCCCTTTCTATTGCCAACTTTTAGGTATATTTGTGCTACAAGTTTTTAATTTCATGAAATCACAAACAATGAAGAACAATTTCGTTGTCTCAGTTCATTCAGTGGGCATTTCACAACTTCACTATTGTAGGGTTCACCTTACATGACTTTCATTGAGTCGAACATGATTAGCATGTGTGAGGCTTAACTCAGTCTGTGAAGAGAGAAATGGAGCTCAACCATTAGTTAAAAAGCTAGTCTCCAGTAAGAGAAACAGAGGATATCATCAAGTAACAATATCACATCAATGAGGTGTCATAGACTCTATAATCAAAGAAATGGAGCTCATCATTTTGCTCACATATGAAAATTAACAAATATGACAACTACATATACAAAGATAGCAGTTTGTTAATTTTGACATAGTAGATGAGTGGATTATGAAAGATAACGAAGAAAATGCACTCCTTACCGAAGAAGACATTGCATGGATTAATTTGAAAGGATTGCAAGTTGCAACAACATCATGAAGGAGATGAAAATTTTGAATTTCAAGCAGAAGGTGGTGATGATGAGAACGAGGATCTTCAACAAGGAGAAGATTAAGATTATTTAGTTGATGATCTTGATTACAAATAGTAAAATGTAAATGTATTTCATTTTTTGCTTCAAAATATGTAAATTTGGATGCAATTGTTCAATGTTGAATGCTCAATATGTACTAAACTTTGTATTATACGAATTCAAAGCAATTACCAGATTTTTCCTATTTTTTATTGATTTTTTTCGGATTTTTACTAATTTTTCTTGACTTTTTAAATAATTTTTTATTTTTTTAATATTAAACTACGATACAATACGCCCGTATCGTGGAACCCAGTGATACGCGATACAATACATATTAGACAACACTGGTTGTCACTCATCTAAGGAGAACATTCTCTTCAATGCTTGTTTCTGTCTCACAATACTCTGTATAGATAAGAAGTTAGTTGCAACTCTTTGAAGAAGCTCTACACCTATATGTCCTCATCATACACAATACAAATGCATGTTTATAGATAAAGTTGGTGATATCTTGGCATCACTTAGCTGTTTCCTTTATCTCATCCATCTCATCAATATCCTTAAGAATGAGATATAAATAATAGGTTAAGCATGGTGTCTAGTAAAAAGTCCCATAAGTATCAGCTAACTCCTTCCCAGCTACTTTGTAGTTAGTTGCATTATCTGTAATCAATTGGACTACATTCTGTTGCCCAACCTCGCATATCACCACACGCGTGCTTTTTGTATAAAAGCCCTTCTTCGCTCTCTTTGGTGTAAAAACATTTATCCCAATCAAATTCTTGTCGTAGGATCTCTGCAGTGTGTATCTCCTTTAACATGTCTAGAGATCTCAAAAACATAAGTCTTTTAGGTAAGTAGTGAAGGAATACTATCAGTGAATCCAATATCATCATCATCTTCCTCAAATTGCCCTAAATCATCATTTTATTATCTTCTTTCTTATATGCTCTCAATCATCTGAAGATATTATCATTTAATGCCTTCTGGCAAACTTATAACTCTACCCGTGCAAGGAGCAACTTCTTTTCTAGTCCCTACTAGATAATGTTTCAATCGTGAAATTCTACCACTAACCACCCTCTCACAAAATAAACATCTTATCTTCAATCTGGAACCCTCAACTGGTGTACCCCACTGTCATGTCGGATCATCAGACCAAGAATGTAAGTCTCTAACACTCCTTCCTGCTATATCAATTGAGCACTTTAATTCAATAAAAAACCTGAAAATAAAAGCACTTCATAAATTCTCAATCTCCAAATAACACTCAAATAAAGTGTCTCCTACTTCATAAATGCAATAAAAATCGTATCCACACTTAATAACTTCATATTTTGTGATTCAAAAAAAAATAACACAGAAAAACAACAAATACAAAGGAAAAAAGAATAAAAACATTAAAAATATACCAAAATCCGAGTTAAGAGGCTTGCACGGACACTGTAGAGCACGTTTTTGGAGCCTTACACCAAAGAGGAGAAGAATCACGCTAGGGAAGCTTGGGGAGCTCTGAAAAAACCAAGGAAACCCGCAAAAATGCAGGTTTCCGTTCGGCTAGGGCGTACGTGTTGTATCATGCGATACGGACCGTATCGTACGATATGGCACAATAACTTTGGATTTATGATACAGAAGCTTGTATTGTATCGTTACGATACATATCGCACTGTATCATACGATCCAGATAACACTGACTAATTCTACATATATTGCTTTTATGTTATAGCATGTTCATAAGTCCCCAAAAGTCACATGTTGAAAGTACATTTCAACAGCAACCTCTCATGATCAAACTCCATCACAATGTAAAAAGTTGAAATCACAAGAAAACATTTTCAAATTATTTTGTTGTGTCCGATGTTGCGTCAATGATGGAGAAGAAATTAAAATCTTTATCTTTGAATTTCTAAACCACATATGTCCTGTTCAAAGCATGACCCACTGTGAGAAGTGTTCTATATATCCACTGGAAATGATAAATGTATCCAAACAACAACTACTAAGCCTTTTCCCATACTAGATGGGGTTGGCTACATGGATTCTTTGTTTCCATGGAGCCCTACTATAATTTGTAGAATCCATGAAATAAGTCTAACAGTTTTATGGTGGCTGTCGGAAGGCTAACGCAACCCTCCTCCTTTATCCGGGCTTGGGACCGGCCATGCAAGAGTGATCCCTTACAATAGGTGGAGTTGATAAATGTATTCAATTAAACAAATAAAATTGAAGATAAATTTATTATGTATTATGTCCTTGTAATGCCCTAGATACTGATATTGTCTTATAACACACAAATGATGGATCATCTAATGTTTGCTAGAAATCCCGTCATTGGGCTCATCAAATTAAAAGAGGAAAAACAAAATAAAAGCTTACTTTTCAAACAATGGCTTCCGTTGCTGAGGTTTCTCAGCTTCAAAGTACTCAAAGAGGAGCTGTGGACCCTCAGGAGTTGTACAGGGTGATATATTTCCCGATGAAACACCGTGCACTTCACAACTGCTAGAAGCAGATGATTCAGCTCTGGATGGCAACCTTGTGTGCACCAATCCGTGATCATCATCAGCAACCTTTAGCGGCTTAGGCAGAAGTATCGATAGAATAGGTAAACTCCAAAATTTAGTTAAACTACTTGACATCTTACCCTTGTGGATCTCAGTCACTTCAGTATTTGAAGACAAAGGAACCCACAGAACGCCCAAACAACTGAACTGCTGACAGAAGAGGAAGAAAATATGCACAAGACTCATGAAGATCAGCACCCAATCTTCTGGGGCTCTCAAAATCTTCTATCTTCACTTTCAACCCATAGCACCCAGGTTCCTCATACCACTGCCAAACTGTTGCCAAAGAATGATTAGGAATCTGGTGCTTACATAGAACATGCCCAGCCTGTTCATTGCATAAACAACACCCACAGTCGAAGGCATTAGAAGCTGATGGAAACATGGGAGAGGCAGCATCTAAAACTCTTTCAAACTCAGCAAGATGACTCCCAGTTGCCAGTTGGATATCCGCAGACTCAATTTGGATCCTGTAAGCATCACATACGGCTTTCACAATTTCATTCACAGCATCTTCTGTAATAGATCTCTCTTCTTTTTGAGGATGACTTGTGTTGTTAGTGGCAGCCAGTGTGCTTGCATCATCTGTTTTTTTAATGCTAGGAGCATGATCAATTGATTTCTCAGGCTGTTGCAAATCATCGCAAGATATACGACTCGGTTTACTATTCTCTAAGTTTTCAAAACAAGGATGAGTTGATGGAACATGATCAGATCGATAGGAGACCCTATCCTGTTCCTCGCAAAAATTTCCACCTTCCAGTTGAAGATTTGATTTATCAATAATATACAAGCTGCTCTTTCCAGTCATTGCTTGCTCATTATGAGAACCAACCGGAGCCAGGAGGAGAGATGAAGTAAGATTATTGAAGATTATTGTAGAACTATTTGATTTTACTTCACATTCAAGTGTTTGATCTGCTGATTGGGAAATTTCTTCTGAAGGGCATCGTGCAGGTAAGCACATTGGCAAGTCTTGTATAATGAATGAGTAGTAAAAGTCATTTTTGTCAGCTTTAAGCGCATCTAATCTTGAACAACGAGCATAATGAGAATAAACAGGATTAGAAGTGAAGCCACTCTGTTGAATTGCTTGCCATGAAACATTGAAAGTTTTCTTCCTAGAAGACGAGACTTTTTTGTAACTTTTCTTTAGCTGACAGGTAATTTCTGGTTTCAATTCTGCATTTGATTTCATACTCAACCTTTCAGAAGTTGTACGCTTTAGAACATCCTCCTCTTTCAACACCAAAACATCACCAACATCTTGGGCAGACATTTCCTGCTGAGATGCATCTTTGCCAGATCTTCCTTGCCTACTTCTCCTCTGGCCCAATTCATTTTTAATGCATGGAGATGAACTGTTGCAAGGAGCATCTGGTGGGAGCTGCACATGATTTACGTCTTTTGAATCGTTAACACCACCATTTTTTATGGTTCTAGAGACCTTCTGCCAGATCGAATGACTGTTCTCCTTCCCCGTTCTAGCATGCCTAGTTGCATAACTGTCAATCCTGTGAGCTATTCCACTTGGTTTCTCAGCGGATTTATCAGGTTGTGTAGCTTTCCTGCTTGTAATAAACTCCTTTTCAGTGGTGTTTTTACATTTGCCATTGCTTAACCTGATTCTATCAGAATGGTATGTGAAATCCTTCATACAGACTTCAGGAGAAGCAGAAAAGTTTTCACACGGTTCATATGACTTTTCCTGAATTGCACATCCTATACCAACAGGTAGAACCGGCAAAGTGCTATAGTTACTGCCTTCTGAAACCATCCCACTCCCTAAGGAGTGTGTCACACATTCCTCCTCCCTGACAATTCTTATGTTCGTGTTACTCTTTGATCCATCCACCAACGTCTCCATGAGAAAAGCATCATGCCCCTCGGCGAAATTTTCAACAGATGCATCAGCATGACTGATTTTCATATCAACAGCTCTTGAACTGAATGTAGCATCATGGATGGTTTTAACAGATCGCACATAGTAATGAGAACCTGCTTCTCGCACTATGGAGATAAAAGATTCTTCTTGAGTTTGACTGATATTTTCACTTCTTGATGAAGAAGATTCAGTTTGGAAAGGTTTAACATTCTTTTTATCATTGCCTTCCACCACAGTATCATTCAGTAAACGTTCTTTTATGTTTGATGATTTGGTTATCAAGCGATCCACACTAAACTGGGAAGCATCAAAATCACCAACTGAATCACCAAGGGGAGCTCCTCTATCCACAGTGGATATTAACGAAACACTTTCTGAAGACTTTTGGTTGTGCTTCCCTTTTTTCTTTGGTTTCTTTCTAGAACTCCTTGTATGCTTAGCCACCTCAGAAGTATCCTTAGTTTGGATGCTCGAATCGGGTGTACTAGAGCTGGATGTGTCAGACAAGTCAGAAGAAACAGCCAATGAATCAGAAACTTTTTGCAAAGAAAAAGTACAAGGCTTGATAAGCTTGCTTTGTACTTTTGGCTGGATTCGGCTTTGCACTAGTCCTACAAGAAGATAATTTCTCTGGATTTCTTGCAGGTCAACCTGCAATAATATAGTTGATTTCATTGACTCCACATCTTCCAGCCTCCCATGCGCTTCAGAAGCCAAGTGGTTTATCCAGACAGGCCCTCATAGTGGAATAAGAAAGAGTGCAACAACTTTGCAATGCTCATCAAGTACGATCTTAACAAATGTGAGAGTGTTGTACCTGACCATCCAAAGAAATATGTGCTGATAAGCGCCTCATGAATGAAAATGCCAAATACCTCTGTCATATAGGAACCAGTGAGAAGGGTTTTCAGAGGAACGTAGTAACGTACTGTCCATTGGGAAAGAATCTCAGATGTTCTAAGTATGTACTATGCTGGAAAAAGATACAAAAGAAAAGTAGCACATGTATTGGCAATGCTCATTTATCAGACATAAATGAATAATCCTAAATTCCAACTACACATTCAAAGGAAAATCAATGGAACGAGAACATCTCCTTAGGTTAAAAGTCCACAATCATGAACCAAAAGAACTTGACATGTTCTACCATGGGTAAAAGGATAACATTATAGAGTCAGAAAAGAAAAAATAATACAATTCCAGGAACATGCAAGCTTTGGGTCTGCACTTAACACGCCACAAATAACAGTACATCATAGGGGGGAAAACAAGTGCTCCAAAACCTAGTGCTGCATGCTGCAGATCAAGAACATCAGCTTAGATCCGATCAGCCTAAGAGACAAAACGTGGCTGTAAAAGAACAGCTCTATCCATAAAACGTTTAAATTTATAAGCCTCACCTATGCTGAGAACCATTTAAAGTGATGGTTGCCACCTCATGAACCTGGAAAGAATTATCAAAATATTAACAAATTACATCATAAAAGAAACAAGTTTCCAGTCAAATGAACAAAATTATTTACCACCTTTGAAATGATGCTGCAACTATTCTGTGCTACATGTGTGCAGGGAGTCACATAGACCCCTCCATCTGCAAATTTTGTGCTATTTCTGCTTGTTCTTTCTAGAGCCCACGGCATCATACAGTTTACTGTCCAAACCATCCAAACAGACAAGTATCTGACGTTTATATAATATAACTACACTGAAGAAAGAAACAGAACAGAAATCATTGACATAGCTCACAGACAGCAAGGGAATCCGGTCACTGCTACAAAGACAACATATAGGAAGGCCTAAAAAATCTAGGCTTTTCCATGGCTCCACCATAAAGCTTTGTAAATTATCTCTGAGCTTTTTCCCTAAAAAAATGGAACTCAACCATTTCCAAAAACAGAACTTTGACAAAGAAAATGGCATCCAGTGAATAAGCCACCAACCAAATCAAAGAAGATAAATCGCTGAGCTCCCTAAGAATGTAACATAATATAGTAAGTAAACCGATAACGAGATCAGAAACCTCTCTAGAACTTCAGGAAACGCCATCGTGGAACTCTTTTTTTAGTTGGAACACCACGGGTTCCTTATTACTGCAATTCCGCCAACTTCACACCATTAAAGCAACTTCGTTGTGCTCCAACTTTTCAGTGGACCCTAAAAATTCTCCAAAGCCATTGGAATAGGGGAAATTTTCTTGACAAGTACAGATGGACTTCAAGCGTCCATAAGATCCAGCAAACTTAGTATCTACATTTATGCAAGCGATTGACACTACATCCTTAGCTTTCCTTGAGATGCATTTATTGCATATTACAAACCAATGCCTCCCAATAAGGAAAGTGGAGATATGTCCCAATGGAAGTTATATATAAATCCGTCCCTTAGTGGTTGAGAAAAAGACAATCAATATTATTACATGAAATAAAATTGCAAGATCTTCCACCTCAACTATGTCGAATTCTAGGCGACAACTACATGCCAATAGTCACTTTTAGCACATATCCATCATTGAGTTCCAAGTTCTTAATCGACTTTCTTAATGAGATTGCCAGACATTTATGTGGTTCTCTGATGCTGCGGCATCAACAATAACAATTACCACATTGATAGTTGTAAGAATATCACCAAACTAGATAACCTCAAAATTCAAACACTCACGGCATGCATTGTCATGCTAACAAGAGGAACAGCGTCGATGCACATGCTTTATTCGTCAACAATCTTTACCTGCACCCTGCAGAACGTAGTAAACAAGCGTCAGTTCCATGAATCCTCACGTTCATGCCTCCTTGTTAAAGAAATGTTGCAAAAGAATGACAGAGAAAACCATAATTCAAGTTAACACCAAAAGCACAAAGAGAAATGGCAAAACAGCGCCTTCAAATATAACAAAAGAACCATGAGTCCCGATCATCACCCAAATTATCAAACTTCGAGAAACAAACCCCACGCATAACCCCCTAGAGAAATGGCTTCAAAAACTACAAGATCATAGACACCAAAACAAAGGAACAAGGAGGCTACCGATTTAATGACTCGAACGCAATACAAACAATCTCCGCAGCGACTAGCAGGAAAGTTGGAAAGCGACACGCAGGGAAACAGAGAGAGAGAGAGAGAGAGTCAAGAGCCGTCCGGCTGTGGGCCAATTTTAGCGTGGGGAGAGGGTTGGATCTCCAAAAATAGCGCGAGCGAGGAGATAGCGACGACGGCCAAGTGAGAAGGGCGTGGAGAGAGAGAGAGGGGGGGGGGGGGGGATTGGGCTGTGGTTGGTTGCGCTAAATTCCTGGGAAGAAAGCAGGGACGCGATCCCTCTCAATCTGTAGTGATGTTGCTTGCTGTTTTTGCTTCGTCCGTCTTCCTTAGTCGTCCATTTAAGTAAAACAAACCATGACTTGTCTCAAGATGAGACTCAGAGGTGACCTTGTGGGAGGTACGCCGAGCCCACCAGGTGGGACTCGCATTCGTCTGGTCCCGTCAAAAGGGTCCGCACCAGAGCCAGGATGATTTCTACGTTTCGCATTAACAAACAGGTGCTGCTGATGCTGTGGAGTACATACTACGTTTTGGCAATAATCAGGAAAATCGTGAAAAAACAAAGGAGCTTCTTCTGTGGTGAATAAGATGCGCAATTCGGACCTCCTTTACGGTTTGGGAATGGGCCCACTGATCCGAAAAGCGACCTACCAATTCCATATTATTGGACAAGTGAAACGGATGAGATCAACATCGCCTGTTGGCTCGGGACTAACTGGCGGTTTTGTTTTCCCTTCCCACAAAACCGACGACGGCACCCCACCGTTTTGCTTTGTCGGCCTTGCAAGTCCATTCATTGATCTAAGGAGGAGAGTTTTCACTTCTTCTTTCCAGATTGAGACTACTTATGTTAGCAGGTTAACAATAATGCATGGTATGCCGTTGTTTCCAAAAAAAATACTCGCAAACATACGATCAATCGTTTCAAAAACAAGGAAACTCGAGTCGTTTCGAAATCGAAAATCGACTGACTACTAGAATATAAAAACAAAGAACTAAACGGATTGCAAAAATGTGCTGCTATGACGCTGAAATGCATTACAAGAAAGATCAACCATCATATCATGGATTGCAAGAATGTCAAAAGATCTGCAAAAGTAAAAACGAGAATGATATCTTGAACCCAAAATTGTATAAGTGCGTGTGTCCGTCTGCGTCATTACTTTTGTGGCTTCGGGTGGTTGTGCTTGTTAACCACCTAATCCTTTTAAAGAGTGGAATATTGGCAGCAGGGAATGGTTGGAGGTGTTCGACTTACAGGGAAAAGGAGAAGGTCTTCAAACGCGCAGCCAATCGATCCTTTCTGAAGATGATTCAATCGAGACTTCATTCGTTTCAAATTTCTGTTCTGCCAAAATCGGTAATAGGAACAATGATAAACGCCTAGAAATATAAATCAATGCAACTTAAATAAATAACATTAGTAACTCTCACCGTTATGTCTTCAAACCCCATCAAAGGATTGGATGGACCATTCAGGTTCTCACCCACTCCATCGCCATCCCTACAAGTTTTTAATAGTATTTTTTTTTTGCATGAATACAAATTGGTTTTTTGTTTTACTGTTTCAACTTCTTTGAACAACTATTTCTTATTGTATGTCTTATTAACTTTATGGATAGATAATGTGTATAATTTTAAATGGGTATTATTGTACTCTTCAACTATTCATCAACCACTTTTTGTCTATCTATAAAACATTAAATAATTTTATAAACTAATTAGATACCTATTTCCACCAAAACCTTCCATACTTCAATAAAAAATATCATCCGATCCCCATAGATTTATCAGATTTCACAAGTGACATTTTAAAATCCTGTGGGGTTTCATATCGGTTTTATTCACTGTTGTTTGAAAAGATTCAGGGAATTGGACATGAGGCTGATGGAACCTGAAACCGAGCTCAATAAATTAAAACTCGTTTGTAAGTTAAGTTGATCTTTTGGTACAATGGGGAGCCGAAAACCATATGCATGCCATGGGTGTCGAACTCGTGACGTTGAACTTGTGAATCAACCCCCAATCCTTTTGAGCTATTGCTTGTCGTGCAACAGCACAAATTATGTTGATGATAGCAAAGTAAATTGACTTTTATTATAAAGTAAGGATGCTACTCTATCGCACATAATTATTTCTTTAGCTAATTACGGAATTATTACGAAGTTGGAACACCAAGGGATGCCAAAGCAATTTTCGTTGTAAACAGAAATGGTTGGTTTAATAGTAAAAGTTTTTTCAATTAGCATAGAAAACGTGTTCCTTTTAATTATACTGAGATTGACTAATTTCAAGCATGGTTAGGAGCTAGATCTGAACAAAACCGAGTTCGAACCCAAACTAGAGCCGGCATTGTTTTCATTCGGTCGATCAAATCCCGTCGCACAAGGGTTCGAATCTCAGCAAGCACGCCTTCATTCACACAGTATCGTTGCGAAGAATGTGCTGTTTACTTTTTGTTGGCTAGGTTATTAGCTCAAATCCGATCCCCCTTCTCCATTGCTCAATTATTACTGTCATCATCTTCGTGCAGTACAGCGGAATACATTGGGGCTGTTTCTGTTTGTGTGCACCCTCATGTGGATACATGCGTACGCACCTTTGGAGTAGGATTATATAAAAAAAGGTTTCTAAAAATGTTATATTCTTAGTTTCATTACGGTAAAAAAGTGTATCTCAATAACTTTTAAATTATAAAGATCACCACCAATTTTACCGAAAGGAAGAAAGACCACCCCCCAAATCGGTGCCATTTCTATGAAAACTGATTTCATGATAGAGCCTTCATCCGCCTTTCCACTGGAAGAATCACAAATTTTGCATGGGCCAAGCGGCTCAAACTAGATTAAGTAGTTTCAAACACACACACATACTCTCTCTCTCTGAGAGAGAGAGAGAGACGAGAGAGAGATTTTCATTTAACCGAACATTTCAGGGAATGTATTTTTAGAACAGAATTGGTTCAGCAATTAAGGCCTCTGTTTTAAAATTAAAAGAGAGATGAGAAGCAATTAGGTAAATAATTTTCCATGCAAACCTTGTACAAATATGCTGTTACCCAGTCCTCCAAAAACAGCAACAAAGAGAAGACGAGTGCCTCTTGACTCTGTCACTTCCTTACAAGGGACTAGAAAAGAAATTTAGAGGTCACCTGATTTTTGCCAGACCAGCCGGTCAAGAAGACATGACCACACGAGAATTGTTCTTTGTCAGAACAGTTCCGTGGACAAGGCTGGCTTGGACCATATATTAACTACGGATTCGTTCAAATAGCTACACTTAGCGACCAAAATTGCCTGCTCCAGACTGGGCTTAGGCACAGCCAGGTAATTTCTAGCTGGTCAAGCGTCGGCCTGTGGCTCATGAAAAATGTTCTGCAAAAAAATACCATCGCTCGCCACAAAAGCTTTGTCCATTTGGCGAGAGAGTCTCCAACAATGGAAGGTTGAAGTTGAAGGAGGTCATGGTTTCAACACCGAGAGAGTAAGATATAATACTGTTGTCTTTAGAGTTTTACACCAAGGAGAAGGGAAAGCAAATGCCACACACGCCCAAAGTACTTCATCCCAAAGTCGAGGGAGGCATCTAAACTAATGCCGCATAACCGTAAAACAATTAAGCAACTTGCAAAAAGGACTATCATTACGCAGGTATGGGAATAATCTAGGCCACCAATACTGTAGATCTCTCCAACAGGAAGAGATCCATATATAGCATGTGGTCAAAATCGGCTGAGATTTGGTTCTAGAACCACCAAAGGGTTGGGGTGAGAGTATCGGTCGGTTTGGTTCAATTACCAAACCAATACCCGAACCTCAAGAAAATTCATGAAATAACACCAAACCAAATTATATATACATTCAAATTCAACCGAATAAATTTTTTTGGGTTCAAATTATTCGATTCATTTGTGAAGTGATTTGGAATTTGGGTTGAGTTAGATCGATCAAGACTATTTAAATGCATTTAGATACGTGGCCTAATGTATTCGGTGGAAGCTGGCTCTTCCCTCCTTTATGTACAACAAAGAATAACGATATCAAAATCCTTCGAACACAACGGACAAAGTGATTCTGCTCACATATCCTCTTCCCCCTCAATTAAAGATCTACACCTTAATCATCAACCCACCCTAGCATCCAACCAAAACCTCAATATAAATATATAAAACTAAGTTCAGAAATAACACAAAGATACATACACAAAGAGAGAGGAACAACTTGAAGGGAGAATTGGTGTCGCTTAAAAGGTGGTGTAGCGAGAGGTTTGCAAATAGGCAGCATTCGTGGATCAATTTTTCCTCACACCCACGATTCCTAAAATCTCTATTGAAAAACCAAGACTAACACCCGAAGGCCTGATAAATCATGAAACTGGAAGACGACTACAATCTCCAAAGAAGGGGAGAGACTTCCTCCTTGAAATGAGAGAGAGAAAGGGGGGGAGGGGTACAGAAACCGATGTTTTGCAATATATCAGTCATTTGTTCGGTTCGATTCTTGACCTCTGGGAACTGGATAGCGATTTTTATAAAAGCTACCAAACCGAACTGGAATCGGTTCTTGTTGTGATCAAAACCGAGTCTGGAATTTCGGTTCGGTCTGGTTCGATAAACCAGTTTTAATCGAATTATGCTCACTCCTATCAAAAGGGGGTGGCTTCAAGTGGGGGCTAGCCTGCACTGAGTTGTCGGGCAGCCTCCTTGATGGGGCTCGGTTAGGCTCCTGAGTTCCAGGTCCATCCTGGCCCAGAACTTAGTATTCTAGGCACAATTCTTTGAGAAAAATTAGAACCATGCCCGTGTCAATCGATTGATGACATCAATGTTGCACACTCACACCATGTTCGTGCTTCGGGTCTATTTCAGTACGATTTGGTATTCATCTTAGGTTTGTGTTAAGGTCAGCTTCATGTGAGCGGTTGACGTCTTCATGGTGTCTAAAAGTCCTTGTTTTGGGTTGGATCGAAGCCCTATCTGAGATCCAATGTTTGATTCGATCCTAGTTTAAAGGGTTATACTTGCAACGGAATGTTGTTCTATCTAATCAGGTCTCATTATCGTTTTATGTCTAAATAAGATGAGTTTAATGGGAAAGATTGAATCTAGGAGATTTTAGTAGGATCATATTTGAATATTTTGGGGATCTTGCAGCTATTCGTACTCCCATTCATGCACAATTTGAATTGTTTTCATTATTGTATAGCCTACATACTTATGTTGGTTTTATGCTTAACAAGGAATTAAATGGGATCATTTGGAGGCATTACTTGTCGATCATTATTTCTTGAGATGGATTTGGATATGGATCGATGCATATGTCGAGGATAATCTTGTTTGCTTTCTAGATGAACCCGCTTTGACCAAAATGGAATCATAGGCCAACGAAGAGAGACTCAATAATGCACATCATCATGTACCAGTTTGCTTGAACTCCACTCAGCCTTTCAACTGGCTTTCACCAAGTGATAAAAGGTAGAGCATCCGGATCCAGAACACATTCAAACCACTAAAAAACCACTCTACGAAGTGCATGGATGGGAGTGAAACAAAAGAACAAGTGCTCTAAAAGGCCCTTCTCTATGAAAAACCAGAAAAAAAATGTCCATATATTGACCATATCGATACGGTTCGTATTCTAAGATACAGGCTGACACGTCTTCCACCTGTGGTACCATCCTTGTATCATATCAAAATTCTTAGTTATATGATACTCACTACCAATGGTGGATCTAGAAATTTATTTTGGATAATCTGAACTTCAGGTTTGAGTAGGGTGAGCTTTACATTTTTTTTTTGAAAACTTGAATGCTTAATCCAAAATTTTCTGAATTTCAACACCACAATTTGGATCGGCCACTGCTCACAACACGGCTTCGACATCACCATAGTCAAGGTAAATTCTTGTTCCATTTACAGTACCCACAGAAGCCACCTATTAAGATTTTGATATGGGCACGATGGTTCAGACTGGACCCTCCTGCTCCTTGTTTACCGGCACAAGAAAAGCAACACCACGAGAAAACTGGGCAAGGTTTCCGACACAATACGGGTACTTGTGAGCTCATTGCCAGGCAAACCACCATCTTCAGATGAGGCCGAATGATATCCTAATGGCAGCATGTTCAAAGCATTAAGATCTCAAGAACATCAGTGATCCTTTTCAATTTCTACGAAAAACAAGGAAGACTTGAAAATGAGAAAGAAAGGACACTCTGTAGAGTTCAATTTCAAAACAACCACCAAGCTGTATGTCAATTCCTCTGGCGCCTTTCCACAATCCCTTCCATAAACACCCTCTTCTTGTACTCGCCTGAATCCACGTCCATCTCACCCACATGGCATGATCCCCTTCTTTCTTAGTCGCAGCAGATTTACTGGGGCTTGATCAGCCTAGGAACCATGTAAAGCGAAGCACTTGTGCAGAACACAGCACACAACCGACCACATAGTAGCAGTGCGGCAAGAGTCATGAGGAAGATCATAGCCCATATCAATGATCGGGGTCTGGGAATCGGTGTCTTTGCTCTCTTCTTGACGGCCGGATTGCATAAAACAGCCGGATCGGGGGCCTGTTTGAGAAAATTCTTTTTATCTGCTGAAGGTTGGGTTGACTTTTCCGCGTCGACTTTATGACGAGGTGCAGGTGGAACTTGACAGACCACAACTTGATGGGTTTCTGTTACTTGTTGAATTTCCTCGTTTGAGATCTTAGGAGTCCTCGGCTCTTGAAATTTCGCCTGAAAGTATGGCAACTGGTGAAAAACTTTGTGAAGCCCATTAACTGGTAGGGTGGTATTTTTACATGGCGCAAACTGTGATCTTGTATGAAATCATAGCAAAGTTATGTTGGTTTCGTCGATCAAAAATCAGCATCAAATCTTATACTCGCTTCAGAGAAATCTTAAAGAAGCTCATGGAAAGATCAGAGAGATAAATATAAAGCACAATCGCTTAAAATTTTCCGAAGATACCTCTTTTCCTTCATCTGCTTGCGGAACTTCGGCTGTTGGAGCAGGCAACCCTTCCGCTGATATGTTTGTGTTGGTCCCCGAGCTGCCTTGAGTCTTTTCAATTGCGGGGGAGATCACCTTCTCTACCTTCCCTTCCTCTTCATGGGGAGCATTCCCTTGTATTTGTTCCACAATTTCCGAGTCGACCGGCGCCGTTTTCCGGCCGGATTTCCTGTGCCTGAACCTACACCAATTCAACCATGTCTTCTTCTCATTTCCTTTTCTGCCTTCGACATCTGGGGTTTTCAGCGTAAATTCAGGACCGTTTTCTTCAGTAGTATTCTTCCTTCGCCTGTCAGAACCACAGGAAAATTTAAAACATGCAGGGAAGCATGATCTCTGGGCTCTGCCTTTTGGGGACATAGAAGCCATGGAGAGAGACCACAAGGTTTATGTGGCTCAACGAGGTATATACATACACACACATATATATATATATATATATATATATATATATATATATATATATATATAATTGTATTGGATTTGATCTAGCTAATTAAATTGCGACAAGTTTTCAAAACTTTTGCGAATAAAAAAGTAAACGCGGACAACAACCACTTGACCAGATGACCTACATTTATGAATTATCCTACTGTTTGATAATATCTATTTGTTTTGGCTGCCCTACTATCTTCACAGTCAAGCATTTCTGCAGAAGTGGAAAGAGAGGAAATAGACCTTAAAGACGGGTACCACCACCACTGTAGCAAATCCTTCCTTAAAATTTCCATTTTCCTATCATTTTCTTTAAAATAAAAGGCTATTTGTGGCTTTGATTACCATTAATCTGGTTTACATCCGTTGTGTCAAGCAAATCTGGTTAGAGGGTTCCAGTTGATGCTGCTTCGAGTCCAAATTTGAGTATGAATGCTGAAAGCAGATCCAGTATGTAAACCTGGACCCTAGAAGTTTGGGTTTCCAACTATGGAAAACGAAATAAGTAAGATGGGGTTCAAGACCGATGAGTAATACCTGGGTTCGTTGCAATGCGATGCCTTTAGTGTTTTATGAAGGAAGTGGCTTTTGAGAACCCAGTTATCGTTTGGGTTAGACGCCGGACTAGGTTACGCCAAATAGCATGGACCGAGATGCGTGGGAACCCGTTGCCGGTTAGGCAAGACAAGTCCAAGTCAAGAGGTTCAACTCATATAATGAAAGAGGAGACGACGAAAAAATAACTATGGAAGAGCACGACAAACATACATATATAATTTAGATACAACACTGACGTAGGTGCAAAACGGCCTGTGTGTTCTAACTAGAGCCCGGATGAGTTCAAACCTGACTGGGCAGATCTCTTTCCCAAACACTGAAAAAGGGATACAGTCCGAGGAAGTAAGGCCACTTTGAGTGAAGATGGATGGAACACATTTTAAAACCTTGACTGAATGAATACAAGGGCAGTACATGAGCACTTCGCAGCATTTATACGTGGCTTGAGAATAATTCAGCCGGAGATCATCCACTCTAAGCATGATCGGTTCACTCCAAACCGGCCCACTTTGGAATTCCGGGTCCAAATCATATTTTGTTCTTTAGAAGGGAATGCTTTATTGGAATTCATGATAAGATCCATATCAAAACTTTATTTATTTTGGGTCCGGCACATTGCAAATGGAGGCAGCGCCATGGCCATTGAACTTCTCCTACTTGGTTTGAGTGAGATGGGTTTAATCATCTTGAATCTGAATTATCCCGAAGCCCACTCAACACTTTCTGGACTCCCAATGGCCCCATGCACGTGTTGAAGCATTATGCTGAAATTTACAACCTTACGGTGCAGATCCTTCATTTTCTGAGATTTGAAATCATCATCGTTATCTTTGAAGAAAACGTTCCGCCCTCCCACCACCAAGGTTGCTTTAAATCGAACAGTGACCTTCCACCAGATTGCCTCGCGCAACACAACGTGGTTTTCTCTCCATTCTCGCTTGCTTTTCATTTGGACATGGAAAAAATTAGGATAGTAATATTTGAATTGTGTTACTTTTTTCCCCCACCCCTTTAAGCAGTGTTGGTTGTATGTCACCTTCCTTTGGTCTATTAATTATTCGCTTAAAATGGTTACCAGTCGTTTCATTAATTAATTTGCATGTAGCGCCGACCATGCATAAAGTAAATTCGTTCAGACGTGCCGTGCCGGCTTCAGTTTAAGGTTTCCGACAACAACAACTCAACCTCAGAAGCCTATGATGGGCCCAATGACCACCATGGCTTTATGGCACAACCCACTTCTGTCCGGGTTTATTTATGGCCACATTGAATTAATCCCTCGCGTTCAAGAGCTTCTATTCTATTGGTATGAAAAGAATGGATTTCATCTTTCAGTTTGCAGCCATCAATTGAGTGATAAATGCCCGTAATATTTGTGTGGTAAGCCAGCTCCTGTAAAATAAAAGGGACAACTTTATGTCTGTCTGATATGAGGAGAGGATTGTGGAAAACAAACAATCTTGAAGCAGCTGAGCTGCCTATGGATATCATCCGTAGGTTAATCATATGGTTTGCAGTCAGTTCCAAAAACGATGATGATGATGATGATAAAATGTGGTGGGAGGAGGGTTGCTTTGCCTTATGATCCAGGTTGGTTGCGTCCGATCGACCTGAAATGCACATGCAATATATACCAGCTCGCCGCCGGGTTGGTTTAAGGCCCACGTTCTTCTTCACGCGTAATGCGTGCAGGTAGCTCGCCTCCGTTTGAATATCTCGGATCATCAAACATACAAAGTGCCGGTAGAATGAAAAGGGATCTTCTCTGGGCATTTTCCCCGTTTTAAGGCATGGGTTGAAACAGCCCAACTACCAGGCTTAATATTTGTGCTTCTCTTTCCATTGCCCTAGTCCGCAAAAGAGAATTCCTTCTCTCTCATTAATTTATAACCTTGATTTCCTTTTCTAAAGGAGGCCGACGAACCCTATGTAAGGTCTTGACTGTGCTCCAGTTCGTTGCCTGAAACAACGGTGATGCAGCAGAACTGAGACCTACGTAGAAACAAGGTGATCGCCTTTGTTGATTGGGAGAAGGAAAAAGATAAAATGCTTATTCACAGTTTCCTACAAATAGTTTTTCATGTAAGATTTCTCTACTTGTCTCTATGTTTTTCGATCCTCTTTTGTACAACATTTATAAAGAGTGATCATATTTCATCTTTGGTTTTTCACATTTGGATTTTTCATTACAAGTTGTTTTTCGTTTTTTCTTTTATAATGCATATGTTTTGTATGTTTGCAACCGAGAATGGACATATATTGTGTTACATCTCCCACTCAACTATTCAAACCAAGGAATCTAACATATTGGTTTTACTTTTCACTTTTGTAGGATTTCTTAAATTATGTCATGTACTTTTGCAATCATTACCCGTTGTATGGTTTCTTACCTACACAACAATAAAATATATTTTAAACCCTTGTTTATAACATGTTTTGAGAAAAAAATCTTCCGTTTTTGTAAGGGGTCTACCAATATATTATCTGTTGTCATAGATGTATATTTTCTTTCTCATAACCATATCATGAACATGGTGATATTTGACCATTATATGCTTACTTTTGGAGTTATCAACCCAACTCTTAATCAGGGTAATTGTTACATTGTTATCACAATAATGACAATTGACTCATTAGCTATATCCAACTTCAAATCACGTATGAAGCAATTTATCAAACGACACTAGTTGCAGCTATACAACAAGCTACATACTTAGCCTCTTGTGCATGCAATGATACACAATCGTCTTTCTTAAAAGCCCAAAAAATAATTTTATCTCCAAATAAGAATATTTAACTCAATGTTGATTTTCTGTCATCCTTGCTCTCAACAAAGTCTGCATGTATCTTATCACTTTAAGTTCATCTACTTGAAAACATAATTTTAAGTCTTTTGTTCTTTTAAGATATTTTAAAATCCTTTTCACAACTATCTAGTGTTGCCAACTAAGATTACTTTAACTTGCATTCACCCATTTTAAATTTATTGAGGATATAATCAATATATCTCCTCACTTAATCATAGTAGTTTAGATTCTCTATCTCGAGAAATATTTATTCTCAAGATATAGAATGCTTCCACCATATCCTTCATTTCAAACCTTGTTTAAATATGACTTGGTTTTGGCAATCATATCATTGTTATTTCCAATCAATAATATATCGTTCAGATATAATGATAAAAGTGGCTCTTACCGTTTCAGATAAAGACACAGTGGTCAAGTTCATTAACCATAAACCCAAGTTCTAGAATGATATTTTAGAAAGTCAAATATCATTAACGAGATGACTGTTTGAGGCCATATATGGATTTTTTCAACTACATACTTTATCTCCTTGACCTTCAATTTTGTATCCTTTTCGTTGTTGCATGTACATGATTTCATCTAATTCTCCATTTAGAAAAGCAGTTTTTACGTCTAAGTGATATAAATCTAAATCATAATATGCTGATATTTTTAGGATTATTCATATAGATACAAATTTTACAACAAGAGAATATGTCTCGACATAATATATCTCATTTTTTTATGAAAAATCCTTTACAATCAACCTTGCTTTGAACTTGTCGATTTTTCCATCAACCTTGTATTTTTTTTTGAAAACTCATTTATATCCTATTGCTTTCCTTCCTTTAATAAATCAGTCAATTTCAATACTTGGTTTTCTTAATAGATTCAAGTTACTCATCCATGACTTTTATCCAGACTGATGATTCATATGATTCAATAGTGCACCAATATGTTAGCTTATCAATTAGCTCATCTAAATCTACCGAATTGCATACTTCTTCTTGGAGGTAAGTATGATAATCCTTTAAGTAGGATGGAGTGACCCTAGTCTTTTATATTCACTTAAAGTTTATGTGTGTTCAGAAAGACCATCTTGGGTTCAAATGATGATTGATCTAGATTTATTAAATCGTCAAAATTCTCTTCATTATTTTCAAGGATGTCATTCATAGTATCTTCTAGAAATTCAATATCATTGCTCTCTATGAGTCCACGATCCTTGTGATAAAATGCATCCCTTAGATCCTTTATGATATCCAATAAATATACTCTTAAGGATTGACTGTCTATCTTTATACTAATGAAAATCTTTACATGAGTGATAGATCCCTAGCTCCTTATATGACATATCTTTGGTTTTCTTTTAAACTACATCTCATATGAAGTAGATAATACAACTTTACATGACATTGTGTTTAGAATATATACAGTTGTACTTACTACTTCTCTCTACAATACTCTTGACAGAGATGGGTCTATTAACATGGACCTTATCATATTCAATAAGGTCCTATTATATCTTTTTGCTACACTATTCTGTTGAGATATTATGGGCATTATATTTTATTTTAAAATACCTATGTCTTTAAAGAATTATAGAAATTATACAGTGGTATACTTACCACCTCTATTTGATCTCAGGTTTTTTATTATATGCTCCAATTGATTCTTAACTTCTTGCTTATATTCTTTAAATGTTTCAAAAGCTTCAGATTTATGTGCTAAGATATATATATATATCGAGTAATCATCAATAACGGTTATTAAATATACCTTCTCACGATGAGATCTTACCTTAAAATGTCCACATAAATCAATGTGGATAATTTTTAATAGAGTTGTTGCCCTTATTACTTTCTTGGGAAGTGACTTTCTGGTCATTTTTTTTATTTCGTACTATTGTAATTTCTCAAAAACCTTAAAGGCAAACCATAAAATTTACCCTTATATCCTATTTTGAAATATTTCAAAAGGACTTAAAGCATAATAGTAAAGAAAAGACACCTGGTTTTTCTATAAAATTCGTGTTTGATCGAGGGTAGATTTATAATTATAGCCCTCAACTCGTTTTTTTATTTTCTTAAAAAATATGGGTAGTACTGTCTTTCGCACAATAACAAAATTATGAATTTTCAACTATGCAGGGGTAACTTTATAATTTCATAGTCTAGTATTTCATAATTTTAAAATCTACTAGAGGACAATTTTATCTTTTCATTTGTTAAGGGCAAAACTATCTTTTTACTCAAAATATCTAGACTTTTTTGTAATTTCATAAATATTTGAAATATTTAAAAAATATTAGGGGTAAAACAAACTTTTCAGCCTATTGCTCGAGCCATTGTTTTGCCGCCCATCGTTTTGAAAAACCGTTGGACAGTTTTCAAATCTTTTGAGAAGAGGAAGAGAAAAAAAAAGATACAACACATAAAGAGTGGGGGAAGAAGGAGGAAGGGTATTTCATCTTTGAGTGTTTTGGCCTCTCTACTCTTTAGGCTTCTTGTCTTTGAGCGTTTTTGTCTTTGTGTTCTTCTGACCTCTCTCCTTTTGGGAGTTTCTGTCTCTCTATTATTATATATATATATATATATTGATATTCTTACATGTTTTGTAGGTTCGAGACTAACTATGCTCTGATACCAATGTTAGGTCTTGATCACGCTTCGATTTGCTACTTGAAATGACGATGATGCAACAGAATTGAGACCTATGCAGAAACAGGGTGGTCGCCTTTATTCATGAGGAGAAGGAAGAAGATGAAATGCTTATTCACGATTTCCCACGTATGGTTTTCCAATAAAAATCTCTACTTTCTCTTTTTTTCGATCATGTTGTGTACAATATTTATATAGAGTGATCACAACTTCATATTCTTGATTTTTTACATATGAGCTTTCCGTTACAAGCCGTTTTTTGTCTTTACTTTTGTAATGTATACGTTTAATCTTGTATATGTTTTGTATGTAACGTTTTTCTTAGATTTACAACCGAGAATGAACGTATTATACCTAACACACATGCATGCAACCTGCCCCAGGAATCGAACTCCCCACCTGCTTGCAAGGGGAGAGGCAGAAGAGAGCCCTTTCAGTTTGTGGCATGCGCTCCCCTCCTGACCAAATAGAAACTCACCGGCTCCATTCATTATTCGATCAAGTTACCCCTTGTTATTTGTGATTAATATGGAACTCCAATCGGTCGGCGAATTGGAGAAAGGCTGTTTAAGTGTTTCTCAACAACAGTGATTCTTTTTTAATCCTTTCAGGACTCGTAGTCGACTATTTTTCCGTATGCAAATGCAGGGGGAAAGGGAAGGTATTTTCGGTTGCATGGCAGCCTTCCAGAAGTCAAGCTATGGTGTGTAATTAAGCTTAATATCATCCTACACATCTTTTATTTGCACTTTATGAGGTTTCAGTGAGAACCTTAACAAATTTAGTATAAATTAGGTCATGTAGGATGCTCTTGATTCGGGCAATACGTACGGTGTTTTAGATTTATTAATTTCTTGACTCTTGGGGGCCTTTAGATGTAGATGGGTATAATTTTATCTTGATTTTTGTCATTCGAGATGCTTGGAGTCATTGGTTTAGTCCCTAACATGATCGAAATGCACATTCTTATATACACCACAAATAAAATTGTTTGTGTCCTCGGCGGTTTTTGGCTTATCATCGGAATGGCTAGGCCGAACCCTAAATTCTCTGAATTACAGAGCTCTAGCACTAGGAAAGAGTCTGGAATGGAAGAATTCTCAGTCGAGTTCTCTCGAAAATCTCCTCTCCCCAATTGCGCAGTGCCAATGCTGCTCGAGCGTTGAACTTTTTTGCTTCAAGGTGATTTTTTGGGTGCTTCACGATCGTAAATGCTATTTTTGCATATATCATTAGATTTTGTAGAGAATAAACATGTTGAAACTTTTCTGTAGTACTCATTGTAGACGGTAAACCAGGGGACCCAGCTCGCCTCATTCACCAATTGGGTCGTCCATCTTCATCTTGTATAAAAGGCTGGGCATTGATCACATCACTCGTAAACCGCCTGGCTGTCCAGTTGCCTCCGGATTGCTTGAGACAGGACTATACCTTTTGAATCGAGATCACTATGATTTATTTGTAGGTACCAATGGGTCGATTTGATACTTTGATTTTTGTGACTTTATTTCTTGTTGTTTAACATTTTCCACTTGTATTCCTACACAATTCCGCATTTGATTCAATATGTCATTTTCATATGAAGAAAATGCTGAAATATTACATGCCTCCATGCATCGCATCAAGCTATTGATCCATGATATGGGGGGGTCTAAGGGTCGATTTGCCAAGACCAAGTTTTTTGGGCTGTAGTCCTCTTGGTGACCAAAACACTTCTTCGCCACCTAATTTTTCTTTTACATTTTCTTTTCTTTTTGTTTAAAAAATAATTTGTTCTGCTGTCTACACTCCGCTTGAGGGTTTTGATGTTATTTCTTCAAATATTCTCTTCCAAATTCTGTTGTTATGTGTTGGAAGTGCTTAAAGGAACGGTAAGAGATCTTTCTTTCTTGGAGTTGAATGCCAATGTGGCGCAATGGAGACTAAGAATAGCCTGCCCCACTCACTTTTGGTTTTGGTAAATATTTTTATTATGTCCTTGATACGGTTGAAATCTGCCGTCTCTTTTTCGCATAATTAGAGGAGACACCTTCAATCAACCCCAGCAAGTCATCTTCAAGAGCGCTTCGGCCAGGTTGACTAAAAGATAGAGGTGCATTTGTGCATGATTCACAAGTTTCGTGTTTAATTGAAATAAACCAATATATACACCCATACTTACATATATATATATATATATATATATGTGTGTGTGTGTGTGTGTGTGTGTGTGTGTGTGTGTCATGTTGTACCTATTCCTGTCTTTGGGGGGCTTTTCCTTCTACTCTTTATAGCTTTCCAGGTAACAATGTCATACCTGCTTCCCCATCTTCACTCTGGCTGGGCTGCGGACCAGGCTATACTTGCTGAGAAAGAGCGAGTTGTCATCATCCGTTTCGGGCATGATTGGGATGATACATGCATGTAGGTAAGCTGCCTGCTCTTGTTCCTTCCTCTTGAGTGGTTTTCCAAGATTATTTGATTTAGATTACTTAGACAGAACTACTAGTTTTTGAACGACTCGGTTTTGCTTGATATGGGCTTACTTAGGTGTGTCTCCCCATTAGAGAGTGCTCTTTCCATTTCATGATCTGGTTGGAATGTGTAGTTGATGTATCAGGTTCGTTGTTTGTCTCCTAGAGAACATCCCATGGGTTGATAACAATGTGTGTGTTCTTTCTTTCATCTGTAAATTTCCATAGATTTGCAGCTCATGATTAACTTGCAGTCTCTAGGTTACGACTTCAAATCAGATTCAAAATGTTCTGATGTGGATTTGGCAACCAGATTCAAAATGTTCTTTCATTCATCTGGTTGGAATGTGTAGCTAATTTTTGTTAGGAAGTGCTGTGCGGAGAAAATAATCCATTTGAGTCATTCATTTGCACAGATGGATGAAGTGCTTGCTTCTGTCACCGAGACTATAAAGAATTTTGCAGTCAATTATCTGGTTGACATTACAGAGGTGCCTGATTTCAACGCCTGTATGAGCCTTCCACGGTTATGTTCTTCTTCAGGAACAAGCACATCATGATTGACTTGGGTACCGGTAACAACAACAAAATCAATTGGGCTCTCAAGGGTTTGGTGATTGCAGCCAAGGATTACTCCACCAAATATCGTTATTAAAGGAACATATGTAGCTGGAATTTTTGCTCCATCGTGTTCCGATCTGCCAATGTTTACTGTGCTGTCCATGATTCAGCATCTTCGTCTAATACAATATCTTTCAGCTAGCAGTGCTGTATGTTAGAACTCCTTACTCTTCGCACGAGGTGCATGTGGTTTCAGGAAAGGAGAAAAATTGTCTTGTTTTACGAACATGGAAAGCAAAAAACTCGTCTGTACGCATTGAACCCTGGCTCTTTCAGGTATGGATTCGAGACCTTCAAGTTGGAGGTCCGAGGAGTTCATCTGCGCAACCCCCAGCTTGCCTATCAAAAAACAGAAAGGGAAAAGCAAGACTGCTTCTATTCTCGTTGTGGTGTTCTAAACAACGATGAGTAGGAACGAAAGAGTTAGCCTGAGGAATGTTTGGAGGGACGACATTGAACCTAAATGAATCCAATTGGTTGGAGGGCTGCTCAACGATCTGTTTACGTGCCCCAACGATCCAAAGTTTCAGTCCTATGCCCTGAGGGATATACCCTCGATCGAGGATAGACGAGAGAAACCAAGTTGGACCGCACATCCAGAAACAGATGCCTAAGAATGAATGGGGCACGAGAAAACATCGTACAAATGAGAACCAACTCTATCTTAGTGGGAAGAGGTTGACTACGAACTTGATCGTTATGAACGAGTACAAGGCAGTAGAGGATTATCAAAAAGCACTGTGCCCGCGTGAACCAAGAACCATACATAGTATCCAACGATCGTCCATTAAGAAAATGGGGACGTCACAGCTAGCGGAGCTATTTTAGCAGCAGTGGCGAGCTTCAATCCAGAAATCGATCGCGAAGAGTCCCATTACACCATCACATGAAGCTCAAAAACCCATCAGGGTGAATTAGCTGCAAAAAGTGGGAACAGCGAGCACCAGTTTGAGCAAAACCAGCTAACACAGAGCATAATGACAGGTCACCCTCGTCGTGTAGAGGAGATTGCAGATAAGGTTCATGTACGTACTTCAAACGAAGTTATGAAACGTGATACGTGACCTGGTACCCGGGGTGCTTTTCTTGTTGGATGTGTTACCTCTTGCGACAACGCTGGGGTGATGATAACCGGAGCAACATGACATCTTGAGATCAGATCTTACTGTTTCAGAAATGAGAATGTTTGGCCCTGCCGATCGTGAATCAGCAGACTCACAATGACGGGCTCAACTTGCGAACTACAATTGATCAGATGTTATGAGTCCTTTTCATGGGCAAGGTGAAGCTGGGCAGACTCCTACCAATCGCGTACCCTCTCCTCGTGCTTCAGTCATGTACAGGTGGGGAACTCCAAGAATTACGAGCTCAAATGTTCGCACCCGATTGTCGATCCGTTAAGTTGTCCTCAACGCAGATGGCACTGCGATGGGACTTTTGTTGTTTGTGTTCAGTTGGGTTTTTATGTCTATTTGACCTTGTTCATGGTTGACCACGAGGGGTTCACTTTGAAGTTGCACATTTGACAGAGATCTACCTTTCTAAATTGAAACAGAATTCACACACTTGAAAGAGGGCAAAGGAGAAAGTGGATAGAATGATACACTCTCCATTTAGATGGAGAAAGGTGGAAATCAACAAATAAAGAACAAGTTGGCTACGTGAGATATTTGATACAAGGAAACTTGATGCATCAGATAAAAGTTGGCATGAAAACAAGCAGCAGGCAGGAGCAGCAGATCGATGTCGTGATGAACATCACTCTCATCTGTGATAGAAAAAAGAGGGGTTGTCCTAAACTTCTCAACACTTGAGTTGCATTCAGAAATGGTTATAAGATCTGGTCCGGGTGCGTCACTGTCCAGCACTCTGTTAGTGATCCCTCGAAGTCAGGGATAGAACCAATCATAAAAATTGAAACAGCTCTTTTGTTACTGAATCAAGGTACCCTTTCACCAATGTTATCAATCTTTTCAGCATGGGGTGTGAATACAACCTCGACAAAACCTCCATGATCCATCACCCTGTCTTTTTAGAACATACCGAATTTGGTATGTGCTGCAATTGTAGAAATGCAAAGTTTAGTAGACTTAGAAAGTTGATTTACTTTGAACAAAGTCAACATGAAAAAGAAATATCGGCGCCTCTCGAGGACCTGTAGTAATTCGGGTTCTTGGATGCAGATTCATCAACAAGTTCAGCTGCTTCCTCCAATACTGCATCAATTTCAGCCATTTCCCAATTTACCCCATCTGACATGATATCAGCCCGAAGAATGGACAAGCGCAGCAATACGAATCTCCAGAAACACGAGCTCGCCTTTGCGGTCTCTGCTAGAGATTTCCACTGCTTCCCCATGAGAAACAAAAGCAAATAAGGGACCGCGTATCAAGCAACTAAAAGCAAGCCATGAAAAACACACGGAAAGATTATCCTAACAAGCACGGAACCGGTTAGTTGCAGGATAGGGAACCTGATCAAGCATCGGCTCACAAAGGGCATCAGGAAGGCATTGGACGTGATGATAAGGGCCCAATGCATCTGCTTTTATCATTTGCCAATGCTTTACCAATTCTTCAGCTTCTTCTAGTGACATGTGACGTTTGTAGAGCATTCCACCAGAACCAGGAGGCGCCTTAACAAGATCTGATGGATCATCAGCAGGATATAGTTTTTGATCCATAAGGGCATGATTGTGAAAGTTTAGTTGGTTTCTGAGTACAGCAATAACTGATTTCATCTTTCCCAGAACGCTACCCTTCTTGGAATGATTTGCAGAATCTGATGCACGATCTGTTGTCCAGGCAAAAGCGGTTGTGCTCAATTTGAGTGGAGAAGAACCGTTCTTCTGCCCAAACCGCACAAGAAACATCTGAAAGCTTGTGAATACAACACAAAGCACTAAAGCAGCAATAGCTAGCCTCCCCTTGGCTTCTTCCGCAGTCCACCAACTTCCCCAATCTTGCTTCTGTGACAGGTCAATCTTTCTATGCATTTGGAGGGACAAAGCATCAGAACTGTCACCATCTACCATCAACTGACTCTGCAAGCCAGCTGGTGCTAGTTGCCGTGTTGCTGAACCCAAATGCTGTTGAGAATTGCTTTTCAGAAAGGGATCTTCAGAAGCCCCAGTTTTCTGCGCATCTGGGGAAAGATAGGAAGAAGATTTGTGGCTCGCATTTGTAATTGGTTGTTCAGTCCTTTTCTTCTGCCGGCTGACAATGTGGATCCTCTTATCGCCATTGAAAAAGTTAGCCTGCAATCATGAGATATGGGTTAAGCTACAAAGCCTACAACAGATTGTAATCAACGTCCCTGTAGGTGGCACCACACTAACCAAAGATGGAGAGCAATCCCTTGTGTCTGCAAATAAGCAAAGCACAGAATCCTTCAGCCACTTTTCCTGATCAATTTACAAGAAATGTTCTAATGTAACCACATTCTTATAATATTGGAATTTCACAAGAGTAATAAAAGTGGCTGAAGAAATCAAAAAAAAGGATTCAGAAATCAAATATTTATACTTGGGATCCAATGTAATCATAAGTCCTGAAGAAGATGAGAGCATCTTATCAATGACAGTGCACACACATTCTATCTGTATAATCAAGAAGTTTCAGCAGAAGCCAAGTAACATGTCAACTGACAACAGGTTATAATCTTAAGAAAACGGAAGACACCTCATCTGTTAAATTACAGAGATAAACCAGAGCTGGGGAAAACAAGAAGACATGGTATGAAGAGGCATTTGATTGGAATTGAAGGGGGAAAGAAAAGTTAATTGTGGGTCACCACACAATTTCTGAGAGGGCTGCTTAAGGCAGGTTTTTCCAGGATATTCCGAGGTAACAGCCACGTTACTCCATGATGCAACTGACCCTACAACAAGAGTATCTCCAAAAGCAAATGGTGGAAAAACCATTGCAAAGTCCAAAATATGCACTGGATATGAGATCTGATCGTGATCTCTACCCTCAAATTGCTGCGGAAGTCAACACTGTCTTTATGCACTCAGGTAGGTGCTATTGTGACCTGTGGAGGTTGGCACGTATATACTTGTTCCACTAGACAATCAAGACGCTGATACCATTTTTCACATTACATATCTAAAGATGTCACCATGCCTGTCAAAACAAAATTGATGTCAATAATGGCAGAGCACTCAAAAATTGTATACTATCATAGCTTTCCTTTTAGATTTCATGAAAGGATAAAACAACACAATAGGAAATTGACGTACTTATCACTTTCATATCACGAAGCTAAATATAGAGAAAACTAAATGAATAAGGAACTGTTTGGATATTAAGTTATTCATATATCACATAGAGACACACGATAGGGATCTGTGGAAACAAAGAATCCATGTAGCCGACCCCGTCTAGTATGGGAAAAGGCTTAGTTGTTGTTGTTGTTGTTGTATATATCACATAGAGATGAAAAAAGACAAATAGTAACATCAAAATATCACTGTACTTTTATTATATAGATTAGACTCACATAAAAGGGTAATATATTGAGGATATGATGCCTTCCATTCAAAATGTTTTCGGTGCGTCAATATAAAAGCAAGAAATGATCAAGACACTACAGTTTGAATGCATGGAAACAACAAAAAGCCTACTGTCGGATATTATAAGCAGCTGCAAATAACTGAATTGGCTCAAAATCAAGAACTCTATTCGCAGTTTAGATAGAATTAGTGTCTTTTGCTTCATCCACACTTTGGAATGAACTATACTTAAGTCTGTGCACTTCAAATATCTCCGGTCACAATTCTAGAACTTTTAGCTTTTCAAGATTTTCAGATTTCTGTCTGCAAGAAACTTTTGCATCCCATCCAATGCCACCAAGAAGTAAAAGGAATGGCCGTAGGTCATCCTCATGAAAACTCAGATGACTCGGTCAATCATTATTATGGTTATGGAAGTGCAGACAGTATACAGAAAAATGACAACTAAGAGTCAAACAAGAAGCCTGTGAAACTTCTCACTGCTTCTACACTGGAATACAAACACAAATGTTAGAAATAACTTGATGTGTTCAGCAAAAATTTGGGTGAAAGTGCAAACTGTCAAAGTACATATGAGAGATACCAATGATGGGCGGGTGTTGGCGCTGTCCCTGTCTTCCTTGTTCTGGCTAGACTCAACCTTCTGGGGAGATGGATTTCGGTTCAACTCGAGAAGCTGAAGATTTTCAACCACAGTTTTCTCACTTTCCTGCAAAAGTGAGGTCTCCTCAAAAGATCAGTACAACATGAGTAGTTAAAACAAAACCAAAAATTAGCAACCATACCATTCCAAGAAGAAAAGCACAAAGGGATTCCTCCAGCTTTAAATGTACGCCTTCTGATGCTTGTAGGCACTCACAAATGGTTTTAGATTTATTTATCTGCAAAAGGTAAACAACAAGAACTAAGATATAGAAGTTAATAAAGGGAAAATAGTTTAGCTTAGCATTACAAGATGCTACCAGATCTGTTTCCCTGCTCGAAAACCCCAGAGCAATATGAGCCAACAAACATGTATAGAAACAACTGAAATCGATCACAACTCGCTGATTCTGTGATTCAAGTGATTTCTTGTTCTTCCGTGTAATGGCCAATGTATCCCATGACAGAAGATCTACTATTTCAGCAGCCATCAGCTTATCTATCGCCTGGCCAAGGAAGGCAGGCCAGTCATGGACTGTGCATGAAGTTTCCACTTCAAGGCCCTGTCTAAGCAATTCACGCAGAGCTGCAATTGCTCCATGACGCCGTTCTGCATTCTCAGGTGTATGAGGCATGCTAAGCAGCTCTAAAGTACAAGCAGGAGCAAGCTCCTCCAGTGATTCTTCAATCTGAAACTCATTCGCCATATCTTAGGTTAAGGCCTACTTGAAAATACAGGCTTGAAACCAAGACAATATAGCATCGAAGTTTGCACTTACGTGAGTCAGAAGGGGAAGTCCCTCTAAAGATTTTTTACTCCTCAGCATATATTGACCACGGGCTAGGGCCTCAAACCCTTGCGACACTTTCCCCAATTCAAAAGCATTCTTCGCAATTGAGCACTTTGTCAAAAGTCGAAGACTGTATCAATATTACAATCCGCTAAAAGAGAAGAGTAACATGTTGACGAATCCACCATTATTACCTCAGCCAGTGCCATAGACAGGAGAAGATCATGAACATATGGTTGAGCATCAAGATGCCGAAGAGCTGCTCGGCCCATCTGTAGCACTAGCTTCTCTTCCCCAGCCTGCATCAAAAGTCATCTCAAGGTACTCAAGATACAAAGGGAAAATCTATGCATACGGAGGACCGAATTTTCCGCCAAAACTGACATATACAGCAAAAGCTGGTTTCGAAATCCCACCTAAATTCACACGGTATAAGTACAAAGGAAAGCTAGCTGACCTCCTGCAAAAGGCACATAGCTCCAGGAAACCACGCCCACGGCATGCGAAGGGAAGATCGAGGGGGAACCTTGTCTCGTGCGTTACCGGCATATTCTGGCTCGAACAGGAGCTTATCCCTCACATCCATCAACAACTCCTGCATAGTCCCAGTAAAACTCCTGCTACTTCATAGGAAGAAATGTATACAATAGCAAGTTTGTGTACGCACCTGGCGTGCCATGACGGCATCGAGGGAGTAACCATCCTCAACCTCTGCGTTTCTTAATTCCATGGCGGACTTGACAACCTCGTCTTTCTCTGCTTGACTGAGAATCCCTAAAATCTGAAACTTACAATAACTAAAATAAAGTTCCTTTGCTGAAGGAACGGAAAAAATAATCTCCAAATTGCCAAATGCCATGATTACCGGACGAGAAAAGGAGGAGAAAGTAGGATGCAGGAGTCTTACTACCTGATAGCAAGTAACGGGAATGTCCACGCTTGCTTTGGAGCGGCTATTAGTCTCCAATGGACTAGCCTCCTGTGCAAACTTCGTCCTCCCAAGACCGTTGGCTTCGCACCTCTGCGAACGCGCACCACCGAAAGAATTGCCGGGCTTTGACGAAGTTCGAGGGGCGCACAATCCGCGGACCAAGTCGGAGAAGAGAAGGCGCCTTCTGTCCGCCGGCAAGTTATTCAGCTTGCAGAGAGCCGAGATGCCGACCACTAGCTGTTGAGCCAATGCCATGATGCTTCGCGGAGCGATGCTCTGCGCCTAACCTTTAGCCATTCTTCTTCACCGGGGCACGAGATCCGCCATCCCAAGTGTTGCGACGGCCGTCGAATGCACCCCAAATAAGTAAGGTGTGGTTTTCACGAATGCGCAGGTAATGTTGGCACAAAATTCAAAGGAAAATCTCCGGAAATAGAAAAGAATGAGGAGAATTTCTAGGACCCTGGATGTGAGCAAATTATGGATGGAGGTAAACGGAGAAGAGAAGGAACTGGCGCATTCTTACACTCTGATGATTTAGGCAGGTAGGGATTCGACATTCCCCGTTTGTTTCTGATCGCTAATGGCAAAGCCCTGCACTTTCGCTTTGCTTTACTTTTGTCTGCCGTTCTTCTTCCCCGCATGACGACGACTCCCTCAACTCAAGATACGGGTCTCCATATGGTTCGGTTCTGGCTGCATCTATCCGGGTTCAGATCAAGCCCCTACTACTACGCTAATATGTAGTTGATGGATGATGTCGTGATAGTAACGCCACGGTAAAATTGAGTATAAAACGACTTTGTAGCGCGCTAAATTGAGTATGTGACCATCATCTATCTGTCATGAGGGAGCTCCCATCTGATCCCAGGCCGGTCAGAAGTTTCATTGCTTCTGTAGCGACGACAAGTTTAGAAACCCACCCACTCGTCGACAAAGTCAAGCCTCATCTTAAACGGGATGAGATCAAGAGCCCATCGGGGAGGAAAGATGACAGTGTAAGAATTGGATATCAACAACAAAGTTCTTGTAATAGTTTCAGACTAATTACATGGCATTGGAGATCCATAACGAACAATTTACAATGAAATGAACTCTTGTGCATAAGACAGCATACCTCAACTAGCTCTTCACTTGCGATCACAACACAACAGTCTTTCCCTTCAGCCACTGTTTTCTATCCAAAATCATAAAATCGACTGTCACTTCAGGAGACTTCGCACCAAGGCAACCAGAAACAAAATCAACTGATAGTTGTAATAAACAATGAACTTATCCACAGATAACGCATCGTTCTGAGTTAAAGTAATTGTTTCTAAATCCGGTCATGCAAAACAGGAGTAGTGCTTCTGAATCCTTACATTTTGGCACCCATTTCTTGGGCCAACAACTTAGAAACAGAGAATTGAATAACCATAATGGTACCGGTGTCTTTTCCTATCAAATGAGGACAAGCTACTTCAAAATTGTTAATAATCTTCAGAGGTTAGCAGCGTATGAGCAAGCTAAATGGAATCCTTTATGCTTAAATACTTAGTTAGTGTTACAGCATCATCTTCATTAACTAATCTAACTTCAGCATTCATATGTCACTATTCTAGACAAGGAAGCAATAAAGAATGATGTAGTCTATGTTGAGTTAAACGTCAGCATGGAATCCATGGCTCATCCCATCTACGGCTTAGCTGTTGTTGTATGTCATTATGCTAGACCTCAGATTCACAAATACTTTCTTTTGATTCAGTAACCACCAACCTTCTATTTAGATGAGCAATTATGGCCTTTTAAGGGTTGTTGTTCCATCTCAAAGGAGGGGAAGTAGTCATTTTGAAAGAATGCTGATTTTAAATAAGTAATCAACTCTTCAAAAGAGGAGTGAGAGAAATGCTTTGAAATCTGAAGCTGGCTCACCATCAACAGCCCTTCGTGGTCGTTGCCTGGCTCCATCCAGAGACATCAAGAGAAAGGGAGAGGGGCATCCTGCCGCAAGCCAGGGAGAAGAGCGTGAAAACACGTTGGAAAACATAAGTTTTCGCCGGATTTTGAAGTATGTATTTCTTGCATATTTTTTAAGATTTTTCGGCCATTAAATTGGCTCTAGCCGACGATTCAAAGGAAAAAAAAGGTGCAGAGATGGGAGGCTGGCGACCCCTGTGGGTCGTTTCCAGCTTTCACATAGCCAAAAATCTCTCGAAACCTACAAAGGATAAGATTATGATTCAAAGGATTTTTCATTTTATGTAACTTGCCCTTTTCATTTAGTTTTTTGGCGAAACGCTACCACCGGTGGTTGTTCTTGGGCTTGGTCGAAAGAGGATAGATAGACGGAGAGAGGCCACCTTTGGCGGCCTTGATTGTTACCGAAAAACGAAGAAATAACCGCTGAAAAAAACCATGAAAACTGTCCTTTTTGAGTGTGTCTGTTTTCATGTCATGTCGTGTTCGAAATATCATGAACCGATACGGATTTGTGTCGTGTCCTCATGTCACATGTTAAGAAATAATTCTGTGTTAAAATAGGTTAAAAACAGGTTCTCTGTAAGGTTTTGTATCATAAATGGGTTAGGTTTGGGTTGTGTCTTGAAATATGTTTTGAGTCGGAAATAGGACATGTGTTAGTAGTCGAAGATTTTGTGTCGACACAATGACACAATTGGAGGATTTGGCGATAATAAGAGTGACTCAGTGGTTTAGGGATTGAATCTTAGCACTTCTTTAAGTAGGGGGTTATACATTCTTTTACATAACCATACTATAAGTGATTTTCTTATTTTAGATAGATTTAAATATGCATGTTTGATAAATGTTTTATTGATTTTTATGAAATGATGTTCGTAATTATGGGTTATTTGATATGTTTTAAAATAAACGTGTTTATGACATTGATTGATAAAGAGCATGTTTTGATATGTATGTGTTATATGAACATGGTATTTAAATGTTATATGGATTTGGTGTTGGATATTCGTGGATTTGGATATGATTTGTAAATTTGATGAACTATAATTGGTTTTAGAAATGTAACGATGTAAATATAAGAGTCGTACTTGTATGGGTTATGTGGGGTCTCTAAAGACTTGTAGGTCTCTTTGGTGATTCGGCTTTGAGCAAATATAGAATATATTTCACGACACTCTGTCGTGAGAGTTGGTGTAGTTATCGTCATAGAAAGGGTTATTGAGGTCATGTTAGGGAGGGTCGGACGACTCTCATGGCCTTTGGAATAGACAAAGTATGTGCTGTAATTATCGTAACTAATGATGTATGTATATGTAGGTGAATGTGAGAGAGTATTTCTTAACATAATCTATCAAATTTTTTTGCAAAAAATCTTTTGCAACTAACCTTTCTTTAAACTTGTCAATTGAACCATCAACTTTATATTTCTTTTTTAAAACACATTTACAGCCTATGACTTTCCTTCCTTTTGGCAAATCAGTTAGTTCCCAAACTTGATTTTTTTCAAGGGATTCAATTTACTCAACAATAGCTTTCTCACAATCTGTTGCTTTCAATGTGTTTATAACTTCTTAATAAGTCAAGTTATCTATAACTTATCTAAATCTATCAAATTACACACTTCTTTTAAAAGATAAGTGTGATAATATTTTTTTATGTAATTTAAAGTTTCGGTTGTTTCATAAAAATCTTCTATGGGTTTAAAAGATAATTAATCTAAGTCTACTAAATTGTTACATATCCATCATTATTTGCTAGATGTAATTCTTATTATCTTTTAAGAATTCAACTCTCCCTTGTGATAAAAATAATATCTTTTTGAGCCTTTAAAATATCGGACGAATATAGATCTCAAAGACCTACGTCTGGCTTATCTATACCTGGGAAGGCTCAAATACCTGGTGTGACTTGAGCCTCCTTCTTTCCCTTCCCTTCTCTCATTGCATATGCATATATGCATGGTATTGTAGTGTAGTGTATTGGAAAGAGATAAAAAGAAAAAAAGAAAAGAAGACTCAGCGTCGTTGTACGGGGATTGGATTGGTTCGGATTCCTCGCCGGTTAGGGGTTGGGCTGTAGACGTTGACAACAACGTACAAATTTACCTAATCTCTTATTTATATATTTTTAAACCTACCTCACGCCCCCCGCTTTTCTCTCTCTCTCAGCCAACTGGAATTCAATTCCGATGTCATCCACCGGCGGTGCCTCCTCCGTCCCTGCCGGGGCAGCTCAGTCTTTCTGGTGCCACCAGTGCAGCGTTGCCGTCACCATCGCACTATCATCTCCTTCCGGTGAAGTCCTCTGCCCTAACTGCCACGGTGGTTTCGTCGAGGAGATCGATTCCGTCCCCGACCTTAACCCTAACCCTTTGCCCCAGGCTTCATTCTCTTACCACCTCCAAGATTCTACGTCCGTGGCCGGCATCGGGGGTAGCGGAGCCTCGCCCTTTGCCGCCTCCCTCGCTGGCTTTCCCCTCATTTTCTCCTCCTCTGGCAACATCGACCTACCAAGCGATCTTCCCTCGAGGGGAGGGGTTCCCTCCATTTCCGACCCCGACGTCTTCAACCCCTTCCTCTTCCTCCATAATTACCTACAAAACCTCATCGCTGGTGGCGCCAACATCCAATTCGTCGTCGAGAATCACCCGGGAGACGGCACCGGAATCCGTCTCCCTGCCAATCTTGGAGACTACTTCATCGGGCCGGGCCTTGAGCAACTCATCCAGCAGCTCGCGGAGAACGACCCTAACCGATACGGCACTCCACCGGCGTCAAAGTCCGCAGTCGAGGCATTGCCCAACATCAAAATTACGGAACAACTTCTGGGAACGGACTTGGCCCAATGTGCGGTCTGCAAGGATGAGTTCGAGGTCGGCTGTGAGGCAAAGCAGATGCCTTGCAAGCACATATACCATGCGGATTGCATCCTTCCATGGTTGGAGTTGCACAATTCGTGCCCAGTTTGCCGATATGAACTCCCTACAGAAGATCCTGATTACGAGCAGCGGACAGGAGGAGGCCAGGTGCAGGGAACAGGAGCGGCTACCTCTGCTGCACTGCCCTCGCAGCCAAGCACGCCAGGTAGGAGGTTTAGGATCTCGTTACCATTTTCATGGCCGTTTAGAACCACCACTGGGTCTCAGGCAGAAGCCAGCAATAGTGTTGAGGGGAGGAACAACGATGGGATTGAAAATAGCAATTCTGGTACTCCCCATATGAATTCACAGACGAGGCAGGAGGATTTAGATTAATTATGAGAGGTACATTTTCTATCTGAAGTTCTCCTTTCTTGCTTTCTCTTTGCTCCTAGATTCTCACTTAGCTCATCTGTATGAGAAATGAGAATTACTACGTAGATGGTACTCTCGGATTTGCAACCTTTTTTTTACTATCTTCAAAGTATTTCCAGAGCACTAAATGAAGGTCTTCTGTGTTATGGATTCGTAAGTTATCTTGTTCAATATCATTACTGTAGGTGTCGTGTAGGTGCCGCCGAGAGCTTGTATCATTACGTTTTGGTACGGATGGTTAGGAATGAATTATTGTGAAGGAATTACTTATTAATCCGATCTTGTTATTGGAAGTTTTGTTTAATTTTTTCTTACTGCTCTCTCTGTCTCCTTCATATTTATCTACAAAGGTATTAGATACATCTAATTGTGAATAGACTAACATTTTTTGGTTTCTAATTATGCATAACTTTCATGCTCGTTCTACACAACCCTCAGTATGTTGTACAGTTGCAAGATGCTGCTACTCTGAAGTAGTTTTCCAATGCGATTAGCATATGGGTGGGGTCCATATGAAAATGATTTAAAGATAAAAAAAATTTTCATGTTATACATCATTATCAACTCTCTTCTCTCAAAGATCTTGTCATTCTAAAGGTTGCCAATCTTGGCTTTAGCATTAAAAAATATAATATATGGATTGTAGGTTTTGGAAAAACCAGCACCATCATGTACTTTAAATTATGTACCTACTGATTCACCAACCCATTGGCAGTCAAACTAATCATTGAATAATTTCACAGATTCTATGACAATGTTTGCGAGACATGATCATGACATATTCATCACTGTCAAAGTTGCACTGGTTGTTGCAAAACTGAAAAAAAAATCTATTGTGCTATTGTCATTGCATTTAATAATCTAGTATCTTTTTCCCCTTTGAAGCAGGTAGATTGACCATTTCCCCTTATCTTTCTTCTCTTTAAATGAATTTCACAGAAGCTAGGAAAAGCATAATAATTAAAGAACTGGTTTCCAGGCTATGCTTCCTGAAGGTTTGCTACAACTTACATCAGGTATGAGCATTTCTTCTTAAAACAGCAGAAAGACTATCATAAGGAACTTTTACCAAAAAATATTGGATCCCACGCAGACCTACTAATTATTTCTTTCACGAGATAGAAAAAGATTTTCATAAGAGAACATATCTGATGTATGGACTTTCGTAGAAAAAGCATGATTCAGTATCATGAACCTCATTTCAACTTTCAACTCGTTAACCTCTCACGAGGTCCTTGCACCAGTTTCACAGATCATGAGAATTGATGAGGTTGGCAGCTTTATTCTTGTGCTTCCGAAAAAGCAAAAAGATAAATCATAAGAACCATAAGATGTTCATATGAATGATTCTCTGTGTGCTTGTGTCTGTGTAGAAATGTCCTTTACATGGGTGTAGTGCACGTTATTGCTAAAACTTATAAGAGGAAGTCATATTAACCAGAAACAACTCTTTAAATGTGCTCAGGATGAAATTCATTCGAGAACGGCTCCTTTTTTCTGTATTTATAACTTGAAAAAAAGAACACTTCTTTCTTTGTTGAGTGTGTGTCTCTTTTCTATGACATGTCCTCTACACAAGTATAGAGGCCTTGGTGCCAAAACTCATAGGATGTCATAGTCACCAAAATCAAACTCAGATCATGTGTCGACAATGGCAATCATTGGAGAATAACCCCTTCCTTGTGTGTTTCTAAAGTAAAACACATGTGTGTGTGCTCATGTGCATGCGTCTTGTATGAGAATTCCTCCACTCATAAGTATAGGAGGAGGTCATATTGACAAAATGCAATTCCTTATATATGTTCAGGATGGCAAATTCACTAAAATGTGTGTTTTGCATGGCTCTTTCCTAACTGCCAGCACCAACCTTGCCCGAATCATCCATCCACAAATCCTTTCAAAACCTGATTATTCTGATGATTTCTATTGCACTTTTCAGCTTTACTATGGACTGCTTGTAGTCGATAAGTAGCATAGTCAATTGGAGATTGAACGTGGTCGAAAATAGATTGAAAGTAATTGAAAAATTGGCAAATGAATGGATTAAAGGTCAGTGAGAGTGGATAAGTTGTCGGTTGGAGATTGAACGTGGTCGAAAATAGATTAAAAGTAATTGAAAATTTGGCAAATGAATGGATTGAAGGTGAATGAGAGTGGATAAGTTGTCGATGGGAGGATGGAAACAGTAAGCCGCTCTTAGAAGGTTGGGTGCAAGGAGCAAAGCCAATGGTGGAAAGGAGAGACCACCATTGGTGTTGTAGATCCGGTGTTGGTCTTGTAAGCGTGAAGGGTGTGAGAAGAGAGAGAAACTATATCAAGGGTAGTTTTGGTATTTTTCAAAAAAAAGTGTATGTTAGGTATTAATTTTTTTACATATTTACCATGTTTTTCACATCTTTTTAACAAAACTTTTTTTCTTTGTCTTTCCATATATACAAACCATCTTAAATGAATTTTCCTTGTTGTGGAAAATTTTATAGCTAACAAAAACAACCTCCACATGCATTTGTTGATTTGGAAGAATCATGTCATTTTACCAAGATATATTCTTTAAAAACCCTTGGAGAAGAAAGGAGTACCTCTAGTTTACATGAACATCATAAAGGGTATATATATGATGAGTTACCAATTGCGTTAACGTAGGATTAAGTCAATGATGGACACTTTCCCCTATCTCTTTACTTAGTTATGGACGAATTAAAAGGTATATTCAAGACGAAATGTCTTGGTGAATATTATTTGCAAATTACATTCTATTGGTGGATGAGGTAACATAAGTCCTCTTATCAATGAATTGGAACTAAGAGAAAACTTTAGAACCAAATGATCAACTTAGTGGAACAGAGGCATAATATATTGGATGCAAGTTTGATATCACGACTTAAGTAGATGTTGTAGAAGTTAAAGGTGGTACACATCAGTGTTATCCGTATCGCACCCTATCGTATGATACGGTGCGATACATATACGATACACTCATATTGTATCGCAAATGAAGACTTATCGGTCCGTATCGCCCGTGGGGACTGAACGGAAACCTGCATTTTTGTAGGTTTCCGTGGTTTGTTCAGAGCTCCCCAAGCTTCCCTAGTATGATTTTTCGCCTCCTTGGTGTTCAAGGCTTAAAAAACGTGCTCTACGGTATCCGTGAAGCCTCATAACTCAGATTTTGGTATACTTTTAGTGTTTTTCTTTATTTTTTCTTTTGTATTTGTTGTTTTTTTGTGTTATTTGTATTTTTCGTTTTTTGAATGACAAAATATGAAGTTATTAAGTGTGTGGATATGAGATGTCCTAATATCAGAAGTTATTAAGTTCGTGCAATTGCTAACATTGGTGTAGGATAAGATGTCCTCCTATCAGAAGTTGGAATCCAACATCTTGAACCTGGTTCGTGGCAAACCTTGTTGAGTATTTACTAAGTAGGGTTGCACCAATATGAGCACGGGAAGTGACTCGAGCAGATTCACGGATTCGGGTCACGGCATGCCCATAAGGTGTCGCGTTGACCAACTTTGGTTTCTTCAATGAGAAATCAAGCTTTGGAGTAGGATTGATAATTAAAAAAAATAATCTTGTTAAATATCACTATGTTCATTATATAGTTATGAGAAAGAAAATATCATCTTGTATATGTTAACTCATGATATATTGGTAGATAGAAATATGGATTTAAAATATATTTAAAAGATAATTATTGTGTAGGTAAAAAACCTGATAAAAAACATAACGTTTTTTATATCTTTAGCAAACAACCAAGGTTTCGGAGTTCCCCTCTTTTGCCGCTTCCCGATTAACCAAAAAAAAATTGATTTTTTTTTTGAATTTTTTTTGGGGGCGTATCGTATGATATGGATCCGTATCGCACGATACGGTGCGATACGCCTGCACCTGCGATACGGGCCCCCGTATTGTATCGTGGTAGATACGAACAACACTGGTCTAATTGATTACAGATAATGCAACTAACTACAAAGTAGCTGGGAATGAGTTAGCTGATACTTATGGGACTTTCTATTGGACACCATGCACCTATATCACATGGGTGCGGGTGTGGGTGCGAGATACGACAAATTTCAAAAATTTTGGGTACGGCGACACGACTAGGGTATATAATATTATATATTATATATAATATTAAAGCTACATAAATTAATCATAATACAACTAGTATTTGCTAATTTTGGGTGCACGTAGGTATCAATTAGCAAGTTCTTGTGGTGGGATCCACTAGTGATGTCATACTCTTCTGTTCTATTGAGCTGGCAATGCTCCTGGTCTTCAAATGTGTTTGGTGACATAGATTATTATGTGCAAAGGCATACAGTATGGAGTCAAGAATCCAATCAGATTGAGAAATAAGAAACCAATTGTCCGCACCCAAAATCATTCAAGCTAATATTGTATACAGCTACAATAGCAAATACACAACTTTATATTAAAACAAAACACATAAATGGTAAACAACTACTAATTTCATCATAATACACAAATCAATCTTCATTATCCAAACCTATTTATCCGTGAGTTACATTTTTTTTTGCATTTTTTTTGCCATGCCGCATCGACACGGTGTCTTTGTCGCACCAGTGTCGAGGTCGACACTCCACCCCTTAGAAGTGTCTATGTGACTTAGCCATGCATAACCCATTATTTAGATCTCATCTTTGAGGATATCAGTGAGATGGATGAGATAAGGCAACAACTGAGTATTGCCAAGATATCACAAAATTTATCTACAAGCATGCATTTATTTTGTGTATGATGAGGAGATATGCAGAAGGTTGAGAGCTTCTTCGAACAACTGCAACTCGGTTTGTAACAAACTTCTTATCTGTATAGAGTATTGTGAGACAGAAGCAAGCATTGAAAAGAATGTTCTCCTCAGATGAGTGGTAACAATTTACAAAGTTGCCTCAGAATAGACGAAACTGAAAGTAAATGAGATTTTTTAGACAGTCTTCAGGAGTATATTTTGAAATGCATGTGTTAGACTGTTGAGGATTACATGTTCATCAGTGAAGGTTTTAAGATTGTCTGATAGTGAGGATAAACTATTTATGGGCTACCTTTATTAAGCCATGGATAGGGCAAAAGAATCCATTAAAAATATTTTTAATGAAAAAAAGAGAGATTACGTGCCCGTGTGAAAAATTATTGATAATAGATGGAATAAACAATTGCATCACCCTATTAATGCAACAACATATTATCTAAACCCATCATTCAGGTACTCAACAATCTTCAAAAGGGACAGTGAGGTTAATCGAGGCATCATTGATTGTATTGATAGATTCAATGTTGTTTTACGCGTATCGTATCGTGTATCTCTGGGCTCCACGATATGGGCATATCGTATCGTACTTTAATATTAAAATAATACAAAAATTAATTAAAAATCAATAAAAATTAGTAAAAATCCAAAAAAAGGGTTCAGGAAAAATTTAGGAAAAATCTAGTAATTACTTTAAATTCATATAATGTAAGTTTAGTACAGATTGAGCAATCAACATTGAACAATTGCATCCAAATTTACATATTTTGAATCCAAAAAATGAAATACAGACACAGTTTACAGTTTTAATGTTACATTTTACAAATTATAATCAGGATCCCGATCATCAACTAAATAATCTTCATCTTTTCCATGTTGCAGATCCTCATCATCATCAGCGACACCTTCTTCGAAATCAAATTATCTCCTTGATGTTATTGTTGTTGCGCTCTTTCTAAATTAATCCAAGCAACGTCTTCTTCAGTTAGGAGGGCATTTTCTTCAGTGTCTTCCATAACCCAATCTTCTAATATATCAAAATTATCCAAACTTATTGGATCGAACTGACTTTCTTCTCTATTTACTTTTTTTAATTGCCTACGACAAACAAAGATAAATAATTAGTAAATAATATTAACAATTGAAGACTGAAGTTAAACAATATTGAATTGAAAATTTGAAAGTAATACAACATTACCTTTCACGAAGGCGCATGTTACAACGAATATAAACTAAATCATTTAGTCTTTTGTGTTCCAACCTGTTGCGCTTCTTTGTATGAATGTGTTCAAAAACACTCTAATTTCTTTCACAACCTGTTGCATTACCACCCCTTCCTGCCATCTCAATGGGGTACTTTAATTCAAACAAAAACCTGAAAAATAAAAGCACTTTGTAAATCTCCAATCTTCAAATAACACTCAAATGGAGTGTCTCCCACTTCATGAATGCAATAAAAATCGTATACACACACTTAATAACTTTATATTTTGTCATTTAGAAAAAATGAAATAACACAAAAAACAACAAATATAAAGGAAAAAAATAGAAAAAACATAAAAAATATACCTAAATCTGAGTTTGGAGGCTTGCACGGACATTGTAGGGCACGATTTTGGAGCTTTGAACACCAAGGAGGCGAAAACTGGCTCTTAGGGAGCTTGGGGAACTCAAAAGGAGAGAGGAAACTCGCGAAAAATCATGGGTTTCGTTCGACCGGGACCCTTTATAAGGGTCCAGGGCGTATCGCCCGTATCGTATGATATGGGCGATACGCACCGTATCGTGCGATAAGTTCGTTATAACGATACACTGGGGTGTATCGTAACACTAAATAGATTAGTCCCTGATGAGAGCAGAGTGTTGAAATTCAGAGTCGCATTATGGAAGATTAAAAAATAAGAAATATCACTAATATTAAGGAGGAAAAACATGAGAGGTTAAAGGAAGGGGCGGACCTCCAATGGAGGCCGCCCCCCCTCTTTTTCTCTCTTTCTTACACACAACCTCACATACTCTAATAACCTATCAGCCCTTATATAAGGAGCTGTAAGCAGAAAATGACCACAATACCCTAGTACAAAAAAATACCAAAATGCTCCTAGTATTCTGGGCAAGGACAATAATACCTAGAAACATAAAAAATTATAAAACTAACACAAAGAACACTAGATAAGCATATTCTTCAACACCCCCCTCAAGTTGGGAGTGAGATACTTCAAAATCTAAACTTGTCAAAAATCTTCATATCTGTTTGCGACATTCTTTATATGTTTTCATTACTGATTTGATCTTCAACAGCTTTTTTTGCTGAAACATCTTCAACGTAGCCTTCTTGGCTTATCATCACAAGCAACATCTCTGGCTGTAATATCAACTCAGCCTTCCTGGCTGTATCAACATAAACTTAGCCTTCATGACTGTAACAACATCAACTCAGCCATCGTGACTGTCATCAACTCAGCATTCTTGGTTGTATCAACATAAACTCAGCCTTCATGTACTTGTAAACTTTTCTTTTAAACATTTCATCAAACACTTTATATGCATCATTCATCTGCTCACATGCTTTTCAACACTAGCTACTCATTTTCATTTTAACATGCTTCCCACCATATGCAGAATCACTTGAAAAATTCTTTTCTCATCACCAATCACACGATCTGGAACAAATTTGTTAACCTTGTCATTAAAGTCCGGCACCACATTTTTTTGGAATACGAATAGTGCAGTAATATGTAATGATTGTGCAACCACCAACCATAATGAGTGTGCAGTAATACAAATAGTCCAATAAATTCAGCCACAAGCTTCTTAATGTGCAATAAATACCTTGATATGCAGCACTATAACGTTACAACCTTAACTAATAAATGCAGCCACCAAGATTTAAAAACTCTCCTGCTCCAATGCACCAGAGCTGCATGTATTAAGTATGCAGCTATCATCCATAAATGCAGTCCATATTTCAATAACTGCAGCCACCATTCCCATTACTACTCAAATAAATGCAGCCACCATTCCAATAAGTGTAGCCGCCAACCCACATTCTAATAGATACAGCCACCATCAATCCACCTAACTTTTCTCACATAAGATGGAATAAAGAAGGAAGAAGGATATCAATGTCATTCACTTCCAACACGGAAAACAAAGCCTGGCCCTTTGTGCATACCTCACGAGCAGGCATCCCATTATTGGCATCATGCAAGCATGCTTCCATTTCCATTATCTCGTTCGGAGTAAAGCGAAATGCAGGAGCTCCATTTTGAGGTCGCCCCATCAGATAATTAGTCAGCTCTCATCCTCATTAACTTCCACAACATCCCTGCAATATGCATTAAATCATAGTAATCCAGACCCCTTTCAACAAAATCTGAACTTTTAAAGTCTCATTCCGGGGCCCATTCTCAGATGCAGTAACTGCAGCCAGAGGCCCATAATTGCCCAAATGCAGTAAATGCAACCTACATTCCCAGGCCCATTACTGCCCAAATGCAGTAAATGCAGCCATATGCAATAAATGCAGGTCATTACTTTGAATAAACACAGGTCAAATGGACCACCCCTTCCTAGAAGTTTTGCACTCTTCATGAGCTCCGGGAATCTGCAGCTTCACTACTAAAGACAATTAATCCTCAGTCAAATCCCCGATATTGGAGCCACCTTGCAATTCTAGCCTTGCGCTTTTCCTCTGGAAGATCAACTGTCCAGTGTTTCGATACTTGTTAAAAAAAAATGCTCATTGAATCTGCAAACATGTGACAAGGTGGGAGAGCCATCAGCTTGAGATCAGATGGGTTCCATGCTGAGAGGATAATCCGACGGTCACTAGGGCATGTTTTTATCTTATTTATCACATCTAATAACTGATCAAATCCTTGTCCAGTGTAATCAGCATGCATGTTCGTGTAGCTTGCACCAAAATACCGCCATCGAAAACCATAGATGGGACCTAAATCACCTTCTTCCCTGTTGGTCAAGCCAACACTATCAAGGTAGTCCCTGGAGGCATTTCCATCCCAAATATGTATCCCTTTTTCTTGTAGAACCTTAACATTTGTAGAACCGCTGATGAACCACAACAGTTCTTCAACAACTCCACACCAGAATACTTTATTTGTAGTAAGAAGGGGAAATGTTTTGCGCAGATTAAAACGCATCTGACAACCAAATTTTGATAGTATGCCCATCCCTGTTATATCTCCTTTGTGTGAACCATTGGATAGGATATCCTCTACCAACCTTAGGTACATATACTCTTCATGCCTTTCAAAAATCATCTTAGGCAGAAATGAGAACTTTTGAATCTCAAACATGTAATTAAGTGCCTCTGGATGACCATTAGAAGCTATCCCATTTTGCAAAGTTGAAGCATCCATGACAAAACTTCTAACACGAACATATGTCACAAAACAGTACCGGATATTGTTCTCCACGATTGGAACAGATGAGTACCAAGGGTGAAACAAAGAGAAGTCAATGGTAGGGATAAATTTGTCACACTCGATGCTTGCTTCCACTTCAGAAATATGGATGGCATCACAACCTGGTGCATTAAGAACTTCCCTTAGTCTCTCACCCCCTCCTATTACGAACACATTCTCTATTGACAGGGAATAAAGTGGTGCTGCCAATAACTCCATAGCAGATGGTATGCTACCACAAATCACAACATTTTTTGTTGTTACAATATCAAAAATTTCCAGAGCGTGTAAGTAGCACATTCAACCTACCAGGTAGGTAAGGGCTTGTATATGGGAGAAGTTCATCAAACTCATCAGAGATGAATACACGGAACGTATAACTTCAAGTTCAATTTGTTGTTGTAGTAGCTCTCATATAGATCATGTAGAGCCTTAGGAGGCACAAAGATGACACTCTTGAACTGCCGCCGTGTTGCTCCCAACACCTGCCATTTTTCCACCACTTTCAGCAAACACAGGTGGACCTATCTCACCGAACCTGACTTTTACGCACACCAACAGCCACAACTCGCTCTTCCCATTGATCGAAGGCTCTGATACCATGTTGAAATTTAAAGTCGCATTGAGGAAGATTAAAAAAATAAAAAATATCACTAATATTAAGGAGGAAAAACATGAGAGGTTGAAGGAAGGGGTAGACGTTCAATGGAGGCCACCCCCCCTCTTTTTCTCTCTTTCTTACACACAACCTCACATACTCTAATAACCTACCAGCCCTTATATAAGGAGCTGTAAACAGAAAATGACCAAAATACCCTCAGTATAGAAAATTATCAAAATGCCTATAGTATTTCGGGCAAGTACGATAATACCTAGAAACATGAGAAATTATAAAACTAACACAAAGAACACTAGATAAGCATATTCTTCAACACAGAGCAAATGCTATACATCGAGAGATGAAGATTTATAATAATGCTCTTCACTTGATGGGTTTGCCTGTCGCAACTGCACTACTATGTGTCCAGGTAAATTATTTATCTTCGTATTTAAGTTTCTTAAATCAATACATCTTATATTATTGTGAAGAAAGCTAAATGTTCCAATAAGTTTGGATAATTTTGATATATTAGAAAACTGGATTATAGAAGATAGTGAAGAAAATGCTCTCCTAACTGAAGAAGACATTGCATGGATTAATTTGGAAGAAACGTAACAATAGTATAAAAGAGATGAAGAAGTTGATTTTCAAGGAAAAGGTGTTTGCTGTTGCTGAATCTTTAATAAGGAGAAGATGAAGATTATTTAGTTGATGATCCTGATTACATTTTGTAAAATGTAAATGTATTTCATTTTTTGATTCAAAATATGTAAATTTGGATGCAATTGTTCAATGTTGAATGCACAATTTGTACTAAACTTTGCATTATATGAATTCAAAGCAATTATCAGTTTTTTTTTACTAAATTTTCTTGATTTGTAAATATTTTCTATTTTTTAATATTAAAGTACGATACAATATACTATTATACGATACACCCATATCGTGGAGTCTAGTGATACGTGTCAGACAACACTGGTACACATTACATCTCCAAGAAAGATGATTTTAAGTGATTTGGATCAACATTTCAAGGAGATAGAAGAAATAATGGAGATGTTATCTTATAATCATATAATAGGTTGGATCAAATGGACATGTGTATCAGGTATTTTTTATGATAAGAGAGTACCTTTTTTAATTGAAATTAAAAGGTAAATATTATATTGTGTGGTGCTGATTATCGTGCAGTCAACCATCAACATGTGTTGAAGATATATGTGCAGAAATAAAAATGTGTGGATGTGTAGGCATATAAGGAAAATTGGATCCCTAATGAGGTTATTGGGAAAAGAGTTGGTATAGCATCAAAATAGAAGATAAGATGAGATTTGACAAATTTAAGGTAGTGTTCTCATGTGGAGAGGTGGTCACATGGAGCTCCAGTTAGAAGGTGCATTAGAAGGTACAGAAATTTGATATGAACTCCTTAAAAGAGGGAAAGAGATTCTGCTAAAGTGTTGGAAGGAGACGATAAAACATGGTCTTACTTTTTCGGAATTAGATGTTAACATGAGTCAAGATTGAGCTCAATCAAGAATCCATGTAGCCGGGCCTACTTAATATGGTAAAACGCTTGATTTAGTTTGGTTATATATGTGTGTGTGAACAGAAAAAAAAACTGATGGCTTGAGATTGGTGATGTTAAAATTATGCACCTCCAGAAAATGACGCTGGCTGCATAATTCATCCTTCCAGAAAATTAAAGCTTTAGCTGGGTTGTTGAGAAACCTCAAGAGCCTCTTTTCACAAGAGGAGGAACGATGCTGAAGAAATAAGACTTGCCAAATCTTGAAGCCTCACTCTAGCTGGGATAAGGGGGACTCAGTACTGCATTTAGTAACCACTTGCACGACAATCCTCTTTCAGAAATTCCTCCGTTACTTTTACCAACCCCTAAATTGTGGCTTCTCCAAGAGGTCATGCAACTCAGCCACATTTATGCTTAGAAACGTAAGAGCTTCCACCTTTAACCCCTCTTTCTCTATCCTTTAAATCATCTAAAGCTGTTGGTGTTGTGGCTAAGAGAATGTCTAAATGAAGCTTAGGCTCAAGTTTTGCACTATAAGTGTTACATTCCTTCTAAAGTTTGCCCTTTGGAAGTGTTAGACCTCCTTGATAAACTTTGAGTTAGAGCAGGACAACTGAGTGTGCAAACTCAGACCCATTTGCTCCATCACTACTGATGGAAGCTAAGGCTGTGTCATGAAATGACGCTTGTTAAGAAGGTCCAGGCTTGTGAGAAACAGCACATCGGCACAAGCATCCCCTACATACTTGCAGTGCCTATACAGGCATGGAATCCGTATCCGTCCCATCAATTTAAGGATCTAACTAGTTTGTAACTGTTCTTTTGTGTCTTAGGTGTTGTGCACACGTATGTCTTCATGCATGCATGAAGAGCTTGTTGCCCCACTGCCCCTAGTCAGTGTTTGCTTGGCTAAAATGTTGCATGGAACTTTGCCATATGTGATAAAACCAGGTGACAGTGGAAACCGTAATATATTTTGTTTATTTTATAACTTGAGATCTCAACAAAAGAGAAAACTTCAAGTGAGAACTGCATTGCCAGTTCAGCTTGTTGGCTATTGGATTATTTTGGATGTAGGTTGCTTTTTATGTTATGCAGCTGATCTTCTTTCCATCTCTTTGAGTATGCTTATATTGTTTGTTTAGGTGAGGCTTGTGATAGGACACCACACTTGCAATTTTCGAGACTCATTCTAGACCATAAACTCTTCCATGCGCTTTTGAAATTACTGCTTTTGATGATCAGTGTCTCCTAGATTGAGCTGAAGAGTTGTGGAGTTAACTCTTTTTGTTTGTTTTTGCTTGAGCAAGTATAACCGGTGATTAATATCACTATTTCCTGTGAAAGTTCAGGAATCACGAGGCAAAGGACATATACTCTTTCTAAAATATCTTACCACAGAAATGACCGTATTAAATACATTTGTTTCATGTAAACAAACTGCAGTTTGTAAATGTGATTGAGAAATTAGTTTATTCTAACGTATTTCATTACTGAACCTTCTCCTTTCTATACACCACATAGTTTTCAATGAGTCTTTGGGGCATTGGCGCTATATTTTCGTCACAGGGGCACTTGGTCCTTCCTCTCGTTTCATTATATGGCCAATATAAGAGTTTGCATTGTTGAGAATATATTTTGAGGGTTTTTTTAGCTTGTCTAGGATATGATGTTTCTTTATCTCCGCTTTCCAAATTTCTGAACTTTTTGATAGAAAACAAAGTTCAGTGGTTTTATGTGGTTTTTCCATCAGTTTGTGGAAGTACTAAATTTATGAAAGCTGTGGGCTGCAACTTTTAACCTTTTCCTTCATGATTGCCTTTGGTAGGGAAAAGTACGCGAGGATGCTGATGATGTGCATGATGCGTATTGTTACTTTCCCGCTCAATGATGTGTATGATTGCCTTTGCAAGGTTCTGTTACTTTCCCGTTCTCACAAAGAGTATCCTCAGCACCGAGATTGGCGAATAATTGTCAAGGAAGATCAATTTGTATTTGGTGAATGCTATACCAATGAAGATAATTTTGTATTTGTTTGAAATATTTTTTTTCTGGTGATGCAGCAGTGTCACAGTATTGGGTACATGAATTTTGAACAGTTAAATCTTGTACATGAAACGAGGTAACCTTTGAATATTTTCTTCCTTTTCCTCCGAGTTCTTAGATTTTATTAAGCTAATTATACTGGACCTTTTATCAGGGGTGTGATATTTTTGTTACTATTTCATCAAATTCCTTCGGAACTCTAAAGCTAAGCTTGCTTGAGTGAAAACAATACTATGATCAACACCTAGGGGTATTCATTGACAGTCCCATTTAGCGTAGGAAAAGGGCTTGGATTTAAAAGCTGTACTTGGACGCCAATGAGAAGTGAACAGACTTAAACTACACAAGACTCGGCTCCCATCCCTGTTTAGGACGGCCTCCTCTATTGAATGCAGTCCATTTTGTGAGGTTGTCCTTTTGTATATGCATGTATTTCTAGCCTTTGGTTACACTAAATTTAAATGCATGAACTCTCGGATGATTTTTTAGTTACGGAAACCCCAGGAGGTGTGGGGATACTATCGCAAGGAAAACTTGAAGGTGCGGGATGTTCCCCTCCACTGACTTTTTCCAGCTAAAGTAAATGGAGAAAGTATGGGCAGCATTGGATTCAGATTTGAATTCAAATGGTAGATGGGACGAAGTGACCTAATTCATGGTGTTGGAGAATTGTGCTTTGGATTTAGAAGGGAAAGAAATGCATAATGACCTCAGTTACTACATTTCAAGAAACAAAAGATTACAGGAGTGCTTGTTTCCCTGTAAAACAACGTGGAGGAAAGGTGGTACCAAGTTTCCTTGAAGATGAGTGGTGCATGTCCAGGGAAATGGTTGATCATGCGAACCCAAAGCCGAAACAGGTTCAATGAATAAGAGTTGAATGTCCTTTTGAAAGTAGTTACTAGTATGTCATCCTGTAAAAGAAGAGAAAAGAATGCATTCTATTCTCAAACACCGAGTTACAGTTCAGAAATAAAAGTCCAACCAAACAGTCCTAACAAGGAAGTTTTCTGATAAAAGAAATTACAAAACGAATGACGATCTTAGGGGAAAAGGATGGTGGTGCATGGCCAGGATTAGCATGAAGTGGACTCCAATGCAGATTTTAAGCTGTAGTGACACGGAACACAAAACCAGTGAATAACGTTAGAATTCGGATGTGTCTTTTTCTTTTTATCTTTTTGTTTTGCTCAGAGGGGCTAAAGAACCGCCCTAAATTGCCAGTCTTCCATGGGAGCTGAGGCCTTCCTTTAACGGCGCAGCGACTGCATGTGGGGCGTATTCAAAGATGTTCGGCCCCTGCTGTAGACTTGCTGCCAGGCGAGCCATTGCATCTGCCACCCACCCGGTTACCCTCGCGAAAAGTTTGCGCTAGTGTTGACTCACAAGCATGCCTTCTATATCTTTGACTACTGCGCTTGGTATACCCCCTTGTTGTCTTGTTAGCAAACTGATGAGCTTGCGGATACCCTTCCTTTCCAGCACGCCACTTCCAGGACGTGAAGGATCAGGCGCTTTCAGAGCTGTGCACCATCTTAATTTCCTCGCAAAGCCACCTATCCATTTTCCTTTACTGTCTTGGATTACCCAAGTTCCTTTCATGTTATCACTATTCAGTTCGACCATCCTACAGGTGGTCTACTCCATATCACTATCGTCCATGTATGGTTAGTTCCTCCTGGTTTCTACAATAGCTTTGTTGTCCGCTTCTGCATTATGGTTATCATTTAGCCACCCGAGACTTGTCAACATGAGATCCTGAAGCATCAAAGATGAACTTGTTTCTTTTCTTTCCGAGTTTCCAACAGAATTCCAAAGCGTATTGCTGCCCTGCCCTCTGGAGCCTGAATCATCGGCTCACCACAGAGGTTCTGAATTATCCACATTCTATAATATAATCCGAAGAACTCTTCCTTCCTCTCCTCCAACACGATGTCACTCCATATAATCCTTGCAGGTATACGATTCCCTAGTATGTGCTCAATGTTTTCATTCCCAGTGCTACATCAGAGGTGATTGGGTCATCTGTGAATCCCCTTTCCTAGCAATTTACCCTTGATTGTCAGCCACAGAAAAGTTCGAATACGTGGCGATCCTGCAAATTTCGATACTACCTGATAGTTTATTTTCACCAGTCGCCACTTACGCCTTTCTAACAGCGCGTAGGCTGACTTCACTTAGAATTGACCATTGCCCTCGCTTCCCCAGCTGCGAAAGTGTGGTCACTTTCTTTCATCGGGCGAGCCTATGGTGGGCATTCGTTGCAAAACTTCAGCGTTGGCTGAGAATTGGGAAGTAACTGTAGTCTTCCCCAATTCCATTCTCCATTTTGATCAACAAAATCTGCTACTATCATCAGGCAGTTCCACCTTGCGAGATCTTTTGCATGTTCTACCGTTGCCTATGTGCCATATCAGCACCTCTTGCATATTATTCCAGATCTTGCTGAAGGCCTTCTAGAATTGCGAGCTCCTGCTGCTCCTTCGTAACACAGGTTCCATCTTTCTCCATCGGTATGGCATTTAAGTAACTGCACCCAGCTCCACTGATCCAAGATTGAATCTATATATCAACATCCGGGAAGGTATTTATTTTGTTTGGAAGGAAACATGAGACATGCTTGTTGGCGCTAATTCTTTGACGATGCAAATACGCCAGAATTCAAGTCAGTCTCATATCATTGTAGCTATTGCCATGATTTTTTGATGACGGATGATTATCTCTGTGGATGACTGTAGTATCAAATGATTAATCCCTCTATCCTTAAACATGCGAATCAATGAAATAATCTGGTTCGCTGACAAACTCATCTATGTGCGCTTGATGGCAATCATCTGGCACGAGGGCGTTTACTCTCTCTTTCTCTATAAGATATATATATATATATATATATATATATATATATATATATATATATATATATATATATAAAGAGAGAGAGAGAAAACATAATAGGTACACTCATCCATACTCAAATCTAGTTTATAATTTATCATCTCAATTGTTTGATTTTTTGGATGGATGATTGAAGTGATAAAACAAAAATAGTACCATACAAAGAGTACAATGATACTTTTTAAATTTAAATATTTATTATTCATCATAGATGTTTAAGTGAATTTAAGCATGAATTGAATATGCATTTACCACTTTCCACACACACACACACATATATATATATATATATGTATGTATATATATGTATATATATATGTATATTTGTATATTTGAATATGCATATACATATATATATACATATATATATATATATACATATATATATATACATATATATATATATATATATATATATATATATATATATATATGTGTGTGTGTGTGTGTGCGCATGCATGCATTAGCACCATATGTTTACCATCCTCTATCTTGTATAACAAGGTAACCAAATATGGTTTAGGGAAAACTTCACTTTAGTGATTTGTAGTTTCATCATCTGGCACAAGGGCGTTTACTTTCTCTCTATATAAGATATATATATATAAAGAGAGAGAGAGAGAGAGAGAGAGAGAGAGAGAGAGAGAGAGAGAGAGAAAAAACCCTAATAGGTACACCCATCCATACTCAAACCTAGTTTATAATTTATCATATCGATTGTTTTATTTTTTAGATGGATGATTGAAGTGATAAAACAAAAAATAGTACCATACAAAAAGTACAATGATACTTTTTAAATTTAAATCTTTATTATTTGTCGTAGATGTTTAAGTGAATTTAAGCATGAATTGTATATGCATTTACCACTTTTCACATATATATGTGTATGTGTGCATGCATGCATTAGCACCATATATTTACCATCCTCTATCTTGTATAACAAGGTAACCAAATACGGTTGAGGAAAAACTTCACTTTAGTGATTTGTAGTTTCATCATTTTTTACTTCAATGAAATGTGATAATTTGACACTCTAGTTATATGTGATTTGCTTTATAAAACTATTAAGTGCAAACATATAACACCGTTTTGTGGAGTGCATGCTGCTATATTATCATGCATGCCTGCCTTTGGATTGAATTCTTAATTCAAATGCAAATTTAAATATTATGAGAAATGATATTGCAAGTTAATTAAAATATAATATGAATATTACTAAATATTATAATAAGTTAATTAAAAATAATGACTTCGAGTTGGCCTTGACCTGACTAACCTGAACATGACTCGGGAAAGGGTTGACCTGGCCAAATCCGGATTGAATTGACCTATGTCTCGGTTGGGTGACATCTAGGTCAACTGGAACCCAACTTGGGTTCGAGTTAGGCTAGGTCAAATGGCCTGATCCTGGGTCAGGTTTGGGTTGGGTTCCATCGACCAAAACATGGATTGACCCAATTTAATATCTAATATTAATTGTTTTAGATAGATATTATATTTATTGTTATAATGTTAATTATTTATTAAATATATAATATTTATTTTTTAACCATTCATACTGGATATTTTATAATATTATTTGTACTCCATTTACAATATTCTATTATATTGTACTATTATGTTTTTTCAATTTAAACTTTTAATTATTAATAATATCATAATTAACTCTTTTAGTTTAAGATTATTTATTTATTTATGATATTATGTTATTTTTAGTAATATTTTGTGGTTTATAATGTTAATTATATATATATATATATATATACGATCTTTAATGATTCAAGTAATATCAAAATTAAAATTATATTATTTTAAAATTATTAATATAATAATATAACTTAATTGTTTTATTAATCAATGATATAATCTTAGTTAACTTAATAAAATATATTTATAACATAATGCTACAATTAATTTGGTTGTATTTATTTAGTATTTAATTATTTAACATAGAGTAAGGAGGTTAATTAGATTATAGTTGTTTATAATACATCATATTAAATGAAATGCTGATGTATATAGAGAGGGAGAGAGAGAGAATATGTTATATGCTAGCACTTTTAGGTGCTAGAAAATCTAAACAAATTGAGATTTGAATATATAAATTAAAAAGTAAATGTATACTTTTACTTTTGAAATTTTAAATCTCAACCATCTATCACTAAAGATGGATGAATAAGATTTGTTTAGATTTACTGGTACCTAAAGTACTAGCATATACCAGTCTCTTTCTCTCTTTATATATATGATGATGACCTAACTATATGCATACCATGCAAACACACCACATCCCAAATCCAAATGGTGTTATATATTTATCCCTATGTAGTGTAAAAAAAAAATCAGAGTGAAAAACGGTGAAACCATATACTAATGATGTTTTGCAACGACAACATTAGCTTTACTTGTAAGGTGTATTGATGCTTATGTTGTTGGTGGGGAGTTCGACTCAAAGATAGATTCCTCTTGTATATATAAAAAGGTAAAGCTTTTGGGTCATCATTACCTTTATTGAGATGAGAGTACGATGATGTCTATTAGAACCTACAACTCGAATGACTTTGACAACTTGTGATAGGTCAATGATATATTAGAAAGAAAGATTAAGAGATCGGTACTATCACATCGTTTCTCAAAAGCAACTCGTGATGAATTCTAAGGAGAAATTTAAGAACAATTCCTTCTTGAGAACCTTTGCTACTTGGTGCTTAAAGATCTTATAAGACTCTTCTTTATGAATGGAGGTGTGGGATAAGGCAAGAGCTTGAATAGGTGCAGATGAAAGGCTTAGCTTCAGCCTTAAAATCCACTAAATGTCTCTCCTCTACTCTGAAGAAGTCATTGGTCTATTAGGTATGCTTAATTCATGGTACTCTAGGCCTTTTGTACTAAAACTATAGTTCTAGACCCACATAGGACTGGAACCTATGGTAAGGATAATATGTTGTGTTCTATTTAATTTGCACTTCAAACTAACACTAAGAACTATAGTTTTGCATTTGATTTACTCTTAATCCTCATACTCAAGTTCTAACTTCCTAAAACTAGTTTCATGTTAGATAAATATCATTTATATATATATATATATATCAATCAATCAACTATTTCTTAAGAAAAAAGACTACACTCCAAAATAACATTCGCAATTATCTCAAACTAATCTATTTGTGCTTCTCCTTTTTAAATTTTTTTACCATAATCTCTTCTTATCTGAAAATAATTCTAAGTCACAAAAGAGATAAAATACATCACGTAAAAAAGATCTTTAAGTCCACAATAACTTTGAGGGTAAAACCAAATAGAACTTATGTTCATAACGAAATCAATTACAACTATAACTTGAAGTTCAAAATAAAGTCATTTAAAAAAGATATCAACTATTATACCATGTCAAACCTTAATGATATCTTCTCCACATCAAACTGTTAAAAGTCAGTAAAAATCACAATAATATGCGAACTCTTCAAGAGATATAATAATAATGTGTGTCCAAGGGATATTGATGCTACTTTTTTAATATTTTCAATATGCAAACTCTTCCTAACTAGATATAACAAGAAGAATGAATGACAGATGACTATTCAATACACAAAATTCTTAACGTGTGTCCAGGGTGTTTGATTGTCGTCGTTTCCTTGCAATGTTCTTGTGTACGGCGGCCTAGTAATTGAGTTCTGCAAGGTTGACCTTATTTTGCCTTTTGTGCTAACGAGTACAATCAACCACAGTGCAATGAAGGGTTGAAAAGAAGAAGAAGAAGGGTTCCATATGTTGTTGCAATGAAGGGTTGCAAAGAAAAATAAGGGTTCTCCTCAACTTTCCATTATTAGAAGAAAAAAAGAGGCTTCTTGAAAGGTTTACTGTACAATCGAATGATATTTGACGCTGACGCTGTTGTGAAGCGCTTCACTAGTGTTATTGTTAAATAAGTCTCCCTCACCGTCGTTTGTAAATCTCCTCGAAACGACAAGAAAGGTATTACAGTAGTACATACCACAAATTGATCACGCTGAAATTGCGAAGAAAGGGTTCTGGAATGTGGGGTTGAAAGCGCAAACGATAGCTCTCGAAATTATCCAATCTTTGCGACATCCCTTCTCGTATAAATGAAGAAGATAGCTGACTGACTAACCGCTTCTCTCTCTCTCTCTCTCTCTCTCTCTCTCTCTCTCTCTCTCTCTCTCTCTCTCTGTGTGTGTGTGTGTGTGGTTCCTTTCGTTTGGAGTTTCTGATAGAAGAATATCTAGCCTTTCAGAAATTTTCACAGAGGATCTCCTTCTAGCTCCTACCTTTTCGGTTCGAGGGTTTCCTTCTGATTAAGTTCTACAACGAAGACCGACGAAAAGATATATTCTTTCTTTCTTTCGTCACTCTTTAGCTCGGATCCTCCAAATTTATTTCGAAACTGTGTAGATTTGCATCAGATTATTGAGATTTTCAAACGATATATCAAAACGTTCTTTGGCGAATTTTCGTGTCAGAAAATTTTGATTTTCATCTCCGCTCCCTTGCTCAATTTGGGACTCAGAGGAGAGAAAAGGAAAAAGGAGATCTCTTTTTGCTTCTCTACCTCGTATCTTCTTATTTAGTGACAACTAAAACGATGTCGAAGCCTGTTTCGATGGTGAAATTGGCGCTTGAAACGGGGCGGATCATCTTCCTCGTAGTTGGTGTCGTCTCTTCCATCGGGTGGTATCTGGACAACAACCTTCCGTCCCTGTCCTTGAACGTCCCTCGCATCCCCACCCCCTTCGTCTTCCGTTTTCCTAATTCCTTCCGTCGCCCCTACGTGGACGTCGTCGTCCTCTGCATCACCGCCATTCTTCTCCGCTCCATCAAACCCCATCACAGGACTGTGACGCGAATCGCCCGCAGATCAGAGCAGATCCAGCATGACCCAGAAAATCGGGAGCAATCACTAAGACTTCTTAATTCCCGCCTCGAATCAACCCATCAGCATCCATCGGATTTTCCCGATCCCAAGCCGGTGTCGAAGATGATGAAGCTGCGGCCAGCGCCTCAAACCTCACACCCAGTCGACATCATCCCTTTGGTGCCGGATATCACTTCATCGTCGCCAAAGGACACAACAAAACCGGCGGAAGACCATTCTCTGGGGAACCCCCGCCGTTCGCCGAACCAGAAGAAAACAATCACCCGCAACATACTGGGCCAACCCCCAACCAGTTCTTCAGACGAGAAGAATCCGTTCGAACCGGTGCTGGCTGGGAGGGCGCCGGTTGAAATCAGCCATTCGCCGGATAAAAGGAAAGCATTGGAGACCGGCGGGATTACGACCCACAGGACTGCACCGGAGAGGCCGGCGGTACAACTCCTCCGGTGGCCCAATGGGCAGGGTGGCGAGCCGCCGCCGAGTCAGGAGTGGACCCTGCAACGGCAGTCAGCGTTGGTACTCACGACGTGGAAGGCGATTGGGCCGGAGGGCGCCCAACCCTTCCTCCTAGACCAAGAGGCGGAGTTGCAAGGCGGCGGAGACTCTTCTCCGGCGTCACTCCCTGTGGCATCGGCCCCTCCCTGGCTTGGCTCCGAGGAGGGGGAGGAATTAGAGGTCCACGACTCGTTGGACGCGACGTGGCGGGCCATAACAGGAGAGAGACTGCTGAAGAAAAACGAGACTTGGTGCCCGGAGACGAAGGAGGATAAGAGATTCCGCAAGGAGTTTACGTCGTTCCCGCTGAAGGAGAGGTCAATGAGCAGGGAGGAGCTGTGTAGGAAGGCGGAGGCGTTCATCAGGAAGATAAGGAACGATATGAGGCTGCAGAGGCAAGAGTCGGATCAGCAATACAAGGACATGATTGACGGAAGCACCCTATGATCTCGTTCATTATCATGCCACCAGCTGATCGTTTAGCTCTCTCTCTTCCTGCAATCAGAAAAATCTTTAAAAGATTCTCATCAACAGCAGGATGAGAAGTTTCAAACTTTCAATATTTTTTCCCTCCTTGTTTTGTGAAAAGGGTTTTGTATAAGCTTGCCTTTTGTGTATACTCTACATGTTTTTCTTGTTTGTTTTTGGGAGTGGATGAAGGTAATTTAGAATACCTGTTGCATTGAGATGTCTGTTATGGTGTCGGTGTAATGGTGATCAATGTACATTATTCGTAACGTTAACTTGCTTGGTTTTCCTTTTCTAATTTGCTCGTGTTTGGGTTGTGTTGGCTTGGGTTTATGTGATGATCATATAACCCCGAAACTAAACTATGTGTATTCAGGAAGTCGTTGACAAAAATGCCAAGAAATCCATTTCTACCTTCTTTTCCTCGAGTGAAATGCCTAACAGCAGTTTATCCATCCTTTCAATTCTCTGTTTTTGATATAAAAGTAGGCTGAAGAGGTTTGTAGTTTATAAGGCTCAAAGCTCAGCCTGAGCTTATGATCCATTTGGACCAGTTTTCCGTTGCTCCGCGCGCCTGTCGGTGTGTGGCGTTGGTTGGTCCTTGGATGAAAATGTAGTTGGCACACGTTTCTGCTGTCTTTGTTACCACCGGTTCAACATGACATGTGTAGGTCCTTTTCGAGGGGCCTAATTTCACAGACAAAGCACGTCCATGGATGATGCACACTCCTACCAAACGTTCACACTGGTACTTCCTCTCTTCACTCGGGCCTTTGGACCTAAGAAAAGCTGCTAGACATATGCAGGACCAACTCCTAAAAGAGGAAACACACTGATCTTACTCTACTTTTCCCATGGAAATCTAAGCTTCGTGGATGTGGAGGAGAAAGACGAATGCCATGGTACTTGGACGTTGATGGCCATGGCACTGATTAACTAACCAGTCTTCTTTTGTTGAATTTGGCCTGGAGAGAGAAGAGAGTGATCATGCAATGCATCTTTCTTGAAGTGCAGAAAATGCTAGTTGCAGGGTTTACGGTATTAATTAAGAGCAGGCGGAGATGGGTCTGAATCTTTCCTTTCTCCATAGGCTTGGCTTATAAAAGAGACTGCCCGGCGAAATCTAGTTGCATTGATGGTCGCTGTGATGTTATAAGGAACATCATCACGTCAATTTGATGGATCCTCTGTTGAGTATCCAATAAAGTCAAGGGGACCCATAGCTATCCGTCTATGTACAGAACCAGAGAAAAAGTTGGATTAAATTTTATGAATATACCACATGGCTGCTTATGTTTATCAAGCCTTAGCAAAGAATTGGCGCCAGTTGAAGATTTCTATTTGTACAGGTACTATGTGAGAACTAATTAGCAACAGATGGTACAGAGACCGTTCTGTTGTCATGGATATGTATCACACTGCGTCCTTCTTGGAGATTAAGATGAGAATAATTCACTTCTCTGCTAACAATCCCAAGACTCCCATGTCAAGAATGGGTGTTAGTGTCGAGATTAGGTTAGCTACAATCCACAAAAGGTAGAGGTATTCATGCAGCACCTTTTGGTCCATTCCAGTTACACTACAGCCAATTCGCCTTTGTCCGATCAGTCATCAGCTTTAAAGTCCAGTTGACTGACCGACTTTAACTCGACCCAGGAAGAAGGTGGCGACGACTCATCTCCTTCCTGCTCAAGCAACCCCCTTCTGATCCCGCGTGACTCATGGATAGCGTTCCTAAACGTCTGTGTCGTGCTGAATTAAGAAAATGGGGCCACGAAACAGCCTGTCCGGACCATCCGAGAAAAGCCAAACGTTCAGGTTCACTCCCCTCTTTCTCCGGTGGGGCACATCCGATTAATTAAAGAAACGACCAATCAAAGGACTTCCAACGAAAGGGAAGAAGCTTTCCTTTGGGAAAATATCTCGCACAGCCACTTCCCCCCCCCCCTGATGTCATGGGCTTGGATTGCCAGGACTAGTCGTCCGTACATACATTTCCAATCGCTTTCCATTCATCCAAGTTGAAGATTCTTTACTTTGACATGACCCCCATATTGAGTTTACAGTAACATTCTTTGTTCAGAGAGGCCTGAACTGTGTGATGCCATCGGCCCAGTAATCCTGGTTCCAACCGGCCCTAACTAGATTTCAAGGTAAAATCTGGTACCTTGTGTCTTTGTTTATGTGGGTGTCTGAGTGATTCTTCTGCTTTTAGCTTGTCAGAATTAATTCAAACCTTTTGAAATTTTCTTCGACTGAACTTTCTGACTGTCTTGGGGATAGATGTGCCTCATTAGTTCGCCCATTAGGCGAATGAATTTTATGTGATGCCAAAATGTCAAATTGTCATGGTACTAGATTCATAACCTGATGTCCGTCCTCACTCGGCAAGTATTGCTATGACAAACATGCAATCAAAAGTGTAGAGAAAATGCTACTATATAAAACATATGCAATACAACTGCTTGTGTAAAAGCCCTATGGTCAAGATATGAGTATAGGGAATATACCTGTTTGTAGGGCCTGTTTGTTTCTATCTGAGACTAGTGAAAAACACCCGATGAATGTCAAACCGCTGGGTAACTCTCATGGCTCTTATCATACATCGTCCACTTGAAGCTTTTTGTTTAACTGACACCGCTTTTTTCAAAAGGGCACAGAGGGAGGGAGAGGCTTCGGTAGTTACTTTTGTGTACTGTACTTCATCAAATTCGGGTGACAACAGTATTAGAATCCAATCGAAATGATTGTACAAATAAATAACTTTTTGATTTGATGTTAGATCAGTTATTAAAATAACTCGAACATCTAAAAGTACACTATACAACAACAACTAAGCCTTTTCCCATAGTGATCTAAAAGTACATGATGCTTTCTTAAATTCAAAAAAGTCTCCTGTGTGAGAGAGAAAATTTGTATATATTCTTAAAAAAAGTATATTAAATTTGAAGTAGGATTTCGTTAGTTAAAAAGATAAAATATATTTCTATAAGTACCCCCATTTATCGCAATATCTTGATAAATTATACTCACACACATATAGTCCAGTAATATGTTTGTCACCTCATATCTCAATTATCTTACCACAAGATGAATGACTGAGATCACAAAGCAAAACCAAAATGTACACATATATATATTTAAATCAGATACGAGCTATTAAAATATATGTGTACTTTTTTTCAAACATTTCAATAGCTTATCTTATATAAGGATATAACAAGAAATATATTAGACTTTTGATATATATATATATAATAGATTTGGGGAACTCCTAAAAATATAGAACTACAAGAATATTTTTTATAAGTAAATGCTTTCTGTCGTTGATCTCAAACATAAAACAATTATGATGGGTAGTTTTCTATTTCTTTTGAGAGAGAGAGGAGGGAGGAGGGGTTTGAGATAGTGCATGCTGCCATCACCGGCAATTTTCACACCCTCAACCATGCAACTAGTTGCTACATCTCAAAAATAATATCAGTTAATACTACAGCAAAAGGGAGCAATTCTGGCGTCTGACTCTATGGTGGTTGCTTAAACAGACTATCATGACATTGCCAACAAGCTTTTCTCTTGCGCACTGTACATGGATTGAGTTGTCATAAGTTCTCAAAGTGACCTCATGCATGACAAATGCATCTTTGAATAGTACACATTATGATCTGGAATAGATATAGTGAGGCTTTCTTGCTTGACCAAAATTGTGATTTACGATCGTCTAGACTTGGATTTCTTGCTTGGAAACATCTCTTGACCAACATCATAAATTTATAATTACTTTTATGCATGCATGTTGTTTTTGGGCAATGAAGCCTTGCTACTCAAGGCTCATGTTGGAAACTTCCAACAGGTTTGACAGCTATAACTCCGTGGTACAGAAATTCAAAATACTATAAATATTGCACCCGTCGCATCCTACCACCAAACTTTGGCTACTTTTCAACTGGGTTGCATCAAACAAGTTGCTTACTTGTTTTGGACGTAGGCGTTTGATGGAACTCGTAAGCACCAAGATCATCATGATTGAGAGATGCTTTAGTCTGTACATGGCATGCGATTTTATTTCTTCTCATTGAAAGAGAAGTGTAGAGGCGGGTTAATATCATGCATTTGTGCACATAGTAGGAGAAGCTTTCGAGGAGGTTCTCTCTCCTGCACGCAGTAGTTGGCTGGGGTTTGTCAAACAGGAGCTCGCTATTATTAAACCGCTTTTAGAAGAGATCCACATGTCGGTGGATTATTTTTAGATATCAAAGTCTCAAATAGCATATAGGGTCAAACTAAGAGGAAATGAAGCCCATATTTTTGAGCTGTGGGCACTTTAGGTCCCAATAACAACAACCATGAAATGGTGAAAGAAAGAACTTATTCTCATATTTCATAAGTTGTTTTTATAAAAGATGAAATTTACAAAAAAAAAACAGACTTCCTTTTTAAAAAAGATAAAGCATCTCCTGGATAAACATAAAATAGATTTAATGGAAAGCTAATAGAGGAAAACTCAAAAGAGAAAAAATTTACAATAATGAATAAAATACATATATATACAAAAAATTACTTTTTTGAAAGAAAAACCTTTTGCAGGTAACTGTATACCTCCCTCTCCTTCTGCCTCTATTCTTTTTCTTTTTCTTCTTTTCCTTCCTTGCATGGATTTTGCTTTTGCATCGTTTGCAAGACTACTAAGACTCGGTTGCATCGATTGGGCGCATAATGGTATCAGAACTAGGTTATCTTTCCGACTACTTAAGGTACATAATTCCTAGTACAAAAAAGAGAGAAAAATGAAAGAGGGTTTGAAAAGGTTGAGCCTCGGTTGCATCGATTAACAATCGGAAGTCATCTATGATGAGACAACCTGAAGAAGTCAGAGCCCACAGGCAGAAGCCACCTCTGATGAGACGGCCTAAGGAAGGTCGCCGATTTATAGCTAGAAGTCTTTCATTTAGTAATAGCTTGAGGCTTGCAACCGAGAGAGACGATAAACTCTCTCAAAAACAAACATAGAAGAGAGAGATGAAGCACAACCATGGCAGCACCCTCATGCTGAGGGCAAGGCATCGCCATGACTCCATCTATAATGGTTGATCCTATGCCGACCAAACCAGACAAAACCTGTGAATGACAAATATAGATGGGATGAAGGAGAAGAGATCAACTTTGGTATTCTTGGTCAAAAATAAAGAATTGTAGAGAATGCATATAAGGCAAAAGTAAGAATAAGAGACGAGAGAGGAAACAAAGGGCAAAGAACCCTTCTCTTCTTCTCTCTTTGGTTCTCTCCCACTCTCTCTTTGATGAAGACAATGGGGAAAACCACTTTTTTCTCAGCAAAAACCATGAGTTGAGAAACCGTGGTTTTGGAAAACACCAACAATAAACCACCCTTATTGATGGTTTTTCTTAAAACCATTGGCATTAAATCACCTCAACCAGTAGTTTTACAAAATAGTATTGGGCAGAAGAATGAAAAGTTTGTTCTGCCCTTCTATGAAATAGAAATCACGAAATACCATAGGATAAAATTGATATATTGTTCAAATATTTTCAAATAAAAAGACTATTTTACCCTAAAATGAGGAAATGTCATTTTTGTGCTCTCACAATCATACGAAACAATCCCTAGTTGTTTGTCATATTTTCCTTAACTATTTACTATTGTGTACCCTTTTGCCCCTATTACAATTTAGTGCCTAGCTATTTTTATTGTTGATTTCTTAGAAAATGTCTTATGACTAATTATATGTTGCTTGATTTATGTTTTCCATTTAAAATACTCAGACTCTCTACTTGTTGTCTTTGTCAAATCATTAAAAATAACTTTTAGAATCTATATTTATGAATTAGAAAACACAGAACAGTTAAATGGCTTAAATTTTTAAATGTGAAAAAGAAGAATCTCGTTAGTCCTAACTTTAGATAGTATTGATTATATACTTAGTGAAACAAATTTATCGCATACTCCAATTGCAACATACAAAGAGGAAGACAAATATAAGACATTTATAAATGATATACTACAGACTATAATGTTAACTTACATGAAAGATGACTTAATTAGGGTTTTTCAAGAATTTGAGACTGCTAAAGAGCTATTTGACTCTTTAACAATCAAATATGATACTATCTAAGTTGTATGTCCAACTAGTCATTCAAAAATATAATTCTTATAAAATGAAAGAAGGTGATAATATAATTGAACTTGTTAACCAAATGTTGGTAATGACTAGAGATTTAGTTGTAGCGAATGCAACCATTTTTGAACTGATACAAATATTCATAATTCTAAATAATCTCCCCCCTCTCTATAACATAGTAATCACAGACTTAAACCAGATTTTATCCTTGTTGAACGCCCATTAAAACTAGCAACTGAACAAAAACATATGAACAAAAATAAAATAGAAAAATTACTAGTTGCTTAAGATGATGTAAGGTCAAGCTCTAAAACAATTAGAATAAGAAAATACCAAATAAAAAATTTGGTAAGAATAACAACAAGAAGAGCGGTCAGTTTTTTAAGAAATAACAAGAATCTGCTTATCAAATAAAATGTTTAACAAAATGGGGTACTACAAATGGAACTGCCACAACAAGAAAAATAATGGTGAGAACAACCAATGACGTGGCTCAACAGAGAAGCAGGATATAATTTGTATCATTTCTGAGTGTCTCTACATGGATCACCCGATGATTGATTGGTGGATCGACTTTGGAGCGACCCAACATATCTTAAAGAGCAAAGAGTGAGCAATGGATCTGAAAGAATACAAACCTTGAGATTATAAGGTTTATATGAGCTATAATACCTTTTTTATGTTCTTGGGGTTGGTTACTTTAGAGTTTTTATATAAAACATACCAATTGTACTTACTAATGTATTGATTGTGCTTCTATTAGGTGCAATCTTGTGTCCGTTCCTACTTTGGTAAAGAAAGGGTTTAAGGTCAAGTTTGTTTCTACCAAAGTTACTGTGGGAAAACATGATTGGATAGTTTTTTAGGTTTATTTGATGTTGATCATGGCTTATTTAAACTAAATATAAATGAAAATAAAAGTTTTTCTTCTACTTATATTGATTGTGTCTGTGTAATTAATGTGAATATATGACATAAATGCTTAGGGCATATAAGTTTGAATAAGTTGATAAAATTAATCAACTTTAACTTATTACCGAGCTTTTATGAAAATACTTTTAATAAGTGTAAGTCCTTTATATAAGAAAAAATTATCATAAAAACATTTTTCAAAGAAATAATTAGGGCAATAACCCTATTAGAAGTCATTCACAATGATTTATGTAGATTGAAGATAAGGTCTTATCATGAGAAACTATATTTCATAACCTTTATCAATGATTATATATATATTGGAACATAAGTTTGAGGTATTGGAGGTATTCAAAAAATATAATCAGGAAGTTGAAAATTAATTAGTTAGACAATCAAAGTCTTAAGGTCAGACCGAGGTGACAAATACATTTATAAAGAATTCGGTATTACAAAACAAAATATCATGCCCAAAGCACCACAACAAAATAATGTACTAGAGAGATATAACATGACCTTATTGAATATGACTAGGTACAAGTTAATATATGCTTCTCTACCTATGATAATTTAGAGAGAAGCAGTTTGTACAATTACATATTCTAAATAGAGTACAATGTAAGGTTATATTGAGACATTGTTTAAAAGAAAACCAAACTTATGTCATCTCAAAAGGTGGGGATCTATCGCTCACGTGAAGATTCTTGCAACAGGTGTAGCTGCAAGCTTACACTCATCCATTTTAAACTTTTTGAGGATATAATTAATATATATATATATATATATATATATATATATATATATATATATATCTTGACTTAAACATAGAAGATTATATTTTCTATCATTAGAAAACTTTATACCCAGAATATAGTATATCTCTCCCATATCCTTCATTTTGAACCTTGTGTTTAACCATATATAGAATGATATAATGATAAAATGACTCCCATTATTCCAAACAATGCTATACAACCCTGTTTCTTATAAGTCCAAAAAACACCACCACCTTCAAAAAAAAATTTTTGACTAGAGGTTGACTTGCTGTCATCTTTACTCTAAGCAAGGTCAACGTCTCATTATCCTACCACTTTTAGTTTATTTACTTAAAAACACAATTTTAAATTTTTTGTTCCTTTAAGATATCTTAAATTTTTTTACGACTATCCAATGTTACCATCTAGGATCACTTTGATATCTACTCACAAAATAAAAAACAAAGCTTATATCAAGTCTTATACACAGAATCACATAAATCAAAGTAACCCACAACTTATACATAAGGAACATTAGGCTTGTTCTCTCTCTTATCGAGGCAATCAACCTTATGCTATGAGTATTGTTTGGATAAACCACTTCATATGTGATCTGAGGCTAGATATAGCAAACGAGTTAATTGTCATTTATTGTAACAATAATGCAATAATTATCCTTATTTAGAGTGGAGTTGATAGCTCAAAAAGCAAGCATATAATGATTAAATATCACTAAGCTCATGATGCTTCAAAGAAATGAGATATCTATATCTTATATGTTAACGGATGATATGTTGGTTGACCCTTGACTAAAAGTATCTGGGAAAAACTTTTTACTAAACATGTTACATGAGTTTAAGATATGCTTAGAGTATATGTGTAGAAATATACCTTGTTGATTGTTATGCAATTGGACCAACAACTTATCCCTTCTTTTGGAATTAATGTACGTTAGAAACCTATCCCGACCGTGACCGCCCGTCCTGATCCAGCTCCACTCTGGCCGCGCTGCAGACTGAGGCACTAGCACCACAGTCGGACCACTTCAGCGCCCTGTGCACCACAGCACGGCGTCTTGGGTCGACCTAATTTCTATATTTTTCCCCTTGTTTTCCCTATTTTGGTTTGGATGGACTCGTCTCTCACTTGTAGATCATTCTTCATCCATAGATGAGTTCTATCTTTTTTCTCTCTCCCCTTTTTGCAGGCCTTATTGTGCGTGCGTCTGTGCAAATTTTCAATCATGTACAACCTCAACTAACGACATAACCTAATCTACTTAGAAGGAGAAATGAGAAATAAGGCTCAAGAATCTCTCTTCAGCACTCTTTGTAGGATGTGCGTCTACATTGATTCTTTTCGCTCTTCTCTTCTTATTCCGTCTAGTAAAAATCGATCTTCGATGCTACAAATTGCTTGTTTAAATAAATTTGAATTTTTATACCACTGCTAGACTTTAGTTGTCTATGTGGAAACAAAGAATCCATGTAGTTGATCCGGTCTAGTATGGAAAAAGGCTTAGTTGTTGTTGTTACTGCTGCTAGACTTTAGTTGCAAGTCTGATTTTCCTCGAGTTCTTTTTTCTCAATTACATACTTTGAGTCTTGACACCAATGCTTGTTGAATGGTCTGAGCTGTTGCTCGAGTTCGTTAGTATAGATATGGCTGACAGAAATAGGCTTGAATTGGGTTCATTTGGACAAGTTCAGTCTCGCTTTGAAGATGTAAAGAAACTAAGGTAGGTTTAACAAGTCTCTAATTTGGATTAGAAATGGCTGAAATTGATCGAGTTTGGATCTAGAAATTGGCCTAAAATAACCTAGGTCAAGATTGGACTTGGTTTGGCTTTAGTATGGTTCGGGCTTCGAGTTTACAAGGATCTATCGAAATGTAAATCGCTTATGGACCGGCAACGGTATCGGTTGGTGTATGTTGTAGATGATATTTTGTTAGTGGAGGAGTCTAAGGAAAAAGTTAATAGAAAATTGGAACTATGGAGAGAAACATTAGAAAACAAAGGCCTCCGACTTAGTAGAACAAAGACAAAATATATGGAATTTAAGTTTGATCATTTGGTTACTTTAGAGGACATACAAATTAAAATTGGCACACATTGCATCCCCAAAAGAAAAGTTTTAAATACCTAAGATCAATTTTTCAAAGTGATGGAAGAATTGATGGAGATGCTACGCATAGAATTAATGCTAGTTGGTTAAAATGGAGAGGAGCATCATGTATTCTTTATGATAAAAAGATACCATTAAAGTTAAAAGGTAAATATTACAGAAATGAAGATGTTGAGATGGATGAGTGGTCATACAAAAAAAGACTTTATACATAATGAGGTTATTAAAAATAAATTAAGAGTGACACCAATGGAGGATAAAATGAGAGAATATCATTTAAGGTGGTTTGAACATATAGAAAGAAGATCAAAAGAACTTATAAGAAGGTATGAAAAACAAAATTTGGAAAGTATTAAAAGAAGTAGATAACGACCCCAAAAGGTTGGAAAGCAACAAGAATGATCTAGCTTATTGTGAGTTAACTGCTAACATGGAACACGATAGGGATCAGTGGAAACAAAGAATCCGTGTACCCCTGTAGAATGGGAAAAGGCTTAGTTGTTGTTGTTAAGAATAATTCCGGCAATTCCAGCCTATTATGATTTAGATTTTCATTAGTTAGATATAAGAATTGTTTTTTTAAATAAAGATTTAGATGAAATCATATCCAAAAGTTAGACTTGTAATATTCTACCTTGCGTTGACATCAACACTACTTACAGTTAAGCCAAATTACAAGAGGATGGTGATTCTCAAAGCATTCACATGCCCGTAATTACTTATTGCCACCTTTCCCACTCAAGCTTGCATGACACTCTTTCAGAATCAATGCACAAGTTCGGATAAACGAAAAACCTTGTTGCAACGTGTGTTGCATAAGACTCCAAACACAGCAACTATCAGAATCACTAGTGATATCGTGATGCAAAACTTTGAACATCTATATCATTGTAGTATGTGTTGAGACAGGGCTGCAGATCCTAGTGCTTGTACAGAAAAAAACCAAAATGAAAGAGCAACTTTGCAATATGATAGCCTTTTAGCATGCGAAAACATCACCTTTACCGCACTAAACCGACTATTAATGATCACCTATACGCGCACGTCGTTAAGAATGTAGGAGTTCCAACAAAACCAGGCGTTATATTCAGGAATCATGAAATATGAATCGGAGGTAAATCGGCATGGGTTCAAAAACCAAAGAGAATTTGGTTAGAACGCATATAGTTTTCCTTCCTAGTCAAATGAACACTTCATACAGCACATTAAGAAATGTGCGTTTAAAATGTCACTTAGCAAGATGACGAAGAGAACCGACCATTAACCAACAAAAACATCCCAAACGACGGAAAGACATTACATCAAACGTGTAAAGAGCAACATGAAGTAGACGAATTCCAGGTAGCGGCATAAGCAGTTTGCTAATTTGTGGATGTTGGCATGTTGCAAATAAACTACTTGTGTTTCTTTTCCACGAACGAGCGATTGACCTTGTTCATTTGTTCGGTTTCAGATCTAAGGGAGGGGCCATTCTTTACCTGGAAATTTCTTCTTAGAGCAGCTGATAAGGAATAAAGGAGAAAGACAGAAACAGGTACAGGAAGGGTCGCCTGATTTTCCCTTCTCCCTCGCTAGTGGTGGTGGTGTATCGTATTTCCGCAGGAATTGATCAGCTCTGCGGAGTAACGGTGGAAGCGGAGTTTTGTTTATTGCCTATCACGGGCTTCCTTTTATAGCGACAACTGTAAGACCTACTTAGGGCTTCAAGTAGGTCCGGTTCGTACGGGGCGAGGTCCACTTCCTCAGTGGGTTCGGAAACCCCAGGTTCCATGTTAGTAAAAGCTCCGGTTACCCAAACCCTCCCATCCTGAAATCGACATTTGATTGTGTAAGTGCCCAGCTTTAATTATTTTTCTTTTTCTCTCTAATGTCTGCATAAGAACAAATAAGGTTCATAAAACTAGCCAGACGCGTCGCTGTCAACAGCAGAAGTTTCAGGTGTAAGCCGTTTTGATAACAAGGCCTCAACTTTACACACAGTCTCGGGGAGGCTGTGCAGTTCTCACGGCTGCCAATATTAATTACACCAATTATTTGCAATCCCATATTCTTAATCTGCTGATGCATATTTTAGTACTCCAAATTCTTCATTTCAACTCACCCTTGACGTCTGCTTTTGCCAAACCTACATGCATTTCAACTCTATTAACGACTATAACTTAATGCTATTGATTACATTTATGGGAGGATTTCGGGAATTGGTTTCGAGAGGATTCCACTTCTTGCCCTATTTAGTGTGAGAAAAGTTTGCCCCTTAAATGGGTCGATACTCTCAGCCATTTAGTTTTTTCCTCCACATGTTATCAAGTCATTTATGTATACTCGGATGGCTCACATTCAGTTGAATAGCCAAGGTAGGATGCATTGTGGCGATACAGCACTTTACGCTTGACCAGTTGCACGAGAGAAAGGACCTACCATTCAGTCAAGTTTCCGTTCTCCTACCCGCCTTGGGTTGGGACGAAAACTTCGCTCCGAGGCCTCGTGTCATGAAGTGAGAGACGATCGTCGTCCTCCTTACTTGTTAAGGTGGATCAGTTGCAGCAGTACACAATACGCTTTGCAATAATGTTGGGAGTGGCGATCTTGCTGACCCAGCTTGTTCTATCAACCGTTTTGAGTGCTCCTGCCACAACACGCACACCTCCTCCTCCTCATGTGCTGGACGTTGCCGACGTGCCCCTACGAGCCGGAGCCCGCTATTATGTACTGCCTGCTGCTGCTGCACCCACCAACAACAACCAGACGCTGTTAGGAGGAGGAGGGTTGACCGCCATCTCCGAATACGGCTCTTGCCCATTTAACGTCATCCAATCGCCTTCCCCCTTCAGCAATGGCACTCTGCTCAACTTCCGGCCCCTCGACGGTAAGTCCACCGTCCGTCTCGGCACCGACCTCAACATACAGTTCTTTCTGGTCACATTCTGTGTCGACCTTTCAGTATGGAGGTTGGGCAAGCTCGACAGGGAAACTCAGCAGAGGTTTGTCATGCTGGGCGGCACGGTTGGGCACCCAGCTCCAGACACCCTCAGCAGTTGGTTCCAGATACAACAAGGAGACGACGGCGGCCCCTACTACAAACTCGTCTTCTGTCCCACCGTCTGCGACTCCAGCAAAAACTTCAGCTGCGGAAATATTGGCACCTACTCCATGAATGGCAAGAGGTGGTTGGTTTTGGGAGTTCCTCCGCTTGCCGTCAAATTTCTCAGAAGACCAACACCATGGTAGGAAACCTTATCACCCCTCATGATTGAATTCAATCAATAAGGTGGTCGCTGATCTACCTTGGCAAGCAACATTGTTACCAAATCATTCAAAGGCAGCAAGGGCTCTTCCTTTTCGAGGGTCTACGATCGTTCCTCTTTTCAATTTGTTGCACTAAAATTTCATTTCTTTTTTGTCGTTTCCATTTTTTCTGTCCGTTGTTGCTCATTAGAACTCCGTTGCGTTTACAGACTTTTCTAATTTCTGGTCTTTCGTAGGCTTTAATGTTTCAATCATATTGTGTGAAGGTGAAATTCCAGTCAAAAAGTAGGTCTGTAACAGGACAAAATCATATTCAACAATAGCCATGTGACCACTGCAACCTGACTCAAAACTTCAGCGCATACATTTGTCAACGAAAGATGCAAAATGGGCATTTACTTAAGCTGAAGCACGAAGCCAAGCATATTGAAGAAAAGGCAGAGTTCCTTATGTCTTGGCCTTGAGTTTTACCAGGAAAACCACCTCAAGTTAGGTGATCATAATTGTTTTCCCTGCATTCAGGATGTTTCTGCACAACCATCTTTCTCAGATGATGTGGCCGACCTCATACACATTGAGAAAATCTGCGTTCACGATCAGAACAGCTTTTGCATGGTCCCTGACCTGAAGGTTACTTTGCTTCCTATTACAACTATCGAGCATACTGACCTACCTTTTTCTAAGTCAGAAGCTGGTGACTCCAAAGCCTTGAGGAATCTTTTCCAGGCAAGGCTCCATAATTTTTTTCAGGCGCATCCTGAGGTATTCCGTTAGCTTCCCATGTTATATCAAATGAACAATTAATACTCAAAGCAAGACATAAGGACAGGCTTATCAAGATAACATTAAGTGCATCTTCAATTTTTACTCATCTCCAACCAATAGCCAACAACATGAAACACATTAACCCAAAGGTCTTCAACAAAAGACCAACAAAAATAACATATAGCTATAATATGAAGATCTTAATCGTATGAAAAGATACAACTTATTGTCTAACAAAAAAAAAATCATATTGTCTTGTAGTTGGAAGGTTTGGCATATGACAGACGAATTTAAATGCAACAAAATGTGGATCAAGTTGAAAATTAGATAGGCATTAGAAGATGTAATCTATTGTTCTTGTGTAATCTTGTTATAATTATTTTATCATGAAGTATTTTTGGTTGTTTTGGTGAGAGATTATTTCCATGTACTAAGCTTACTTATTTTGGTTAAGTTGAATCATGTTACATCTAGTTGGCTTTTGCATTCTTTCGTTTGCCTGTGTCGAGTATATTTCAGTTCTTAATAATAGAAAACATGGAAAGAAAATGTGACATAGACTTGACCAAAAGGTTTTTGTCAATCCACCAAAGTAGTGTAAAGATCTGGGTTGCGACTGGGTTGACCAGCTTTCTCTATGAACATAAAATGAGATTACATGAACATTATCCAATGAAATTGTTAACAATGTAACACCAAACCAGAAAACTCAAAAGCCGATCTTCATGTCCGCAACTCAAAAAGCAGAAAAAATTTGTCATGCTCTGGTTGACATGTTTTTTTAACACAGACCAACAAATAACGAGCATGACCCAGAACAGTAGTAAGATATAGTTGCAACAAAACTTAGGCCGTCTTCAGTTAAACACCTTGATGATCTTGGTCAGTTTCCGTGCATCTATGTACAAGAGAAGCTAAGGCTCCCTTTCGGGATTGAGAAACTCATCCTTGTGTTTGGGAGCGGCTTATGTCGTTGAGGAGCAACAATTCACCGTGCCATCATCAGTTGTCAAGTTCATCAGCCACGAGCCTAATGCTGGTTTTGGGAAATAACCACATATAAATGAAGGTATTGAACATTGGCAATTGTTTTGAATTGATAAAACTAGCTCTAATGCACCATTTATGATTAAGAAACAGCCAATTCTAGGTCATCTTATGACATGTATCTTCAGAAACGGGAGATAGCTTTATTGACAAAGCTATGGTGAGAAGGATGTGTCTTGAAATCATATGATCCTGAGGTCTCATATTTTCCTAACCATAAAGTGAAATGCAACAATCCAAACTTGATCGATCTTCTTCTTTCGGAAACAACGTCACCACAACCATTGTCCATTAAACGGTGATTAGCCTGTTCTAACTCACAAAACCCTGAATGTTTTTCTTAAACAACTTTCTTTTTCCTTTTTTCACAGCAAAACCCTATTGTATACACTCGACACCTCAGTGCCCCATGAGTATTTGGGTTCTGCTTTTGTCAGAGAGAGAATTGCAATTGCACTGCCTTTATATGAACCCGACTTGTTAGATTCACAGGGGCATTCTTTTGGGGAACGCCACATTCGAGAAACAGGCAATGACTCGGAACCTGGAAGCCCAACTTAACGTGAAGGAATGTAATGTAGAAGCAAGTACGAAATAAGTTCTGAACCTAATCCGTCGTAACTTGTCATTCTTGCATAGTGGAAGATCTTAGGGCAGGTGGGAGTAACTGAAATTGATACTTGAATGTTAATGTATGCTTGCTCATAAGAGAACCTCTCTCTCTCTCATATGTATATATGTATATATAATACAGTGGACTATATATATGTATATATAATACAGTGGACTATGTTCAACACCATTCCCTAAAAAAAGAGTTAATTTCCAACCAAAATTTTTAGAAAATGTAAAAGTATGGCCTATGATTGATTATGTAGAGTCGTGCTCGTATCACCGTTTCAAAGCTCCTAGACACACCAACATGACCCACACGAGCGGTATCTGAACAGTTTAATTTGTATCCAAGCCTTTTGGTGTTTATTACATGCATGGTTTGGAGTATTAACTTGTGCATTGTATAATCTTTACATCAAATCATCTTTTGGTGACCTGCTTAAGTTAATTCATGCCTCAGGGTGCAGCTAGCTAGTATATAGGTTATGATTTGAAAGCCTTCAAGCTGGAGATTGTGAATTTAGGTGCAGTCCTCCCCCTTATTAAGGATATGGGGAGCAACACAATGTTTTACATGGATCACACGGATGAGAGAAACTATGTGGTCCCTAAGAGAGGTGCCTTTGTGGAGGGTAAGAAAGCTCCTTGTGGGCACTCACTCCGATTTAAGGCGAGACCCAAATATAACAAATTTGATCATTTTTTTCACCAAACATTGAGGAGAAAATAAACTTGGGTTTTCATCGGGATTCCTTTCGTAAATTAATTTATTAGACAGAAAAACAAGAAATTGTAGCGACTTTGGAAGGCATACGTGCGACAAAATTAATAGGAAGAGAGCACGGAAAGCGAAACACGTAAACATGTTGTGGACGTTTAAAGCGCAAATCTGAAACGACAGTCATTGGCTTTTATACTGATTTGTCCATCAACGGCCAGGCTATCTATAATCAAATTGCAGCGAACAATGAAAGTGACTTGCTTCAGCTTCAAACTTGCGACCTCAACTATGACAGGAACAACGCCCTGAAATTCCAGGGGTATCTGCCCCGTTTGCTGCTGCTTCATCAAGGCTCCCCACAATTCGCTTCCAATCTCGTTCTGCCCCGTCAATACCACCTTCAGATTGGTCGTGTTCTGTTGGGCCTGATAGAACACCGGCAACTCTCCCTTAGATAGGCTTACGTTTGTATACCACACACTCAGCTTGCTCCCAGGTTGATAATAAATTCCGATATTCTGGTTGGGGTTTTTGGCCGTCACCGTGACCACGAACTGCGAGTACAATGTCAGCGGGAAGGCTGAGCTTATACGAAATACTCTTAGTTTCAACCGATCGACGTAATACTGCGGTAGCTTCGGCTGGAAGATGACATAGAAGGCACCTGCTATAATGGCTATGACCATGATGAAGATAACGACCACGCAAATGAAGCAGCAAATGCAGCGACAGCAACCGTTCCTTCCCCTAGCAACACGAGGTGGTCGATTAACCGGCAAATTATTCTGGCGGTATTGCTGGAAATGGTGGTAAGCAATTGGGCTTCCTTTTTCAGAGATTAACGCACTGCGTGGCGCTAGTGGAGCAGTTGGTCGAGCCTCAACATCGTCGGGATATACTCTCAGTCGTTCTGCCATCTATCGCAGCACATACAGGATCGATCGCTTCTGAAGAGTGATCTACAGCAGCCGGTGGGAACTCCCTTAATTTTGGTTGGAGGGCATCCCTAGGTTTCTTGCTATTGCTTCAATTATGATAGATACTAAATACCCACTGCATCGATTAGAAAACCAAATTCTCCATTATTGGCATAATAGAGCTAGGGGACCGACCGCTCGGAAGAGGATGACCGAATTTTCCAAACCTTGACTTCTTTGGACGAGGGTGTTGCTTTCTATGTGGATGCGGAGGTGCTAAATTCTCACCTTCCTCACCAAATAACGCAAAGTTGATGATGGTTAGGTAGACAATTCTTCCTACTGCGTGTGTTCGTAATAGGGCTTACTAATTCTGAGTTTCGTTTGCATGTGTAACGGTGCTACGCGCCACTTTCCAAAACGATCCTGTCGGAGAAACGTTTTGCGTCTTGTGCGACGCGTGGGAACCTGCAATAGAAAGAGATCCGGAGCTACCTCCGGCAGAAAGTCTCCGACGACCAAAGCAGTTAGTTGTTCTTTGGAAGAATTAGAAAAAGAAAAAATTATGCATAATAGGTCATAACTCTATCTTGTTTCTTTACTCCCTTATATTGGTTATCAACTCTTCCCTCCAAAGAGTAGTAACGGTTCCCACTGTTTGATGCATGGAGGTCGAGTCAAGAAGTTTCCTAACTTCCTTGGTTTTTCACTTTAACTAACCGCTTCGCGACTTCCTTTTCTATTCTAAGTGTACTTCCTCTTGTGTCACATGACACAGACCACATGCAGAGAATCTTCTGCACACGCACACAGCGATTTTCGTATGATAAGCATGACAATGCCCAGGATGATTTGGATGGAGCATGAGTTCGGTCATGGACACCTTTAGGAGTCTTAGTTGAATCAGGAGTCTAAGTTTGATTTCATAAAAATATCCCGTTATAAAGTGGTATTGGGTTTTGATACTTTAATCTAAATTTCTTACATAATAAAAGAATCATTAATTACAAAAAGACCTCTTTTATAACAGTGGACCTACATGAACATACTGACGTGGCACCTAAGCCATCTCATCTTATATTAATTAATGTTTACATTATATAATATGTATTAAATAATATATATACTAATACTATATTAATTAATTAATATCCAATAACTATTACTTAATTTTTTATTAATATTAATTATTAAACTATTTATATATTTACTAAAATATTATAATAATTAATGTTAGAATTAATATTCATTAGTATTTAATATGTAGTAAAATATTAATATTAATTAATTGTATTTATAATAAATGGGTTTGTCGTCTACCTAGACGACATTGTCATATACAATAACGATTTTGAGGAGCATGAGAGACAAATCTTTTAGGTGTTTTAGAGGTTAAGAGAACACACCTTGTATGTCAAGAGGAAGAAATGTGAGTTCGCCAAGACTAGTATCACATTCCTAAGCCATATTATTGGTGGAGGCGAGATCCATATGGACCCTAGGAAAGTGAATACTATTAGAGATTGGGAGGTATTGAGATGGTGAATGAGTTATGCAATTTTTAGACTTAACAAACTACTACAAAAGTTTGTGAAGAACTTCTCGAGGTTAGCCACACCACTCACCGAGTTGTTTAAGAAAGGCACTTCATGGGAGCGGACACCCAGGTGTGGGGAGGCCTTGGAGAGCCTTAAGTTAGCTATCACATAGGCACCAATCCTAAATCTACTACACTTCTCAAAGCTATTTATGGTTTACACTGATGCTAGCGAGAAGGTGCTAGGGGGCGTGCTGTCCGAAATGGACACCCGATTGCATTCGAGAGCCATGAGTTAAAGGATGTTGAGTCATGGTACCTTGCCCATGAGTATGAGTTCATTGTTTGAATCTTCTACTTGTTGGGCTCTCAATTTACGATCGTCATAGACAATGTGACGAATACATTCCTAAAAACCTAAAAGAAACTCAACCCACGATAGGCCAAATGGCTAGAGTTGTTAGAGTATGACTTCAAGTGGTCATACAAACCCGGAAAGGAGAATGTTATCGCTGACGCTTTAAACCGAAAGCTTTCACACAACATGTTGAGTATCATGACATGAACTTAGGGTGACTTTTTATAGTGAGTTAAGAGTGGTGGGGAGAGTGATCCGTCATGTGAGCAACTGAAGGAGTAGGTTGCACAAGGGTTAGTCGAGAGGTATACGTGTTATAACAGAGTGTTATGGACGAAGGCCAAACAAATGCTCATATCAGATACTGATGGATTTAGACATGCCCTCTTGTATGAAGTGCATGATGCAACACATGCTCGATACTTGGGGGTAGAGTGCACCGTTGCCTTATTGGCATGTAGTTACTACTAGCTCTGGATGATGCGTGACACTAGCGACTATATAACTGTCTGTCTTGTGTGCCAATAGGAGAAGATGGAGCAACTAGTAGGGCTACTCTAACCACTCCCTATTCCACACCGATCTTGGAAAGCCATGTCCATAGATTTCATTTCAAGTCTACTGAGGGTGGATGACCTAGAGATGATCTTTGTAGTCGTGGATAGGTTTTCGAAGTATAGAGTGTTTATGGTAATACTACATGAGTGTAGTGTCAAGCACACAATGCGTATCTTCATGCACAACGTAGTGAAATACTTCGGGGTTCCATAGGAGACCATTTCTGATTGAGATGCCCATTTCACCAGTAGATTTTGGGGCAAAGTGTTTAGGATGATGGTACATAATTACTCTTGTCATCAATACATCATCAACAAACTGACGGCCAGATTGAGAGAGTAAACTCCTTGTTGGAGGAATATCTTAGCTACCATGATTAGTTCATTTGAGTTGGTGATGGGTTGGCAGACATTAGGACCGCTTGACCTTGTGTAGGGGATGACACGAGTAGTTGTCCCAGTGCTGTCAGAGAGGTTCTGAAGAGGTACACTATGTATGAAGAGGCCAAGTCTTACACACGCAGAAGCCTACATGGTGAAGTATGCGGACCAACATCGGAGAGTAGTAGAGTTTGGAGTTGAGATTTCGTTTGGCTTTAGATATCTGTGTATATCCGAAAGTAGATCTACTGAAGTATCATATGAGGATGAAGCCAAAGTATGATGGTCCATTTAGGGTCGTACAAAGAGTAGGATAGGTGGCCTACAAGCTGGATCTGCCAGATAGGTTGAAGCTACATATGACATTCCATGTGTCATAGTTAAAGTTGTATTATGAGGATCCAAACAGGTTGGAGCATAGTCCACCACCACTAGTACACGAGAACATACCGACATTATCGGTAGTGATAGAACATAGGGTTTACAGGGTAGGACCACGACACTAGATGCATTACTTAATACATTGGACAAGGTGCGAGTCAGACGATGACAATTGGATCCCTGCAGGTCTGTTGTGGCAGTATGAGCATATCTTGTGTACCAACCATGAGGCCTTAAAGGCGAGTCTAGGCTTCACGGGGAGAGTTATCACATGACTAATTTTTATGCCCCGCACATGCACCATGCATTTCTCACCATGGACAGACTCAGACCACATGTATCAGGTCTTAACCTCTTTTTGTATAGCTTTATAAACCTCTCCTAGGTAAGGTAAGGTGCCGTCATGCACCCCATTGGATCTAGGTTCAAACAGGGTGGGTCTAAGAATACCTGGTCTGTGTGCCTATAAATAGGTATGTGACCCCCTCTTGTACAACATTAAATCCCCTAGCTAATCTCGCCTAACATCCTTGAGTCTTAGTGAGTCCTCGCCTTTCCCTTCTAGCCTTCATGACTTGTTTAAGTTTCGCCCTATAAATAAAGAGCTTGAGTTCATGCTTCTAGACATTCTGCCTAGCTTAGGTCGAGTTAATTGAGTGAGGCCTAGCTTCGATCTAGAAAGAGTGAGTGATGAAGGCCTGCTGTAACAAATAGGTGCCAACACCAATCGTTATCCACACACAACTTCTTTTCCAATCAGTTGAGGCAGATCTGGTCGATGAGTTTGTCATCACCCAACATAGACCTTATTATCTTGGAGAGGAAAAACATCGGTGTGACAGACTCTGTCACGAGTCGAATTTCAAAATAAAAACTTTCGAAACTCACTACCTGTGATGGCAATAACCACCACCATGATCCTTTCAGCCTCTCCCTTGGCACGCATGAGACTGCTACATGTTTGATGTCCAGCCACACGCCAAATGCCCAGTGGAACCTCCTCTTCATCGGTGCACGTGTCACACACACCTACACTCAGCTATGGTCAAGCACAAGAGAGCAAGTGAAGAGAAGCAGGCTCACTAGCTTTTTCACGCCAAACTTGATACAACCTGTTCAATACACTTGTGGAGTGCACACACCCACACGGTCTTAACTCACGCACCCTTGCCCTAGCTAGTTAAAGTCATTCACCAAAGTCCTAGCAGAGATCCTTCTCGCTCAGCCTCACGGCAAGTGCTCAAAAGACACTCGTGGAACTCTCATAGCATAACGGGGAACTAGCTCCTCCCAAGTGACAGTCATGCCCCTCTTATAGGCACCCGGTTGCCCCTTGGCCTTCCACATCTGGATCGATTGTAACGTCTTCAGGTGTCCGTTGAGCTCCCAAGGTGATTCAGTTACCTCCTTGCTCCACGCACTAACCGCATGCTGTAACACTCACTTGGCATCCCTTCAGCTGCCCCTTATAACGGCCAGCGTCAAAGCATAACACCTGTGCACAGGCGCTAGCGCCCGTCCGGCTTCCTCCCGTGCCTGTTCACCTGCCAGCATCAGGCACCAGGGCGTCTCTTCAGCTCCCGCTCCAGCGTCAGTGTCAGGGCGCCTACCTCAGTGACTCTTCAGCTCCCTACGGTAACGGTCATAATGCCTAACTCTTCAGCTCTCGTCAGGTGCGCCTACCCACCGCAGCGCCTCTCTATCTTCCTAGGGTTAACGGTCTGCCACGGGCACCTACGACTGCAACGCCTCTTTGTCTTCTCGGGTAACAACCACTCGGGTGTTGCTGTAACTGCCGCACCGCCCTATGAAACACGTAACGGCTGTACCTGGCCTGCACCTATGTTGGAACTCACCCGACTCCTAGCAGTAAGCTCCGATTGACTCAAGACACCCTAAGCTTACAAACACTCACTCGGGCTTACAAGGACACAAACACATGAACCACGAAATACAAAACATGTATGTACAGGGAGGGATTTACATCAGTCCTCACGGTGAAGCTCCCGATAGACGGTGCTTAGGCACACGTGCCAGGGGCTGAGGCGGGTGGCACGCGGGCGAGTGCCCCACAAGCTCCGTTATGTGACAGACTCTTTCTGCGAGGACGGTTAAGAGGACTCCACTTCGTCACTAATGCTGAAGGTATGGACCCAATTCATTTCAATGTTTCAACCTGTCACAGACCGAATTTTTCAAATTAATTTTTCAAAACTCAATTTGCCCGTGATGGCAAGAATCACTGAGTGATTCTTTCAGCCCCTGTTTCGGAACATGTTTGCGTGACTGCAAACGTTCCTCTTCAGTGGAAGCTCGCTCCAAACACCCCTTGGCTACTTGATCCACTCGAATCACCAGCCCTTAATAGTGGGAGTGTAGGAACGGAGTACCAGCTCCTTTGATCTCCATGCCTCTGGTGTGACGAACCTTACTTAGCACACACATACCATACCAACTACACACACAGTTTACAAAAATGGGACTGCACACAATGTATCACACGATTCACAATTACAACGGTTTACTAGTTAGTTAAGGTTCCCACCGGAACTTGAGCAGAGAATGATTCTCGCCTAACTAGCTGGGTAACACACGTTTACACACACACACCCCAAGGAATGGCTGCTGCTACCCAGTTCCTTCTTGCCATAGAATCCACCAATTCTTGGCCCTTGGTGAAGATTACTCCACACACACACTTTCTGCTCTTGCCGACTGCAAGTGATCTCTCACGTCAAGGAGATTGTCCCTTGCTGTCAAGGGCTTCCACACCAAGATGTCCGGCTGTGCTTCACCCCAATGTCTCGGCTAATACCTGCTGCAATCAGTACTCAGCTACGCCTATCATGTGATACAAGTTGGTTGGACTGCTACAAAGGACACTCGGCTGTAACTGCTGAAGATGACACTCGACTGCACCCTGCCTCCAAGAGATGGCCCGAATGCTACTTACCGCAGGAGACAATCGGCTGTCACCAAGAGGAAAGCACTGCTGCAACAACGAAGGGTCTGCAATTGTCCGCAAGCCTTTCCTTCAGCCCCAACACTCCACGATGCTCGGTTAGCTGCTCCTCTCACAAGGGAACAGAGTCTGCCCAGGGAAAACCCGGCTGCCACCTGCAGCCAGAGGGAATCAGATGCCGCAATGAAGCCTCTGCACCTAACGCAATGAACAACCTGCTGCCGCAATGAGTGCAGGTTCTCTTCAGCTTCATCAAGGAACAACGTCTGTTGTAACTGTCCGCCACACTTCCCTTCAGCTTCAACGCTCCACGGGAGCCCTTGAACTTCTCAAACTCCAACCGCTTCAGGTGATACTCGGTCGGCTGCTGTATCTGCCCGTCTTCAATTCTCCAGCCTTTAGCTACCATCTTCAACCTGCACGGGAACTTCCTTCCAGCGTTCAGCAACTCCAGTCTCTCTCTCTGGCAACTCCCTGTTGCCTTGTTTTTATGCTGGAACTTCTCCACGAGACGGTTTGGCTCTGGAGTAACTGCCCTGCTTTCTTCACAACACCTGGCGGCAAGAAACTGCTGCAGCTTCCCCACTTCAAACATTCAGCAACCGTCGAATGTGCTGTCCTCTTCTTGAAGCCCTGCTGGTAACCGCAGCCATCGGTGGGACACTTGGCTGTCCCAAGTGTGTAACAATCCCAGCAACTAAGGGACGGCTACACTTTAACCGTTCCCTCCCAATTCACTCTCGGTTCTAGCATGAACCGAATCAGTTTATGAATTGATTTTCCCTAATGAACTGGACCAAGACTCAACATGTGGACCTGTATCCGATCCATACAAAAACCAAAGACACGACCTAGTCTAGGACTAACTCATTTAAGCTAGACCTACATGATTCTCACACTTAGCTCGGGTTTATAAACACACCCGAACTTTACAACGGACACACATGCAAAGCAAAGTGTCTGTACAAGGGGTTTTATGTGCGCCTATGCCTGTACGTCGCTTGACGCGCGTGCCTTCGGAAGCCAACGAATGAAAGATGAAGACGGCGCACACCACGGGAATCCGTCCTGTGACACAACCCGGTGGTAAGATCACATTGACTGACTTAGGGACATGCCTCGGGCTGTCCGGGTTGGGTGGTGGAAAATTTTGATGTTTCTCTCACTTCTTATTTGATTCCGACTGCTTCTCTTATTTGCTAAAACCATCAACGATGCAATCCAAAGCATTGAAGAAACGTTTTCTTGAAAGGTGCGACTCAGCTAAATGAAAATATATGTACGTTCTGAGGCTAAAGGTAAAACTAGGAAAATAAAGGGGGACGAACGACAATACTCTGTTCTTGTCTTTGCTTTGCCTGGGCGAGAGGGGACGTAACAAGTGAAGAATTGAAGCAAACCCCCCTATCTATCTCATGGCCGCTGCACAGCTACATCTATGGGGTACCCATTATCCAACCATCATTTCAAGGAGCGATCGTTCCTCCGCAACCGCATTTTCTCCGCAAACACTGTCCAGGCAGTTCCAAAATCAGTGGGTGCTGAGGGTTCAGAGGAAGGATGGAGTAGCTGGTACCAAGCAACCGGACGAGGGAACAAGGGAAACAGTTGAGGAGGAGGAAGTGGAGGAGGACCTCCCGTGGATACAAGAGAAGGCAGCAGATCTCGTGGAGTTCACCGGGACGGTAGCCCAGGCCATTCCAGGTCCAAGAGTCGGACAGAGTTCGCTCCCATGGTTGTTGGCGCTGCCTTTGGCCTACGTTGGCGTCTCCTTCGTCGTCGCCGTCGTCAAGACTGTGAGAAAGTTCACTTCCCCTAAGGCACAGAAGCGCCGGCTTGTGAGTCATTCTTGTCCCTCTTATCAACGAACAACTTTTATTTAGTCCTGTTATGGCGTGATAACATTTTCGGAGATCATAATTTAGTGGCATAATAGGTGGGATGGAGCATTTTGATGCTCTTCCGGTATTTGTGTTGTCTACCCGTTGTTACTAAATAACAAGACATATTTGGGTGACCGCACTCCTGAGAAAAGAGAGGATTACGGACAACAAGAAATGGAAATTGATGTAATACTAATCGGTTAATCAATGAAAGTTGTGGAGAACATTAGGAGCTTCTGTTATTCTTTTCGACGATCAGTTTTGTGGCTGCTATTATGTGTGAAATTTTGTCCGTAGTGATGCCATAGCATCATGATCCAGGGACCTCCGGGACCTTCTATCTGTGGAAATGAATAATTCGCATCCTGAGTAAGAAAGTACTAATAATCATCTCTGTAATATAAAGCAATCGTGAAATCTTCACTGTACATGATAAGTTTTCTGTACGAACTGGATGTTAGTTTGACATTGGCTCGTCATCCTTGTTCAGCCGATGCTGTAAATGTGACTTTCTTTTCTCTTCTCTTAGGTCAATAAGAACGCCATGTTATGCAACTCAATTGATGAATACTTTAGGCAGGGAAGGAGCGCCTTACAACATTCAGCTCTAAAGGAACTGTTGAAAAAGGTACATGATGTGGTATTACTAGCTTCTCATGCTTTAGTCTCCCATAATTTTATTCAGTCGTATGTCAGTTAGATGGCTCGCTGCGGACACTCAACTGCACCACATCTTAGGTGAACGCAAAATCATGAACAATAAAAAATTGCACAGAATTATGTCCATATTATGTTATTTTCCCTTTAACACCTGACAGTAGATGGCTGATACCATCACTTGGTAAAATAAGTATCAGATGAGCTTTTTATGTCCCTCTTGTTTTCCCGAAGACATGCCCATAACAACAGAAGAAACGTTAACCATTAAGTTTGTCAACGGTATCACTGTTACCTTCATAACATTGATGTGATTCCTAGGGTACATTCACTCTCCCCGTTCTCATATGGTATTAATTTCTTATGCATACGAAAATAATGCTATAAGAAAACAATATTCATATTTTATGCGTATCATCTGAAACTGGAAACTGGAGGGACTGCATCAAGAGTCATGCAGCGCCATGGATGACAAGAAATCTGTTAATTGTTTGACCTAAAACCAGTTACATAGAGCTGGAAAGTTATTTCAGTAGAGTCCTCCCCAAAACCTAACACTTCCCTGAAACTTTTGTATAAAATTTGGGTCCCTTTTCAAAGATATGATTACACTTTCTTATTTGTTTCAATGCTGTGAACGCATTCCGTTAAAGATAATCTTGCTAGGACCAACAAAACAAAGTATTTGGAGGTACTGTGGTGAAATTTAAAGGTTTAATGGCTTTAGGGTCAAGTTATCAATCATCCAGTGAACTGATTGTAGCAGTACACTTGCACAAATTTATCAACGAGAGAGAGTCCCAAAGAGTACATTATTTTGGAGAGGACTTCATGAATTTGGAATTCTTAAACTTCCATAGGACTTCCAACGCAAGATCAAGAACAACTAGTACTGGTAAACAAGCTGAACAACAATCCTTGTTCGTTGCTCAGCTCATTTTCTATAAGAAGATGCTGAGCTAATTGCTAGTTGAATAGCCTCTGTTCAGACATGTTTGTGAACGGTTCATTATCCTTATGTGTGCCAAAACAAAGCTGAATGAACCAAACAACCATTTTTGTTGCTTATCTTATTTCCTATAAGGAGCTGAGGTAACTGCTAGCTGAATAGCCTCTGTTCTGACACCTTTATGAAGGGTTTGTTAACCTCTTGCGAGCCAAACCAAACCGAGTTGAGAGAGAGAGAGCAAGTACCTAAATATATGCCCTTACTTACCTAAATCTTCAGTTGTGAAAAAACAAAAATGACCCTTCATTTACATTACATACCCAAATACCGTTACCATGGATTTGGAGGCATGATTTAGTTTAATCTATAAAGAAAATGTCATTGAATGAGATCTCACAAGCTGAACTGAGGTGAACATGCCATGTTCATTTTCAGCTCATATGGCCTAAAGAACCGAATGTGAACGAGGTAGGGACAACTTGAACTATGCCGAACTCTGAGCAGCTTTGTTCATTTACCATCCCCATGAATAGTGATGTATATCAATTGCTGTGAATTGCCTCTTTAATCATTGAAAACAGTGTTTTTCAAGATATTCTTGGTACCTGGATATCTATGTTTTTGGAAAATCAAATATACATTGCTGAGGAGTGCTGTCAGGTCTTCACGGGTGTCTGTTAATGTTAAACAAAAGATAAGGAGCTTATACTTATAAGACATCCTAGTCTGATGATTTTGGCTGAAACACACTTTGGTATAAATGCAAGGTCGTTTCTTGTGAAATATGATGTTTCTTAAAAGCTTAATCCTCAAGCATTTGTTTGTCTAGGTTTTGTTTTTAAGGTCTTCATCTCTAGTTAAAGTTCAGCCCATGTAAGTATCACCAAGCTTGTTTCTTCTCTGAGGAACTTTAAATATGTCTTGAAGCTTTGTATTTATCCTTTGCATGTCCAGACAGGCTTTACCATGGAAGAGATTCTGCGGAAGTACTTGCGATATGCATTGAATGAGAAGCCATTCAATCCTGATGTGGTTCTAAATCTTATTCAGTTAAGGAAAATGTCATTGTTGGATGATTCTCAAGTTGCAGAAGTTTTGAATGAGATTTCAAGAAGAATCGTGAGGGAAAAAGGTAATTCTCAAGTGTTATATTTTGATTCTATACATGCATAACACATAGATATATGTATATATATATAGTAATTTTCCAATGTTGTAAAAATTGTATCATAGTATACGACATAATACAAGTTTATTGTATATTGGTACTTAGAATGACATGATTAAGATATATGTATTGTATTTGAACAAATATCATGCCGTATCATACGATATTGTGTTGTATCGCATCGTATATAATGAGTCGATACTATTTTTTTTATCATAAAACCCTGAAAACTGCAAGATTTATGGGTGTTTTGTTTGCTCTAGGGGCTTCCTTACGCCCTTGTTTGCTCTCAAAACCTTTTCCTATCTTCGATTTCCTTAATTTCATGGGGAATCAAAAGATATTCTCTAAAACACATGAAAATCCATAGGGCTTTTGTGAATCCATTTCCTTACTCCCTTCCTTTCATTCTTAATCTTTTCTCATCCGATTTTTTGCTAGAAAAAATTGGGGTTTTCATAGATTCCGAGCTTTCTTACTTTCTTGAAGCCTTTTTCTTGTAGTGATTTATATTTGTCCAGCTTGATGGCATCCGATCGGTTCGATAAACATGGAAGTACTACAATCCACATTACAAAAGTAATGGGCTTGTAAATAGGTACATGTTTGTAATGAGGTTAAGCATGAAGGTATTTTTTGGATGAAACAACCAAAAGTAGGTGATCGAAATCGTAAAGTATGAAATGAGAGAGGTCAAATAGGTGGTTGGAATATGTCTTAGTAGTTTGAAGATGCTTCTTGAGAGATATATGGGAAAGAAAGGCATGATATGGTTGAGGAGGAACATGAGGAGACAACTTAGCAAACAAGGAGATGGTAAAAAAAGAAAAAGAGTGTAGGCTTTGGTAGCATTAGCAATGGAGTTGGTTCTTATTGTACTGTAAGAGCCCTTGCTTGCTTAATAACTATTAGGTGTGGTAGAGGAGTTAGAAGTAGTGCATACCTTTTTCTTCTCACATACGGCTCCAGGAATTCAACTAGGCATTAGATTAACTATGAGTTCAAAGGAGGTAATTAGAAAGTTGATCTAAAGTATGTGGAGTCTATTAATGTTGCAAATTTAATTTTCTTTCAAGACATTATACATGTTACTCTTAATATAAGACCATGTGTGCTTACTTATCATGCTTTTAGGGTATATTATTATAAAAATGGGTTGACACTATACATAAATGGACTTTAGGGAGTTGTGAAAGATTACCAAGAGTAACCTTATAATTTTTCTTTTCTTATTTTTCTTTCTATTTTCTAAGATGTTGTGGATATAGGTGTTAAAAATATTGTTTAATTTGTTACTGATAATTGTGTAAATTTTAGAATAACTAGTAAGATGCTCAAGTCAAACCATGTATCTTTAGTAGACTTATGTATTGTATAGACTTAATGCTTGATGATTTGAGTGAAATGAATGAAATCAAGGGAACTATTAATGCATGCAAAAATGTCATAAAGTTTATTTATAATCATTTGTATGTATCACACTTGATGAGAATCCACGTTGGTGGAAAGAATTGATTAGGCCTTCAATGACAAGATTTGTTGCAAATGTTATTATCATACATAAAAATGCATCGGAAAAGATTTTTATACGATGAATGGGGTTATAGATTAGTACCTTGTATTTTATCAGAAATCCACTTTGATGTCTATTTTGCTTTCTATAACTTAAATGACCTAAATTTCAAAAATTATCACTTTAGTATCTTGTTACTAACGCCATTTGCATGAGATCTCACAGAGAATGTCGGCGTGATATATAACCTGATTTAAGTGTTGATATGGCATGCCTGACGTGACACTAATGTCACTGTCACCTGCTAATGTCACCATCAATTGACATTTCCTAGTGTTGGTGTGGCATTGAAGTTATAATAGCATTAAAACTTCAGTTTAGTATCATGTAGCATCATAAAAATTCACTTTAGTATCTTTTCTCTGTTTTAGTACAAAATTATTAATATTAATTAATATTTAAATAAAAATTAAATATTTAAAAGTGAATTACTATTTAATATTTAAATTTAGTTTATTAATTCAACTTAGAGATAAGAAAACTTCACGAAATGTTTATTAATTCAAATTAAAGCTCATGCTTATGATGTTAGTTATGGGGTACTAAAGTGACAACTTTTAAAACTTATGTCGTTTAAGTTATAGAAAGTGAAATATAAGGTACCAAAATAGATTTTCTGGAAATCATAAGGTTCTAATATGAGGTTTTTCTTATTTTTAATGCTAACTTTTGGGCTAAATGTACTATAGTTTTTAGGATTATTATGCGATTGGCTTGCAATATTTTAAAAGTCATTTCACATCATACAACATGCAACAACAATAACTAAGCCTTTTCCCATACTAGACAGGGTCAGCTCACATCATACAACATGACTTACAAAAAATCAGCCACTGTAAGCATAATGTAATGCGTGAATGCACTGAATTAATAGCTCTCATGCATTCAGGAAGCATGATTATGATCATTTTTGCCTAGAATTATAAAGGTTATGCTTGTAGCCTTGTTAAACATTTTGCAAAATTAAATGTATGTAATAATGTTACAAATTACATTATGCTAAGAAAACTAGTGAAACTTTAGAGGCTTATAAGAAAACAAAGAAGGAAGCGAAAAAGGCTGTCAGTGAAGCGAAAGCTAAAATTTGGGAGGATTTATATAAAAAAACTCAACTCAAAAGAGGGTGAAAGAGATATTTTTAGGATAGCTAGGGCTAGAAATAAGAAAACTAAAGATCTTAATTTTGTTAGATGCATCAAAGGCGAGGATGAAAAAATTCTAGTGGCAAATGATGATATAAGAAATAGATGAAAAAACTATTTTTATAAGCTTTTTAATGAAAATAAAGATGTTAATATTAACTTAGGAGAGTTAGCCAAATCAAAAAAATATATAAACCAAAATTTCTACCGACATATTCAAAAGAATGAAGTCAAAGAGGCTCTTAGACATATGAAGGGTGGGAAATCGGTAGGACCAAACAATATTTCTATAGAAGTTTAGAAAATACTAGGAGAAATAGGAATCACTTGGCTCACAAGACTTTAATGAAATATGGAGAAATCAAAAGATGCCTGAGGAATGGAGAGCGAGTACACTTATACCCATATATAAGAATTGTGCGAATTATCGGGTTATCAAGTTAATGAGTCATACTATGAAATTGTAGGAAAGAATTATCAAACGTAAGTTAAGACAAGTATAAAGTACAACAGAGAACCAATTTGGATTCATGCCAGGCATATCTAGTGTTGAAGCGATTCACCTTTTGAGACGTCTTATGAAACATTTTAGAGAAAAAAAAAAGACCTTTACATGATATTTATTCAACAACAACAACTAAGCCTTTTTCCATACTAGACAGGGTTGGCTATATGGATTCTTTGTTTCCACATATCCTTATCGTGTGCCATGTTAGCAGTTAACTCACAATAAGCTAGATCATTCTTTATTTCCAATACTTTTGCGGTGGTCCTCTACGTCTTTTAATACTTTTTAAATTTAGTTTTTCATACCTTCTTATAGGTTCTTCTTTTGATCTTCTTTCTATATGTCCAAACCATCTTAAACGATATTCTCTCATTTTATCATCATTTGGTGTAACTCTTAATTTGTTTCTAATAACCTCATTTTGTATACGATCTTTTCTTGTATGATCACTCATCCATCTCAACATCTTCATTTCTGTCACAGATATCTTTTATATATGTTGATGATTAACTCCCCAACACTCAAAACCATAAAACATGACAGGCCTAATTGCTCCTCTATAATATTTACCTTTTAACTTTAATGGTATCTTCTTATCACAAAGAGTACCTAATGCTCCTCTCCATTTTAACCAACCAACATTAATTCTATGCGTAACATCTCCATCAATTCTTCCATCACTCTGAAAAATTAACCCTAGGTATTTAAAACTTTCCTTTTGGGGGAGACAATGTGTGCAAATTTTAATTTCTATATCCTTTGAGGTAACCAAATAATCAAACTTATATTCCATATATTCTGTCTTTGTTCTACTAAGTCGGAGGCCTTTGCTTTCGAATGTTTCTCTCCATAGTTCCAATTTTTTATTAACCTTTTCCTTAGACTCCTCCACTAATACAACGTCATGTGCAAATAACATACACCAAGGTACTTCATCTTGAATATGTTTTGTTAACTCATCAATCACCATTATAAATAAGTATGGACTTAAAGTTATCCTTGATGTAACCCAATATTAACTTCAAAGAAGTCTGTCATTCCTTGATGAGTCCTCACACATGTTTTTGCACCATCATACATGTCTCTTATAAGGTTAATGTATGTCAATGGGATACCTCTTTTTTTCAAAGTTCTCCACAGAACCTCTCTCGGTACCCTATCATAAGTTTTTTCGTGATCCATAAATATCATGTGAAGGTATTTCTTTTTTTCTCTAAAATGTTCCATAAGACGTCTCAAAAGGTGAATCGCTTCAACATTTGATCTGCATGGCATGAATCAAAATTGGCTCTCTGTTGTACTTGATATTTGTCTTAACCTACATTCGATAATTCTTCTTGAAAACGTGGTTGCATAGCGAAAAAGAAAAAGATCATACGCAACAAAGAGGAAATTTGGAGATCGGAGGAGGGGGCAAACCTCCAATGGAGGCTGACCCCCTCTTTCTCTCTCTTTCTTAATCCCAGCAACTCAAACCCTATTACAACCTATTAGCCCTTATATAAGGAGCTGGAAAACATAAAATGACCAAAATACCCCTAGTACAGAAAATTAAAAAAATACCCTTAAAAATTCAAACAATTACAATAATACCTAAAAACATCAAATTTACTAAAACTGACTCTAAACTCATATTCTTCAACACCCCCCTCAAGTTGGGAGTGAGATACTACAATCTCCAAACTTGTAAAAGAACTGGTTCTTTCTTCATCACACGTGCACGAGCGATCTCTTCGAGGCTTCTATTAAAATTACTTAACAATCAAGAACACATTGGTAGCACACAACCCTTCTATAGGTGTCGGTTGATCTCTTTCTATTTCTTCTTCTCCATAAAGTGATTCGGCAGCTAAACTTAAAGACTTAAAGTCATGTTTCTTCTACTCTTGAGAAAGCTGATCTTTTGTGATAGGAGGTACTACTCCACCATACACACTTCACATAGCTTTTTTTGCGCCCCTTCACATGGTGGCTGCAGCCGGTGTGTTGGTTGGGTTCCCTCTTTCTACCACTCAAATAACAGAATACAGACATCCGCTTATATTAGTCGGTCTGCGCCCCTTCACATGGTGACTACAGCCGCTTTTCCAGCCTTCCTAGCTGTTTACTTCAGCAACTCAAGGTTTTAACTTTCATGCTTCTTGGTGATACTGTCATATTCTATATCAACAAATTCCTCTGGACTCTTCTATGATTTGCTTTGTCATAAATATGTAGTGAGAAAGACTCATTTTCTACATTCCATCAACAACTCTAAACTCACATTCAGCTGCTTTTCTAATGAAGGCTATCATCACATGCTACTTTATGTCTTTTGAATGGAGGTCGCCCCCTCTTTCTCTCTCTCTTTTTTAATCCCAACAACTCAAACCCTAATACACCCTATCAACCCTTATATAAGGAGCTGTAAAACATAAAATGCCCAAAATACCACTAGTATAGGAAATTACCAAAATGCCCTTACGACTTTGGACAATTACAATAATACCTAAAAACATCAAATTTACTAAAACTAACTCTAAACTCATATTCTTAACAATTCTTTCCCATAATTTCATAGTATGGTTCACACAATTTTGAATGTCTCCCTTGTTCTTATATATGGGTATAAATGTACTTGCTCTCCATTTCTCAGGCATCTTTTGTTTTTTCATATTTTATTAAATAGTTTTGTGAGCCAAGTGATTCCTATTTCTCTTAGTATTTTTCAAACTTCTATAGGAATATTATCTTGTCCTACCGATTTACTACCCTTCATATGTTTAAGAGCCTTTTTGATTTCATTCTTTTGAATACATCGATAGAAATTGTGGTTTATATACTTTTCTGATTTGGCTAACTCTCCTAAGCTAATACTAACATCTTTATTTTCATTAAAAAGCTTATAAAAATAGTTTTTCTATCTATTTCTTATATCATCATTTGCCATTAGAATTTTTTCATCCTCGTATTTGATGCTTCTAACATAATTAAGATCTTTAGTTTTCTTATCTCTAGCCCTAGCTATTCTAAAAATATCTCTTTCACCCTCTTTTGAGTTGAGTTTTTTATATAAATCCTCCCAAATTTTAGCTTTTGCTTCACTCACGGCCTTTTTCGCTTCCTTCTTTGCTTTCTTATAAGCCTCTAAAGTTTCACTGGTTTTCTTAGCATAATGTCATTTCTAACATACCCTCTTTGCCTTTATTTTATTTTGCACTACTTCACTCCACCACCAAGCTTTTTCTTTGTGCTTACACCTAATACATCTTTTGCCACTTTCCTAATATGTATAATCATATTGTTCCACATATCATAGGGTGTACCAACATAATTCCAAACATCTCCTTGAAAGACTTTCTGTTTAAATATATCTTCTTTCTTGCTTTTGAGGTTCCACCATTTAGTCTGAATAGCTCGATGCACTCTTTTCTTCTTTGTCTATTTTTTTATTTGTAAATCCATAACTAAAAGTCGATATTGGGTGGTTTAGCTTTCTCCTGGAATTACCTTGCAATCTTTACAACACACTATCTTTTTTCTACAAATGAAGTAATCAATTTGTGTTTGTGCTAAGCCACTCTTATAAGTAATTAAATGTTCATCTCGTTTTTTGAAGATTGTATTGACTATAAAGAGATCAAATGCCATAGCAAAATTTAAAATTTCCCTACATTCCTCATTTATATCCCCAAAACCAAAGTTTTCATGAATCCCTTGATATCCTAATGCCTCCTTACCGATATGTCCATTTAAGTCTCCTCCTAAACAAATCATCTTCCTTTGTAGAATCTTTTGAAATACCTTATCTAACTCTTTCCAAAAAGTTATCTTTATACTATCTTCTAGTCCTACTTGGGGTGCGTAAGCACAAACTATATTCAAAACCTCTGCTCCTAACACTAATTTTAACGTCATGATTCGGTCATCATATCGTTCTATGTCTACTACACTATCCTTTAAATCTTTATTTATGATAATACCAACTCCGTTTCGAGCCTTTTCTTTACCTGAGTACCATAATTTAAAACTTGTATCCTCTATCTCCTTCGCTTTTTCTCCAACACATTTTGTCATAAAATATGACTCTTTCTCTGAATCATAGTATCTACCACCTCCATTAGCTTACCGGATAATGTTCTGATATTGTAAGAACCAATACGAATCTTATTATCTAGGACTATTCCTTACCCCTCGCATCCATCTATAATAAAAATGCAGAAACCCTCTCTTAAAAATTTTCACTATATTCGGGCGGCAATGTAGCGTGACTAACTTTTTTACCCACACCCATCCATGATGTGGGAACCCTCTCTGCAATTGATTAATTACATTCGAGCAAAAATATAGTGACCCTTGCTTACTTATTACTGCATTCGGGCTCTGCAACACGTCGCTAGGCGGGGACACCCCAAAGCAATGCTCATAATTTTTGTAATCCATGTTATAAAAATCCGATAAAGTTTTACGCTAGCTGTCAAAAGGCTAACACAACCCTCCTCCTTTATCCGGCCTTGGGACCGGCAATGCAAGGGTGATCCCTTAGATATTTTATTGATCTAGAAAAAACCTATGATAGGGTACTGAGGTAGGTTCTTTGGAGAACCTTGGAAGAAAGAGGTATCCCATTGACATACATAAACCTTATAAAAGACATGTACGATGGTGCAAAAACATGTGTGAGGACTCGTGAAGGAATGACATACTTCTTTGAATTTAATATTGGGTTACATCAAGGATCAACTTCAAGTCCATACTTATTTATAATGGTGATTGATGAGTTAACAAAACATATAAATGATATTATGTTAGTGGAGGAGTATAAGAGAAAAGTTAATAGAAAATTGTAACTATGGAGAGAAACATTATAAAGCAAAGGCCTCCGACTTAGTAGGACAAAGACAAAATATATGGAATATAAGTTTAATCATTTGGTTACTTCACATACAACAACAACTACAACAACAACTAAGCCTTTTCCCATACTAGACGGGCAACAACAACTAAGCCTTTTCCCATACTAGACGGGGTCGGCTACATGGATTCTTTGTTTCCACAGATCCCTATCGTGTGTCATGTTAGCACTTAACTCCCAATAAGCTAGATCATTCTTTATTGTTTCTTTCCAACACTTTTGTGGTCGTCCTCTACCTCTTTTAATACTTTCCAAATTTAGTTTTTCTAACCTTCTTACGGGTTCTTCTTTTTATCTTCTTTCTATATGTCTAAACCATCTTAAACGATGTTCTCTCATTTTATCCTCTATTGGTGCCACTCTTAATTTGTTTCTAATAACCTCATTATGTATACGGTCTTTTCTTGTATGACCACTCATCCATCTCAACATCTTCATTTCTGTCACAGACATCTTTTGTACATGTTGATGATTAACTGCCCAACACTCAGAACCATAAAACATGGCAGGCCTAATTGCTGCTCTATAATATTTACCTTTTAACTTTAATGATATCTTCTTATCATAAAGAATACCTGATGTGCCTCTCCATTTTAACCAACCAACATTAATTCTATGTGTGACATCTCCATCAATTCTTCCATCACTCTGAAAAATTGACCCTAGGTATTTAAAACTTTCCTTTTGGGGAATGCAATGTGTGTCAATTTTAATTTCCATGTCCTCTGAAGTAACCAAATGATCAAACTTACATTCCATATATTCTGTCTTTGTTCTACTAAGTCGGAGGCCTTTGCTTTCTAATGTTTCTCTCCATAGTTCCAATTTTCTATTAACTTTTTCCTTAGACTCCTCCACTAATACAATGTCATGTGCAAATAACATACACCAAGGTGCTTCATCTTGAATATGTTTTGTTAACTCATCCATCACCATTATAAATAAGTATGGGCTTAAAGTTGATCCTTGATGTAACCCAATATTAACTTCAAAGAAGTCTGTCGTTCCTTCATGAGTCCTCACACATGTTTTTGCACCATCATACATGTCTCTTATAAGGTTAATATATGTCAATGGGATACCTCTTTTTTCCAAAGTTCTCCAAAGAACCTCCCTCGGTACCCTATCATAAGCTTTTTCTAGATCAATAAATATCATGTGAAGGTCTTTCTTTTTTGCTCTAAAATGTTCCATAAGACGTCTCAAAAGGTGAATCGCTTCAATAGTAGATCTGCCTGGCATGAATCCAAATTGGTTCTCTATTGTACTTGATACTTGTCTTAACCTACATTCGATAATTCTTTCCCATAATTTCATAATATGACTCATTAACTTATACTTCGATAATTCGCACAATTTTGAATGTCTCCCTTGTTCTTATATATGGGTATAAGTGTACTTACTCTCCATTCCTCAGGCATCTTTTGGTTTTTCCATATTTCATTAAATAGTCTAGTGAGCCAAGTGATTCCTATTTCTCCTAGTATTTTCCAAACTTCTATAGGAATATTATCTGGTCCTACCAATTTACCACCATTCATATGTTTAAGAGCCTCTTTGACTTCATTCTTTTGAATATGTCGATAGAAATTGTGGTTTATATACTTTTCTAACTTAGCTAAATCTCCTAAACTAATACTAATATCTTTATTTTCATTAAAAAGATTATAAAAATAGTTTTTCCATCTATTTCTTATATCATCATTTACCACTAGAATTTCTTTTATGCATCTAACATAATTTAGATCTTTCGTTTTCTTATCTCTAGCCCTAGCTATCCTAAAAATATCTCTTTCACCCTCTTTTGAGTTGAGTTTTTTATATAAGTCCTCCCAAATCTTAGCTTTTGCTTCACTAACGACCTTTTTTGCTTTCTTATAAGCTTCTAAAGTTTCACTAGTTTTCTTAGCATAATGTAATTTGTAACATGCCCTCTTTGCCTTTATTTTATTTTGCACTACTTCACTCCACCACCAAGCTTCTTTTTGTGCCGGTACACCTCCCTTAGATACCCCTAACACATCTTTCACAACTTTCCTAATATGTATAGCCATATTGTTCCACATATCACAGGGTGTGCCAACATAATTCCAAACATCTCCTTATAGGACTTTCTGTTTAAATATATCTTCTTTCTCGCTTTTGAGGTTCCACCATTTAGTCCGAATACCTCGATGCACTCTTTTCTTCTTTGTCCACTTTTTTATTTATAAATCCATAACTAAAAGTCGATGTTGGGTGGTTAAGCTTTCTCCTGGAATTACCTTACAATCTTTACAACACGCTCTATCTTTTTTTCTACAAATAAAGTAATCAATTTGTGTTTGCGATAAGCCACTCTTATAAGTAATTAAATGTTCATCTCGTTTTTTGAAGATTGTATTGACTATAAAGAAATCAAATGCCATAGCAAAATTTAAAATCTCCCTACCTTCCTCATTTATATCCCCAAAACCAAAGTTTTCATGAATCCCTTGATATCCTAATGCCTCTTTACCAACATGTCCATTTAAATCTCCTCCTAAACAAATCATCTCCCTTTGTGGAATCTTTTGAAACACCTTATCTAACTCTTCCCAAAAAACTGTCTTTATACTATCTTCTAGTCCTACTTGGGGTGCGTAAGCACAAACTATATTCAAAACCTTTGCTCCTAACACTAATTTCAACGTTATGATTCGGTCACCATATCGTTGTATGTCTACTACACTCTCCTTTAAATCTTTATTTATGATAATACCAACTCCGTTTCGAGCCTTTTCTTTACCTGAGTACCATAATTTAAAACCCGTATCCTCTATCTCCTTTGCTTTTTCTCCAACCCATTGTCTCTTGTAAACATAGAATATGAATCTTTCTCCGAATCATAGTATCTACCACCTCCATTAGCTTACCGGATAATGTTTCGATATTCCAAGAGCCAATACGAATCTTATTATCTAGGACTAGCTTCCTTACCCCCGCATCCGTCCATAATCAAAATGCGGAGACCCTCTCTGAAAAATTTTCATTACATTCGGGCGGCAATGTAGCGGGACTAACTTCTTTACCCACACCCGTCTATGATGTGGGAACCCTCTCTACAATTGATTCTCTATATTCGGGCGAAAATGTAGTGGCACTTGCTTACTTCTTACTGCATTCGGGCTCTGCAGCACGTCGCTAGGCGGGGACGCCCCAAAGTAATGCTCATAATTTTTGTAATCCATGTTATAAAAATCCGACAAAGTTTAACGCTGGCTGTCGGAAGCCTAACACAACCCTCCTTTATCCGGGCTTGGGACCGGCAATGCAAGGGTGATCCCTTACATGGGCGGAGTTTATTTGGTTACTTCACATGACATAAAAATTAAAATTGGCACACTTTTCATCCCCCAAAGGAAAGTTTTAAATACCTAGTGTTAATTTTTCAAAGTGATGGAAGAATTGATGGATATGTTATGCATAAAATTAATACTGGTTGGTTAAAATAGAAAGGAGCATAAGGTATTCTTTATGATAAGAAGATACCATTAAAGTTAAAAGGTAAATATTATAGAGAAGCAATTAGACCTGCCATGTTTTATGGTTCTGAATGTTGGACACTTAATCGTCAACATATATAAAGATCTCTGTGACAGAAATGAAGTTGTTCAGATTGATGAGTGGTCGTACAAGAAAAGACCGTATACATAATGAGCTTATTAGAATCAAAGGAGTTGCACCAATAGAGGATAAAATGAAAGAATATCGTTTAAGATGGTTTGGACATATAAAAAGAAGATCAAAAGAAAAACCTATAAGAAGGTATGAAAAACTAGATTTTGAAAGTATTAAAAGAGGTAGTGGACGACCACAAAAGTGTTGGAAAGAAACAATAAAGAATGATCCAGTTTATTGTGAGTTAATTGCTAATATGACACATGATAGAGCTTCGTGGAAACAAAGAATCCATGTAGCCGATCTCATCCAGTATGGTAAAGGCTTAGTTATTGTTGTATAGAGTATGGTTAAACAAAAACAATCATTGAAGAGAATGTTTTTCTTAGATGAGTGCAATAGTTTGTGGAGTACATTTTGGAACTCATGTGTTAGACTATTAAGGATATCATATTTTTTAGTTAAAGTTTTGATATTGATAGTAATGAGAAGCCATCTATGGTCTATATTTATGAAGCTATGGATAAAGGTAAAAAAGCTATTAGAAGCAATTTTAATGAAAGAAAGAGAGATTGTATACCTGTATAGATGATTATCGATAATAGATGGAATAAACCAGTTGCTTCAACTTATTCATGGAGTTACTGCCTAAATTCAACATTTAGATATTCTGCAAGCTTTAAAAGGGATGATGAGGTTAATCGAGGTATCATTGATTGTATAGACATATTGGTCGATGATGAGGGTAGAGCATATGGTATATATCGAGAGATAAAGATCTATGATAATGTTCTTCATTTGATGGGTTTGCTTGTAGCCATTTGCAACCGCACTAATATGTTACTGATAAATATATGAATAATTTATTTTATAAGTTTCTTAAATCTTATATTTATTGGACAATAACGAGACGAATAACACTGGTCCCAATTACCTCATCCAAATTCATAACTTGGTTGCATTTGCATTGTTATACATGTGATTTCCACTTTAAAAATTGAATTATGGTTAATCTGCATCTTGATTACCAAGTAAAGTGATAGGGATTAGGTGATTTTATTTGCTTAGTTAAAAAATGCTGGCATCATTTTATTGGTTTAAATGAAAACTATCATCACTGGCAGGAAATCAATTCGTTATAGTGTCATTCTCTCCCACTCTTCTTTATGCAGCATTAAGGTAGTTATATTGTCTTTTGGTACTTAAACATGTTTAATTGGTTCAATGCACATGAACAATGGTTTATCCTCTGTTCTCTCAGACTGAAACTTTTTCACCTACGAGGCATAAATTCTGGTTGTTAGCTATTTTCGTTTAAGTCTGACAACTGAACAGTGCAAATTAGTGCACTATTAGTGAGGCAACTCTTCCAAAATATGGAGACAATGAACTGGGTACCTGCTCCTGGTTTTCTTCAAAAATTATGTCTAGTGGTTGAAGGTTGTGACTTGCAGCATGTTATTAGTTATTACTGAATTAATTACTTTCAGGTCCTGTTGTCATGGATATTTCGGGGTTTACCGAGAAAGGTTTCAAGCGAAAACTTGCTGTGCAGGCCCTCTTTGGGAAGATATTTTATTTGTCAGAGGTAAATAACTAATTTTATTTTCTACTCTGAAGGGCATGGTTCACCAAAAAAGAACTCTAACGTATCACATACCGTAGGACCCTTTTTTCCATTCTGCCATGCGCCTCAGTTCTTTCTTTATTTAGGTGTCATTTTCACATAACTTGAAGTCAAATTCATAAGAAATAAATCCACATTAAATAGTGATAACTTGGCATGTAGTTGATTTTTGTTATTGACATTATCTTCTACTCTTTATTAGCTCCAGGAGTTCTGCGGCAGAGATAGCTCCCTAATTATCAAAGAGATATTTGGCGTGACAGAGTAAGCCGATGTTCTTAATTATTTTATGTTTGCCTCAATTTGTAAGTCTTGTTTTTCAATTAATTCTTGAGTGGACTTGGCAAAGCATCAAGTCATGACTTACTGGGTCAATACAGTGATTTGGAGTTGTGTGGTTGCCAGTCTTAGCCTTTGGGCCTATGCAAGGCTTTAAAATGATCAATTTATCGGATTTTACAAGGGTCTGTAAGTGGTCTTATGATGGCTCACCGAAGTGTGCTTATGCTGTATTATTCGGCGGTGATCATCGCTTAAACTATAGGTTGCTAAACAAATGATATATGCGTGCTTGCTAGCTGTGGCATGTACCTGTTTTGCATGCATATATGCGTGCTTGCTAGCTGCTTGTGATCATGTGTACTGTACTACCTTTTTCTGCAAATAGATGCAAGTGACTAGGCTAAGCCACAACCATCATACGAAAGCCGTGCCAGGGTAAAACTGTTGTCATTATCAATCTTTTGCAATTGCTAAGTTGCTCATCTTATGCATCCAGTAAAAGGTCAATCCTTCCAGAATCAACCTGGTCACAGTTGGCGAGTTGTCAGATGGGCTGTGCCAAATTATTCTCTTTTTTCATTATTTTCATTTTTTGTGCTACACAGTGAAGATGCAGACGGTCTACGAATCCACACACTTTCAGAAGGTGGGGACATGGATTCACTCCAGAAGATGGTGGATGGTCCAGACTCAGATGCAGTTAGTGAGGCATCGTCATCAGGGACATGATTGAGACACTGAACTCTTACAGCAAGTTGGAGAATCGTCGAAAAAAACAGCTGCTAAAATTGCTCATTTTTAGTGTAAATTATTATGCAAAGTTATTGATGGATGAAGTTTATTGTGCTATGAAATTTTGGTAAATACAGGCTTTTAATAATATGAGCATACTTGTTGAGAATATATGTATATGTTGTTTTAAGTATTATTTCTGTAATTTCTAATAGTTGGGTATTATTGTAATTGCTCTGAGTATTAAGGGTATTTTGGTAACTTTATGTTTTACAGCCCATTATATATGGGCTGAAAGTTTGTATTAGGGTTAAGAGTCCGGTTAATAGAGAGTGAGAAAGAGAGGGGGGCAGGCTCTCCAATGGAGGGCCTGCCCCCTCCTTCAAATCTCCATTTTGTTACTCATGAATGTTTATTCTACTGCACTATCGAAGAATTTAAACTTGATATTAGAGTGGGATTTGATTGATGGGAGCAGAAGATGGTTATATAGCTACTGAGTGGACAACCTACAACAATACTGCTTCCATATATATGGACGCGTGGATGGGAAAAAAAAGGGGGCATTGAAGGAACTCGAGAGTAGAATGGGTCTTCAGTTTTTTTTTTTTTTGCATATCAATATCCGATCACATTGTGTGGTTATTAGTATTAAGATAGTGCGAAGAAACAGAAGCGGTCATCCAAAGGCCATGGGCCACCAAATTATGATTCTTGTTCTTCGGCCTGGCATTTTATGAATATGTGGTTGATCGCGAGGGTCTCTGCATTTTGATTATGGACGGATGCGGGGGGTTAAGAAGCTAGTCCTAGATAATAAGATTCGTATTGGTTCTTGGAATATCGAAACATTATCCGGTAAACTAATGGAGGTGGTAGATACTATGATTCGGAGAAAGATTCATATTCTATGTTTACAAGAGACAAAATGGGTTGGAGAAAAAGCAAATGAGATAGAGGATACAAGTTTTAAATTATGGTACCCGGGTAAAGAAAAAGCTCGAAACGGAGTTGATATTATCATAAATAAATATTTAAAGGAGAGTGTAGTAGACATACAACAATATGATGATCGAATTATAACGTTGAAATTAGTGTTAGGAACAGAGGTTTTGAATATAGTTTGTGCTTACGCACCCCAAGTAGGACTAGAAGATAGTATAAAGACAGTTTTTTTGGAAGAGTTAGATAAGGTGTTTCAAAAGATTCCACAAAGGAAGATGATTTGTTTAGGAGGAGATTTAAATGGACATGTCGGTAAAGAGGCATTAGGATATCAAGGGATTCATGAAAACTTTGGTTTTGGGGATATAAATGAGGAAGGTAGGGAGATTTTAAATTTTGCTATGGCATTTGATCTCTTTATAGTCAATACAATCTTCAAAAAACGAGATGAACATTTAATTACTTATAAGAGTGGCTTATCGCAAACACAAATTGATTACTTTATTTGTAGAAAAAAAGATAGAGCGTGTTGTAAAGATTGTAAGGTAATTCCAGGAGAAAGCTTAACCACCCAACATCGACTTTTAGTTATGGATTTATAAATAAAAAAGTGGACAAAGAAGAAAAGAGTGCATCGAGGTATTCGGACTAAATGGTGGAACCTCAAAAGCGAGAAAGAAGATATATTTAAACAGAAAGTCCTACAAGGAGATGTTTGGAATTATGTTGGCACACCCTGTGATATGTGGAACAATATGGCTATACATATTAGGAAAGTTGTGAAAGATGTGTTAGGGGTATCTAAGGGAGGTGTACCGGCACAAAAAGAAGCTTGGTGGTGGAGTGAAGTAGTGCAAAATAAAATAAAGGCAAAGAGGGCATGTTACAAATCACATTATGCTAAGAAAACTAGTGAAACTTTAGAAGCTTATAAGAAAGCAAAAAAGGCCGTTAGTGAAGCAAAAGCTAAGATTTGGGAGGACTTATATAAAAAACTCAACTCAAAAGAGGGTGAAAGAGATATTTTTAGGATAGCTAGGGCTAGAGATAAGAAAACGAAAGATCTAAATTATGTTAGATGCATAAAAGAAATTCTAGTGGTAAATGATGATATAAGAAATAGATGGAAAAACTATTTTTATAATCTTTTTAATGAAAATAAAGATGTTAGTATTAGTTTAGGAGATTTAGCCAACTCAGAAAAGTATATAAACCACAATTTCTACCGACGTATTCAAAAGAATGAAGTCAAAGAGGCTCTTAAACATATGAAGGGTGGTAAATCAGTAGGACCAGATAATATTCCTATAGAAGTTTGGAAAATACTAGGAGAAATAGGAATCACTTGGCTCACAAGACTATTTAATGAAATATGGAAAAACCAAAAGATACCCGAGGAATGGAGAGTAAGTACACTTATACCCATATATAAGAACAAGGGAGACATTCAAAATTGTGCGAATTATCGAGGTATCAAGTTAATGAGTCATACTATGAAATTATGGGAAAGAATTATCGAGCGTAGGTTAAGACAAGTATCAAGTACAACAGAGAACCAATTTAGGTTCATGCCAGGCAGATCTACTATTGAAGCGATTCACCTTTTAAGACGTCTTATGGAACATTTTAGAGCAAAAAAGAAAGACCTTCACATGATATTTATTGATCTAGAAAAAGCTTATGATAAGGTACCGCGGGAGGTTCTTTGGAGAACTTTGGAAAAAAGAGGTATTCCATTGATATATATTAACCTTATAAGAGATATGTATGATGGTGCAAAAACATGTGTGAGGACTCATGAAGGAACGACAGACTTCTTTGAAGTTTATATTGGGTTACATCAAGGATCAACTTTAAGCCCATACTTATTTATAATGGTGATGGATGAGTTAACAAAACATATTCAAGATGAAGTACCTTGGTGTATGTTATTTGCAGATGACATTGTATTAGTGGAGGAGTCTAAGGAAAAAGTTAATAGAAAATTGGAACTATGGAGAGAAACATTAGAAAGCAAAGGCCTCCGACTTAGTAGAACAAAGACAGAATATATGGAATGTAAGTTTGATCATTTGGTTACCTCAGGGGACATAGAAATTAAAATTGACACACATTGCATTCCCCAAAAGGAAAGTCTAAATACCTAGGGTCAATTTTTCAGAGTGATGGAAGAATTTATGCAGATGTTACGCATAGAATTAATGCTGGTTGGTTAAAATGGAGATGAGCATCATGTATTCTTTGTGATAAGAAGATATCATTAAAGTTAAAAGGTAAATATTATAGAGCAGCAGTTAGGCCAGCCATGTTTTATGGTTATGAGTATTGGGCAGTTAATCATCAACATGTACAAAAGATGTTTTTGACAGAAATGAAGATGTCGAGATGGATGAGTGGTCATACAAGAAAAGATTGTATGCATAATGAGGTTATTAGAAACAAATTAGGAGTGGCACCAATAGAGGATAAAATGAGAGAATATCATTTAAGATGGTTTGGACATATAGAAAGAAGATCAAAAGAAGAACCTATAAGAAGGTTAGAAAAACTAAATTTGGAAAGTATTAAAAGAGGTAGAGGATGATCACAACACTGTTGGAAAGAAACAATAAAGAATGATCTAGCTTATTATGAGTTAACTGCTAACATGGCGCAAGATAGGGATCTGTGGAAACAAAGAATCCATGTAGCTGACCCCGTCTAGTATGGGAAATGGCTTAGTTGTTGTTGTTGTTGTTGTTTGTTGTGGTTGATCGCGAGGCTCCAGATTCTTCTTGGTTGTCAAGTACATTGAGTTCTTAGCTTGTACTTGGATGTTCATACTATTGTGCTTCATGGCAATGTTGAAAGTTATGGCAAACACTTTGAAGATCTTGTCGTAGTGGGCACTCATTATCGGGTTGCAGTAAAAAAAATTCATTCAGTAAAAAAATTCATTCTACATATGACATGAGACTTCCTAATATATTGAGTTGTGCTTACTTAAAAGGCAATCGAATAGCAAAGAGGTTGGCAAAGACACCCTAGTTTTTGACATGCTGGAACTGTCAATATTTTTTTATTCCAAAAGAGAGGCATTATCAGCTAGATGATGAAAAACTAAGGTGCCTTGGTGAGTGCATGCTGGATTCATGGTGATGTAGAATTGGGAGATAGAAGAGATTATGAGACTGCCACCAAGAGACAGTGGATATGATTGTTGATTTTTCTAATATGGCTAACATATGATCATTGCTGATTGATTGTGGAAGATTGATTAGTGGAGGATGGTGCTAGAAGATGAGGAAAATCTATTTGTTTTGCATGCAAATGTAAAAGGAAGATTTGAATCTTTTGAGAAAGGTAATTTTATTTTTTTTGAATTTCAAATGCTGGAAATGAAAGTTACAGATTACTTTTCTTGATTTTGTGGAAAACAAACCAGAAAGGTAGATATGGAAAGTAGATTTCCCGATTTTGTGGGAAGGAAAGCTGAAAATTAGTTATGGAAGATAACTTTCACGGTTTTATGAATATACAACGACAACAGTTACAGAGAAAATGGTAAACGGGGTCGGTTAGATTTTATGAATATATATATAAAACCAAAAAGAAGTATTATCCCCACGTTTTTAAGAAAAGAAAATGGTAACTGTTGTCCATCATCTACATAAAGAAAGTTACTAGAGAGAAAAGAATAATAGAAAAAGGGAGATGATTAGTTACCTCTTGGGTCCCATCCTTCCCACAGTTTGTAGAGTACATCCTCAGATAATCGTAAGACATGAAGTCATCAAGCTTTTAGAGTTGCTAAAATGCTCAAAAAAGTGAAAATCAATTTGAACTTTAATATCTAAACTGATGAAGGAATTGCCATCCACATTTGGGTTTTCTGTGAGCCGCACTACCCGATCTCCAAGAATAGGGGAGAAAGATGGAGTTCATTATCACTTCACTGAGCGAGATAAGATGGAGAATGATATAAGAGAGGGAAAATTCCTTGAATCAGTCGTTGTGCATGGGAATGTTTATGGTACAAGTATTGAAGCCGTGAAGGTAGTGACAGATGCTGGAAAGAGATGTATCATGGACATTGATGTTCAAGGTCTCTTAAAATGAGCTCCCTCGAGGCAATGTTCATTTTTATCTGCCCCCATCATTTGAAGAGCTTGAGAAGCGTCTCCGTAATAGGGGAATTGAAACAGAGGAACATATCTAGAAGCGACTGAGAAATGCAAAAACAGAGCTTGGTCAATGATGATCTTGAAGAAAATTTTGAGCTGATAGTCTTTTTCCAGTCGTTGGTGGTGCAAGCATGGTTGCCAAGGTAACAAGAGACCAGAAACAACTCTCAGGATGTGCAACAAGAGATTGACCCAAATGAACTGTCTTATGAGGAATTGCCTGCCTTGGGTGAGGTAGTCGGAAACGAGAGCAAGGGATTGACTGAAGATATGATTCCTTCATTGCCTTCCTCTAATTATAATCCAACTGAACATCTGAACAATGCGTGAATAGGTGCTTGATGAAACAACATTAAACATCCATTGCTATTGAAACATAAAGCGCTCATGGAGTTCAGAGATGAGAGAATCAAATACATCTCTCCGGGAGGTGCAAGGGAGTCTTCTTTTTACTCTCTGGTCTTCTTCATGGATATGGAGTTCTGGGGCATCGAGGTCAAGTCGGGCCAGTTAGTGAAGTGTGATCCTGGGGAACATAACTATGTGCACCTCTCCCAGGTGGCTCTTGGGGAGATTAAAAAAGGAAAAACAGAATGACAATACCAATTTATGTGAAGATTGATGATAAGAAACTCATCATAGGATCACTTTCTACTGAAAAGTGTACCCAACACTTGGTATTTGAAAAGGAATTTGAATTATCTCATAACTGGAAAAGTGGGAGCATTGATGAGGAAGATGATGATGATGATGTTCATACTGAGATTCAGAGGAGATGATTCAAGAGGGGTTGAACCTGGTTGTGAAAAGCAAAATTGGGAGACTTGAGATCAAAACTGAGCAACTTAAACAAGCCACTGGCAAAGCCAAGGCAGTCAAACCTAATACTGGTATGGTACAAGACAAGTCAAATGTTGAAATAGATGTGGAAGATGATGACGAGGATATGGTTGGTAGTGATGTGAGTGATGATTATGAGGAGGACGAGAGTGACAGTTTAGATGAAGATACCGATTCTTCCAAGTTTACATAAAAAGAGTTACTATGAATGCTGAAAATTACAATCATAAGGACTGCACAAATGATTATATTTGCAGCCAGTGAAGTTGTAGGAATTTACAGTTATGAAAGTTGCTTGAAAAACAATCATAAAGGTTGAATTTAAGAATTGTTGCAGTTAAAAAAAGGTTGTTAAAAAATTATCGCAACCATGAAGCTGTTGAAGATGACCAAACATGAAAGTTGAGTTTAAAATATTGCAGCTAAGAAGGCACAGAAAAATTAGAGAAGAAAGAGAGGGCAGTGACTCTTAGGGGGGACTGCACATACCAAATTCCATCTTGTACATTATGTTGTGTAAGAATGCACAAAAAAATATAAAGAAGAAAGAGTGGGCGGTGGCTCTTAGAAGAGTGTCAATGCCAAATTCCATCTTCTATATTATGTTGTGTAAGCACCAACTGCAACCATAAAGACGCAAAAAATGTATATAGTAGAGATTAGAATTTCATAAATGAAAAGAAGAAAAAGATAAAGGTGGTCCCATTCCATCTTCTAATGATTGAAAAGAAGAAAGTGATAGAGGCGGCCTAATTTCATCTTCTATATGTTTGGAGACCATACTTTATGATTGAAAGAAAAAAGTGAGAGAGAGGGACGACTGCATCATAATAGTCAGCCTATCCAATTCCATCTTCTATTAAGTGTTTGGTTGGTGGTTTGATCATCATAATGATCCATAAGTGTGGTGAAGTAAAAACAAGTGTTTCAGCTAGTGTGTGCAACCATGAAGGTTGTTAAAAAAATATTGTAGTCAAGAAGGTTGCTTGAAAATGGACAGCGAAGAGGGCTGTAAAATTTAGAAAATATGAAGTCATATGTAGTGAGTGTTTTCTTATTTGGTCAAACAACAAAAATACAAATAAAAGAAAAAGACAAAGTGCAGCAAATCAGTTTACCTTTCACTATATTTGCATGATAAATCAAATCATAGGAAAGACGAGAGAAATTTGTTGGTATAGACGTGACAATATTACCAATAAACATGAAAATTAAAACTTTGAGTTGCTGAAGTAAATAGTCAAAGGAGGGCTGGAGAAGCGGCTGCAACCTCTATGTGAAGGGGCAAAGACCGACTAGTATGAGCACCGACTAGTATGAGCAGAAGTGTTTATTATGCTATTTTAGTGGTAGAGAGGACACCTAACTAACACACCGACAACAACTATCATGTGAAGGGTGCAAAAAAAGTCGTGTAAAGTGTGTATGGTGGAGATAGTACCTTCTATCATAAAAGGTTAACTTTCTCAAGAGTAGGAAATCATGACTTTTAAAATGTAATTGCCTAATCATTTCATGGAAAAGAACAAATAGAGGGAGTAACCGACACCAATAGAAGGGTCGTGTGCTACTCATGTATTCTTGATTGTTAAGGTTGATTTAAAGAAGCCTCATAGAGATCAGTAGTACACGTGTGGTGAAGAAGGAACCAATTTTTTGGCAAGTTTGGAGTTCTAAGTATCTTACTCTCAACTTTAGGGGGTGTTGAGAATATATGTATATACTGTTTTAAGTGTTATTTCTGTAATTTCTAATAGTTGGATATTATTGTAATTGCCTGAAGTACTAAGGGTATTTTAGTAATTTTCTATTGTACAGTCCATTATATAAGGGTTAGGAGTTTGTATTAGGGTTAAGAGTCTGATTAATAGAAAGTGAGAAAGAGAAGGGGGCGACCTTTATTGGAGGGTTTGCCCCTCCTTCAAATCTCCATTTTATTACTCTTTAATGTGACTTGATTAAGAGTGGGCCTAGAAAACTTTTCAATTAGTAATTTCATATTATAGAAAGAATCTAAATAAAATAATACAGATACCCTGATATTTTTCATTTGAAGTAACTAGCTGCTTTATATGAAGTAAAATCAATCCACAATCATTCATGTTTTCCATGGGTGTGTTGGATAAGGGGATGGAGTTATCATTGATATTTAAGGTAAGCAACTTTAGCGTCCTACCCAACAAACAATACATATAACAAAAAAATTTGCAGTAGATAGCCTTATTTATGTGCCTACTCAGTTATTTTTCCAAATGTCAACTAGCGACCACACCAAATATTGACATTTTCTTATAAATTTGGATCAAGCTCCTCATTGTTTGAAAATGCAAACCAAGTTGGCGATAATGTTTTCTTGTCCAAGTCTATGATTAATCATGGAAAGATAATTCTTAATGTTTGTGTCCCTCAAAGAAGTTCTCTATTACATTTATGTTTGAGTATTAAGAGATATAGAATACGTTGCTTTGCAAATTGGCATGCATGTTGGATGATGAGAGTAAAATGCATGTTTATATTGACAGTATATGTGATAATATTTTCAACTATAAGCTTGAAGTACGGAGTGAAACTTTAGAAACAAAGATTTTTGGTTAGTATAAAAAAGATATATATCACATAACTTTGTTACCGGAAAGACAACTTAAATACTCTTAATGTAAGAAATTGATGGCTGTGTTAAAGAATTAATATGGAGTACATCTTACACAAACCTCTCAACTGAAATAGACATATGTCATAGAAGTTAAAATTGGTGCAGTGTGCCAAGAAAGGCAATTTTAAATATTTAATCAAAGAATTAATGGTGACGCTACATACAGGTTGGTTAAAATAGAAGTATGCATAAATAGTTTGTGTATAAAAATTAAAAGATAAATATTATAAGGTAGGTGCCAAGCTGTTGCATGATCAACTGATAACATGTCCCAAGATGTTCGTGATCAATTTACGAGCCAATATGAATTTTGAAAGAATCTGAAGCCTGGGATGTTGAACCAAAACCTTATAACCGATTCCATCTAGTATGGGAAAAAGCTTACTTGTTGTTGTGAACTTGTAGCCACAATATATACATATACAAAACCACGGAGAACAACCTCTAACATGCTTCTACCAAAAAAATCATATCCCCTAACTCAACCAAAGCATAAATCATATCTAAATGCATCTCAAAAATCAATAGTCTATATGTAAGAATCCAAGTCATCTCATTTAGTTTCTAATTATGGATTCCTAAAGCTAACTTTAGCCCTCAATCACTCCTTAGTGTGATCTCTAAACATCAATAAAATCCTGTGTTAAAATTCACTTCATTGAGTCCAATGCTTCAAATTAGGCTCGAAACCTAGGACCTAAAATAGTCAAAAGAAATACATCCAAGTCTAAAGCAACTTGATTGGATCCAAACAAAACCTAAATCTAACTTGGTATGACAAACCAGACTAAAAAAATCCCACGAACACGTAGTCCTCATGATGTCATGCTGATGTCATTGTTCAAGGACTTGTCACATGAACACAATTTTAGTGTGGTCTAGACACATCACCAGATATTTAAGCAGGAAACATTAATATTTTAAAACATCTTGAATCTTATTTCAGATTTTGAGACAAGGTCAACACTAGAGATGTTTATGTGGTGGGGTGGGGACTTCAACCTTGTTCCCATCTCCGTCTCCATTGAAAACCAAAAATGCCTCATCTATGTCTTATGTTTCCACGAAGACCTGTAGGAAAAAATAGGATGCTTAAACAAAGGTTGGAACTCACTTCTAATTTGTTTTATTTTTTAGAATCAATTAGAAGAAATTCTCGAATTAAAAAAATTAATACTTTCTTTTATTTATTTTCACTTCTAATTTGTTTTATTTTTTAGAATCAATTAAAAAAAGGTTTGAGGTCGGTTTTTTTGGGTAGAAAGATTCTCGTCCGGGGTTTCCTTGTTCTCTTTGTCCCATCTCAGTTTTTACTCCTCAAATCCACCTAGTTTGGGGCAAGTCCATGTGAAGATCTCCTCCCCGTGAAGTTCCGTAGTCGATACCGAAATTATCTTAATGACTCACCTGCCCATTAACATCCCTAGTCGACACATGAACACAAATCGTCTTAACGACTCGACACGAGAGAACTGGGCCGCCCAATGACTCAGTCTTAGCCGCATCGTTGGGCCCACTATTGATGTTGGTTTCTGCTACCGATTTCAGCGGATTCCGGTCACCGCAAATGACCATTGATGGTCCCCTTGGTACAGTTGCTCTTCCGCCTACCTTTGTCCTCAATCAATAGCTGTAGGCGGCATCGTATTTTGCTGGAAAAGCGGTGGAACCCAATCAAGGGTTCCAACTAGTTCTTTTTTCTTCTTTCTTGAAACTAAACATCGTTTTACTATGAATCCCAACTCGACAGAGTCCAACTACAACCCTAGAACCTTGGCTCGAACCCCCATTTTCCTTTGATACCAACCGAGAGTGTTATCGTTGCCCACCTTGCCGAAAAAAGCAAAAAAGAACAACTCGGCGAGTCCACTCGTTTCATTCAAGTCAAGCGGCATTAATGGCTGCTAATGGATAACAGTAAACCTCGGAAGTAGACCCTTGCCTGCAAGGGTTTTCCTTATTAACAAATGCTGTCTTCAACCCTCTTTTTTCTTTTATTTGGGTTTGCCACGCGTTCGGGTCTTGAAGGCGCAGTCCAGTAGGGGAGACCACCATGTGTGTGTTTATTATATACAAAAAGCAACATACAATGGTCCCAATGTGTATTAATGTTTCCTCTACTGCACCTGTTGCTAATTAACTTTCATCCCTGGAGGAAATGACGAGTATGTTCAACATTGGATAAGTTGCAGAATTTTAAGAATTCTTAGTTAAGTATGTAAGAGAACATGGTCATGATCAGGCACTGGTAACTTTTTGAAGCCTAGTTTTGAGTCAAAACAGGTTCAAAACCCTCTTGATGCCTTCTAACAGGGACCCTTTGTTATAACTCTCGTTGAATCATGGTTTGTAAGGTTTTTGACTTTTCTAAAAAATTAAAAGTCAAAATGTTTCAACTAGAATCGATTGAGCCATAACCCTTCTTCGTAAGAATGTATACTTAGTGACTGGAACTCCTCTGGTATCTATACTAAAATCAGATTATGTTTCTTCTATCTCAATTTCTCAAACTCATATTTGAGTTATTTTTAATTTATTGGAAATAGATGATATGAGCTTCCACACATCAAAAAATCAAAAAAGCCCACCTAAAATGAATTTTTGGTAAGTTTTACAACTCACGGTAGACAAAGGATAAGTTAATAGCTATGAGTTTAATTATGCATCTAAAAAAATATGAAGGAGAATGAAATAGAAATTTCTAAGGATAAGGAAAAAGGTTATGGTTATGAACTACAAACAACAAAGGAAAATGAATAAGATGTAAACGAAACCAAGTAGATGATTCTATGGAGATGTCTTGTGAACTACAAATAAGTTGATGACTAGTTAACAAGTACGTGCGTAATTTTAAATGGTGTTCAGTCATATTTATTAATAGGTTATTATTTTCCCAGCATCAATTTTCAGGCTCCTTCGATTTCTTGCGTATGCCCATATTAATACTTGGAATGACTTTTTAAATCCCATCATGAGTATACACTTTCTAAACTACCAACTACCAGCAAGAACATCACACACACATATATATAGTGTGCGTTAAGCGTTCGCCCTACAGTAAGAGTATTTTACATGGCGTGTCTTGAGAACTGCTGTGCATGGAAGCGTGTTTGCTGTGATGTTGGGGACTAACTAAAGGAGAATCTGTTGAGGCTTGACCGTCTTGACGAAAGAAAAAGGGGCATCTGCAGTTTCACCCAAAAAGGTTAAGGACATACAAAATGCCAGTCGGGTGTAACCTCCTGACAAAACAATTTAGATTGTTTTCTTTCATACTTTTTCCTGAGAGGTTTTGTTGAATTCACTTTGGGAGGCCATCGATCTTAGATCGTTTCCAATAAGAAGAAAGAGTTACATGGAGCTTTCCGACTAAAACGCACACTGGTGCATGATCTGGTGCCTGTTCGCACTACTTCACTCACCTCTCGTGCATCAAAATACATTTTTATCTAAGCAACTGCGTAGAATGGTTCGCCTAAAATTATTTCATTCCGAGATGGAACCAAGAAGAGACGCGAGCTTTGCGTCGGACCATCTGCACACATGTGCATGATAAGCCAAGTTTCAGCGTCAGGAGTAAAAATAAGAACAGACACCTAAGGAATAATGCATGTTACTTGGTTTACACCTTTCCACTACGTGTCATGCTTACTGATAATACAACTATCCACATGTCAAAAAGCAGCTCTTCCGACCCTGTTTTAAAACATCTCACTTCCCCACCCCTGGCGCAAATTCAATTTGCATGCCTTACCGGAGCTCGCCGAAATTCTCTTCCTAGGATCAAACGATGCGCCGGTTCGCGGTTGGAAGGGCGGAGGACGCCACTCACCCAGACACCATGCGTGCTGCTTTGTCCGAGTTCATTTCCACACTCATCTTCGTCTTTGCGGCTGAAGGAGCCGTTCTTGCTCACGGTAAGCAGCATTAGAACCTTCTGCAAGCTCGTGTGTTGTTTAGCACATCGAACTCAACAGTCGATATTACGTTTCCCTCTTTTGCCCCAGAAGGTTGGTTGTTTCATGGCACTCACTTCCATCCTTCATAAATCGCTTTGACATAAGTGACGGTTGCTTATGCCGCAACTCAGATTAGGAGTTTGTCCGAAGATTTTTCCTCTGCCCCTTAACGGAATTTGCTTGCTTGGTGAAACAGTTCGAGCCAGTTCTGAAAAAACCCTTTAACTCTTCTGTGGTTTATGCCGTGCTTCTTGTCTTGTGCAGACAAGTTGACCAAGGGGATGTCTTCCACGGCGGGGCTGGTTAGTGTAGCTTTAGCCAGTGCACTCGCACTCTTTGTGGCTGTGGCCGTGGGATTCAATATATCAGGGGGCCATGTGAATCCAGCAGTCACCTTTGGGGCCCTTGTGGGTGGTCGACTCTCTCTTCTCCGAGCATTTCTCTACTGGATCGCTCAGCTTTTGGGGGCCGTCGTGGCTTCTCTCTTGCTTAGATTTGCAACTGGTGGCATGGTAAGATGGGTCCTCCTGTTTTTCACTTGAGCACACTATCGAGTAACTGACAATAAACGGTTCCATCGACAACTAACATATAACCATGTGGAACTTGCCCTTCAGAGACCGTATGGATTCTCGGTTGCATCTGGTGAAGGTGAGGTGCAGGCCCTGGTGCTGGAGATAGTCATGACGTTTGGGCTCGTATACACATTCTACGCAACTGCAGTTGACCCTAAAAGGGGCCACCTGGGAACGATCGCGCCGCTGGCCATCGGTTTAATCCTTGGAGCCAACATATTAGCCGGTGGCCCTTTCGATGGAGCCTCAATGAACCCAGCCCGTGCTTTTGGCCCATCGCTGGTAGGCTGGCGATGGAGGAACCACTGGATTTATTGGGTTGGTCCCCTTATAGGTGGGGGGCTTGCTGGGCTTATCTACGAGTTCCTCATCATCCCGACGGAACCGCCTCGCACGCACCAGCCACTGTCTCCCGAAGATTACTAGGTGATCATGCTTCACTCGTGCTGTATTTATGTGTTGTCAACAGTATATCTAGGAATAAGTGCACTTCATAGCGTGCCTCTGTATTTACCTTGATCCTTTTTCTGAACCTTGTCCATACGATTACAAAGCGTGCAAAGGTTGACTGTATTAGGCGTAGTTCATGGCATCAGGAAGCTACTAAAGTGTATGTACAGGTTCTAATGAAAGTCTGCACAATAACCATGAACAGAAGTTTTAAAACAAAAACAGTGTGAGCCGTTGCATGCAGAGCGTTAGCTCATTTGGCAGGGTTCTCTGACTCCCGGTTTCAGGCGGTGAGTTCGAATTCCGCGTGAACGCCTGGGTACAGTTTGTCTGTCTATGTTGGTCTTTGGGCTCCCTGTTGTAAAAGACAGAAATGGTGTAGAAGAATGCTTAATTTTTGTTTGTTTTGTCCTTGGGGCGAACGTGATGAGCTTAATTTCCTGAACCGAGTTTCGTCCATAAAGAAATATATGAGGCTTCATGGTGACCCAGAAGCAGCTTTTGATTCGTACGAGTATGAGGTATAAATGTTTAGGGTATGAGGTATAAATGTTTGGGGGTTGCTACACCATTCGGGAGAAAACAATTCTCATATTGTTCGACGCGCGAAACAAGACGTCATAGCACAAGGAAGTCGTATGGCAGCGCGAGCATCGCATAATCCCACCAAAAAGGGAGGTTTCTCCTTTCACAAACGAGTTGGCATTGTATCTAATCCTAGGCGGAAGGAAGTAACGATAAAATTCAAAAGAAAACAATGCAGGGACGCCCACCCCAAAAGGAAGACCTTTCTTCCAACTTGCCCGTTGGCCCCCATTTGCCAAAGGCCATTAGCAAAACAAAAGCCGACGGATGGTTAGAAGGTTATGAGGCCATAAAGCCAGAGGTCCAGAAAGGGACCATAACCTTCCTCGCTCCTTCTTTCAGAAGTCGAAGACCCGCAAAAACCAGAAGGCCAAACGGTTGGGGGAGGGGAGGTCTCAACCTTTCCGTTGTTTCTTTCTTTTTATCCAAACATCGAAAATCGCAAGACAGTTTCTGAAAACTACGAGCGGAAAATCTGAAAATCGTTTGGAGAAAACCGTTTGGAGAAGGAAAAATCTCTTCTATTTCTAGTTTGGTTTTTTAAAAATTGTGAGGTAAAATTATGATAAAGTTTAAATATTTTTGAGTAAAAAATTATTTTACTTTAAATGAATGAAAGGACAATTTTATTATTTTTATGAAAGTTATGAAATATTTGGTTTATATAATTACATTGGACGAGTATAAATTTATAATATTTTTATTGTGTTAAAATATAGGACTGTCTCTATCTTTAAGAAAAACAAATATTCAGATTAAGGAACAAAAAGAGATAAAATTTCGATCAATCATGACTTTTATTGAAAAAGTTCGATCAATATTCAGATTAAGGAACAAAAAGAGATAAAATTTCGATCAATCATGAATTTTATTGAAAAATCAGGTATTATATTATTCGTCTGTTTTGGGTATTTTTGAAAATTAAAAAATCAAATAAAAAAGGTTTTGAAAATTATAAATAATTAAAAAATAATATTTAAAATATATTTGTTTTTTTAAGTATTTGAGTTATTTGTCATTTTTTTGAAACACATAATGAATTCTATAATATATATATATATATTTAAATTGATAAAAACAAAAAAATTAAATAATTTTAATTTTTAAATATGAAAAAAATACCGCTAACTCTTATATTAAGGTTATGTGTTAAGAAAAACTATATGGTCATGATGTAATTAAGCAATATACAATAAAAAGAAATGTATAAAATATATTTTAGAATTGAGAATGATCAGATTAAGGTTTTTGAATGAGATTATAAAAGAGTTTTTTTTTTAATAATAAATAAATATTAACTGATATAGAAAGAGATTTAGTTGTAATTAAATTAGTCATTATAAAATTAATATAGATATCCATAATACTAAATAATATTTTTTCATTCATGATCACTATTACTCTTAGATTAGGGACAAAGTAAAAAGAGACTTAGTTGTAATTAAATTAGTTATTTATAAAACTAATATAGATATTCATAATACTAAACAATATTTTTTCATGATCAAGAAAAGTCTTTCTAAATTATTTTTTTAATTAGCAATTGAATAAGAATATTCCTCTAATTAGTAAGTGAATAAGAATATATTTATAAAAACAAAAAAGAGAAATTCTTAATAACTTAAGACGAGATATGTTTGAGCTTCAAAGCTAACTAAAAGAAAAATAAATCAATAAGAAGTTTGTTAAGAATAAAAAAGAAAGACGATCAACTTTTAAAAAATCATAGGAAATCATTTGATGTGTAAGATTTGTTGAAGCAATCCGTCACGAATTCACGATAAGGATTACACCAACTCGACACTAAATCTCATAATAAGAAGGACTTAAGAAGAATCCTACTTAAACTTTCAAAACTTTTATTAACTTCAATAATAGTTGAATAAGATGTTGTTTAACACCAACTCAAAAGGGAGGGTTGAACATGCTTTATTGGACATGTCTTTTATGGTCTTAAGAGATTTGGAAAGTTTTCAATCACCACCAACTATGGTTTTCTTTCTACAACTTACTAAATACATTTATGGTATTAGAAATAACAAAGGAAATACTTTGAAGAAACAAAAAAAATAATATGAGCTTGACTTAACCTATTGAAACTACTCGGGTTTAAGCCAAGTAATGCAATTTACATAGACTTAACTCATGATAATTTTGGAATGTTTGAGAGTCTTCAATTGCATTAAGTTTATCACTGGAATAACAATGGATGATTTCAAAATGAAGGCATGTCAGATTATGAAAGGTGGAGTTGTATCCTAGTATTAGACGGGTTTTGGATATACTCATGAGTCCTTCAATTCGTCCCATTGCATTATTGGAATACGAGCCAATGGTTTGGTCTACACTAAAGTCATTTAAGCCTCGTTTGGTGACCGAGTTCAGAGTTAATGTCCTAGAATAATAACGATGGTGAAAACATCCAATAAAATGGATAATTAGAGAAACATGATATAATCAGCATGACATCTAAATGTTTGTACATGGATTGTCCGGTATTGGATGATAGATTGATTCAAAAGTGACGAAATATATCTCAAAAAGAAAAGAAAGAACAATAGTCTTAAACAAATACAAACTAGGAGAACATAGAGTGTATATGAAAAATAACACCTTTTATAATCTTCTTGGAGTAGGGTTCTTTAGGATTCATGTAAAAGACATACCAGTTGTTTTAATTAATGTATTTATTATGCCAACTATAAGACACAATATCATTTTGGTTCCTACTTTTGTTACGAAGGGTTTTGAAGTCAGATTTATTCCTTGTAAGGTGACAATAAGGAAACATAAGAGAGTATTTTTCTTTGGTCAGTTTAATGTACAGTATGACTTATTCAAACTGAATGAAAGTGAATTTTTTTTTGCTTATATTGATTATGCATTTAATGTTGATGTGAATGTGTGAAATAAATGCTTAAGGCATATAAGTATGAAAAAATTGAGGAAATTATCCGACTTTAATATATTGTCATAATTTAGGAAAAATACTTTTAGTAAGTGTGAAGCTTGTATATAAGAGAAAATGACAAAGAAAACATTTCTCAAATAAATAATAAGGACAACAACCTTGTTGGAAATCAATCACATTGATTTATATGCACCTTTTAGGGTAATATCACATCGAGGAAAATTTTATTTCATAACTTTTATCGATGATTACTCGAGATATACGTACATATATCTCTTAGCACATAAATCTGAGACACTTGAAGCATCCAAAGAATGTATGTAGGAAATTGATAACCAATTGGGATATACAATTAAAGTCTTAAGATAAGATAAAGGTAGAGAGTTCATCTCCACAGAATTTCTAGAATTTTGTAAAGACTTTAATATTGCAAGACAAAATACAATGCCCAAAACACATTAACAAAATGGTGTAGTAGAAATATATAATAAGACCTTATTGAATATTACATGATTTATGTTAATAGATGCATCTCTATCAAAGATATTTTAGGGGAAAGCGGTAAGTATAACTATGTATATACTCAACAGATTACCCTATAAAGATATATTCTCTATATCATATGGAAAGCGGTAAGTATAACTATGTATATACTCAACATATTACCCTATAAAGATATATTCTCTATTATCATATGAGATGTGGTTTGGAAGAAAACCAAACCTAGGTCATCATAAGAGGTAAGGATCTATAGTTCATGTGAAGATTCTTAATCAATCTAAAGACAAGTTAAACAGTAGATCCTTGAGATGTATATTTATTGGATATTCTAAAGGTCTAAGGGATATCAGTTTTATAATAAGGACCATAAATTGGTAGAAAGCAAAAATGTTGAGTTCTTAAAGATACTAAGAATGACATCCTAGAAAATGATGATGGCATATTGAAAATCTATTAGATCTAGATCCATTATCATTTGAACCTAAAAATGATATTTCTCATCAAACAAAAACTTTAAGTGGATATAAAAAACTTACGACCACACCGTACTACTTAAAGGATTATCATACTTACCTTAAAGAGAAAGTGAGAAAATTGAATTCATTGAGAAAAAAAGTCTAAGAATTGACTGATTTGCCAAAAAGAAGGAAAGTCATAGGTTATAAATAGGTTATAAATATAGATAATTTGCATATTGGCCTATTGTAAAATTTGCATTCATAAAGATAATTTTGACAATTTTAACATATTATGATTTGGATTTACATTAATTAGATATAAAGACTACTTTTCTAAATATAGATTTAGATAAAATTATATATATATGCAACCAGATGAATATATTATTAAAGTCTAAAAAGATAAAGTATATAGGTTAAAAAAAATTATATATAACCTTAAACAATCACCTTGTCAATGGTATTTGATTTTTCAAAATATTTTTCTATAACTTAGGTTTGCAGCTAATGAACTTTACCACTATGTATATGTCTTGAATAGTGAAAGTCACTTTGTCATCTTATCGTTATACATAGATAACATATTGTTAACTGAGAATGACAATAAGATGATTGTTAAAACATAGTTATGTTAAACTCAAAGTTTGAAATGAAGGATATGGGTGAAGCATCCTATATCCTGGGTATAAAGATTTCAGGAAACAAAGAATTTAAACTTTTATGCCTAAGTCAAGAGAGATATCAATTATATCCTCGAGAAATTTAAAAATGAGTGAATAAAGTTTGCATCTACACCAATTACGAAATGGGTCAAATTGAGCAAGGTTTATTATCCCGGTGAGAGAGAATATAAGTCTAGTGTTCCTTATCTATAAGATGTAAGAAGCTTGATGTATGTTATCTTATGTATAAGACCTAATATTAGCTTAACTATTAGTTTTATAAGTAGATATAAAAGTAATCCTGATTGACAACATTGGATAGCTGCAAAAAAATTCTAATATATCTTAAAAAACAAAAAACTTGAAATTGTGTTTTCAAGCAGATAAAATGAAAGTGATAAGATACTCAAATATTGACTTTGTTGATAGCAAAGATGAGAACAAATCAACCTCGAGTCAAACATTCTTATTTAAAGGTGGAGTTGTTTCTTGGGTATTTAAGAAATATGGTTGTGTGGCATTATATATACAAGAGGTGAGTGTGTAGCTTATTGTATGACTGCAATAAGTGTCATTTGAATAAGTTGTTTCATACGTGATTTAAAGCTAGATATAGCTAATGAGTAGGCTGTCATTTATCGTGACAACAACAACAATTACTCTGATTAGGAGTAGAGCTGATAACTTTAAAAGCAAGCATATAATAGTTAAATACTAGTTTTTCATACTTACATTTCATATATTTTGTCTTTATTCTACTAAGTCGAAGGCCTTTGTTTTCTAATGTTTCTCTCCATAATTCCAATTTTCTATTAACTTTTTCCTTAAACTCTTCCACTAACACAATATCATCTCCAAATAACATACACCAAGGTACTTCATCATGAATATGTTTTGTTAACTCATCAATTACTATTATAAATAAATATAGACTTAAAGTTGACCCTTGATATAACCTAATATTAACTTCAAAATAAGAGTATTTTTGCACCATCATACATCTCTTATAAGGTTTATGTACGTCAATGGGATACCTCTTTTTTTCAAAGTACTTCAAAGAACCTCTCTCGGTATTCTATCATAAGCTCTTTCTATATGAATAAATATCATGTGAAGGTCTTTCTTTTTTCCTCTAAAATGTTCTATAAGACGTCTCAAAAAATGAATCATTAGATTTGTCTAACATTAATCCAAATTGATTCTCTATTGTGCTCAATACTTGTCTTAACCTACATTCGATAATTCTTTCCCACAATTTCATGGTATGGCTCATTAACTTGATACCTCAAAGTATCTTGAGCAAAGGTGAGAAGGGAAGGATCCTTCACACATGTGGATCTATGCCTGATCGAACTCAAACCTATATAAGAGGAAGACTTGAATTTAGACAGCTGATAATTGACATGGAACATCGTCACAAGGAAACGAATATTCTCAAAACACCATACTAAGATGCCGTTGAAACAATAAAAGTGTTGAGATACAGCTCCATCTGCCATAGGAAATTTTTAGCCGCTGGAGAAAGCTTTCGGTTCGTAGGCAGATCTCCATAAGAAAAGAAGCTGATCAGGCTTCTTTATCTTGAGAACTAAGGTTAGGAGGAAATAAGAAAAGCATTTCTTGCGAGTTTTTCCTTGTAGCATAATCAAAAGAGTGGCAAAAGAACTAGATATGGGTTGCGTTAGTAAAATAGTTTACAGAAAGAGTAACTGTGTGCACAAAATTAAGGTGATTTATTTGATGTTCGTCATCTGCTAGCCTCATCTCTTCTCTCCACATAAACACCTAGCAGCCTGCAGAGCAAAGTATGTAAGGATGACATCTGCACCAGCCCGTCTGATACACAATAAAGATTCCATCATTGCCTTCTCTTCATCAAGCATCTTCAGGGCTCCAGCAGCCTTGATCATTGAGTATTCACCAGAAACCTGAGATATCGAATGGCAGTGAAAAACTACTCGTTCACAAATAAAGAACTCATGATACTCAAAAGAAGTTCCTTTCGTTTCACAAGAATTTTATTGGATTTCTAAAAAGCAAGAATGTTATCCATAACCATCTGGAACAGGGAATGAGTGCATGGAAATAGACACAGCTGCTTTCACTACCCATTTGCCTATTTGGAACAAAGGTCCATCATAGAAGTGGTGGTGGCGCTAGCAAAGATAAAGAGCATATGTAGTTGTCATAAGTAGTTCAACATTAGGGAAGTCCATCCACTATAAGTGGTCAAAACCTCATGAGCATTTGGGTGGAAAAGATTGTTGATAAAGCACGCAATTGGATATAACAATGTGAATACAGATAATGTACTTGCCTAGCCCCCGCAGTTGCTTCACTATGTTAAGACGTACACAACTATCTCGGCAGAATCAAAAGAATACGTCATTTCCAGCCTCCCATTGGTGCTAAATGGTCAAGATTAGACTGTTATGAGAAATTACAGGAAAATAGGACACCTTATTGAGAAGGGAAGCGTGGCCTATTCTCAGAAAAAAAAAGGACGATGGCTAGGTTGGTTTTATATGGCGTGGAATGAAGTCCACAAACAAAATTTATTGGCTGCAAGAAGCTTAATAGAAAATTCGAACTATGGAGATAAACATTAGAAAGTAAAGGCTTCCGACTTAATAGAACAAAGACAAAATATATGAAATGTAAGTTTGATCTTTTGGTTATATCAGAGGACAAAAATTAAAATTGGCATATGATACATTCCTCACAAGGAAAGCTTTAAATACCTAAGTAAAATTTTTAAGGTAATGGAAGAATTGATGGAGATGTAATGCATAGAATTAATGCAGGTTAGTTAAAATGGAGAGAAGCATAAGGTATTCTTTGTGACAAGAAAATACCATTAAAGTTAAAATGTCTGTGACATAAATGAAGATGTTGAGATGAATAAGTGGTCATAGAAGATAAGACCGTATATGTAATAAGGATATTAGAAACAAATTAGGAGTGACACCAATAGAGGATGAAATGAGAGAATTTCATTCAAGATGGTTTGAACATATAGAAAAAATATCAAAATAACCTATAGGTATAAAAAACCAATGTTATAAAAATTGTATCGTATTATATCGTACGATACGATTTTATCGCATATCTTATGAAGATACGGTATGATACAAGGACATGTATCGCTTATCGCGATTTATCATACTGTATCATACTATATCATACGATACGGGGGTGTATCACACCGTATTGTATGAGTCGATGTCGATTTTTCTGTTATAGATGATTTCATTTATGTTTATTCTCAAACTCTTTTTCATATCATTTCCTTGCTTTCAGATCCTTTTCTTACCTTGTTCTTGTTGATTTTGTGATTTATTCATAAGATTCTCAAGTATTTCACACAATTCAACTCCTCATCTTTAAGGTTTTTGTCAAATCCGTGTCATACCTCTCTTCTTTGACATTCTACCAAATTTTTCACTTTTGAGGGTTTTGCAAATTTCGTGATTCTTAACCTCTAAAAAGCTTTTTCCTTCTTATTGATTGTTCACTCTTATCTTAATGGCTTCTGATCATGTCGATCCGGCTTGAAAATATTGCACTTTGGTATATAAAGGCAATAGGCTTGTGAACAAGTGCATGTTTTGTAATGTTGTAAAACATTGGGGTATTTCTCGTATGAAACATCATCTTGCAGGAACCAAAAAAGATGTTAGTGAATGTTCTCGGGTTCCCAAAACAGTGAAGTATGAGATTGAGTAGGTATTGAAGGCGTCGAAAGAGAAGAAGAGATTAAGGGTGAGAGAGAGCAGATATAGGTGGTTGGGATATGTCTCAACCATTTGAAGATACTACTGCTCAGGGGATGTATGGTTATGGTGGTGATGAATTCTATGGTGCATATGAGATGGAAAAAGAGATAGCTAAAAAGGGGAGGAGAATGCGAGAAAAGAGAAAAAGTGTAGGTTCTGGTGGTAATAGCAGTAGAGTTGGCTCTTATTCCACTTCAAGAGTTCCTACTCGCTGTAGCAAATTTTTGAAGATGAATGTACCTTTTATAAAAATTATGAGCATTGCTTTGGGGCGTCCCCGCCTAACGACGTGCTGCAGAGCCCGAATGTAGTAATAAGTAAGCAAGGGCCACTACATTTTCGCCCGAATGTAATGAATCAATTGCAGAGAGAGTTCCCACATCATGGACGGGTGTGGGTAAAGAAGTTAGTCCCGCTACATTGCCACTCGAATATAGTTAAAAATTTTCAGAGAGGGTCTCGCATTTTGATTATGGACGGATGCGGGGGTAAGGAAGCTAATCCTAAATAATAAGATTCGTATTAGTTCTTGGAATATCGAAACATTATCCGGTAAGCTAACGGAGGTTGTAGATACTATGATTCGGAGAAAGATTCATATTCTATGTTTAGAAGAGACAAAATAGGTAGGAGAAAAAGCAAAGGAGATAGAGGATACATGTTTTAAATTATGGTACTCAGGTAAAGAAAAGGCTCGAAACGGAGTTGGTATTAACATAAATAAAGATTTAAAGAAGAGTGTAGTAGACATACAACGATATGGTGACCGAATCATGATGTTGAAATTAGTGTTAGGAGCAAAGGTTTTGAATATAGCTTGTGCTTACGTACCCCAAGTAGGACTAGAAGATAGTATAAAGATAGTTTTTTGGGAAGAGTTAGATAAGGTGTTTTAAAAGATTCCACAAAGGGAGATGATTTGTTTTGGAGGAGATTTAAATGGACATGTCGGTAAAGAGGCATTAGGATATCAAGGAATTCATGAAAACTTTGGTTTTGGGGATATAAACGAGGAAGGTAGGGAGATTTTAAATTTTGCTATGGCATTTGATCTCCTTATAATCAATATAATCTTCAAAAAGTGAGATGAACATTTAATTACTTATAAGAGTGGCTTATCACAAACACAAATTGATTACTTTATTTGTAGAAAAAAAGATAGAGCATGTTGTAAAGATTGTAAGGTAATTCCAAGAGAAAGCTTAACCACCCAACATCGACTTTTAGTTATGGATTTACAAATAAAAAAATAGACAAAGAAGAAAAGAGTGCATCGAGCTATTCAGACTAAATGGTGGAACCTCAAAAGCAAGAAAGAAGATATATTTAAACAAAAAGTCCTTCAAGGAGATGTTTGGAATTATGTTGGCACACCCTATGATATGTTGAACAATATAGCTATACATATTAGGAAAGTGGCGAAAGATATGTTAGGGGTATCTAAGGGAGGTGTACCGGCACAAAAAGAAGCTTGGCGGTAGAGTGAAGTAGTACAAAATAAAATCAAGACAAAGAGGTCATGTTACAAATTATATTATACCAAGAAAACTAGTGAAACTTTAGAAGCTTATAAGAAAGCAAAGAAAAAGGCCGTTAGAAGATTTGGGAGGGCTTATATAAAAAACTCAACTCAAAAGAGGGTGAAAGAGATATTTTTAGGATAGCTAGGACTAGAGATAAGAAAACTAAAGATCTTAATTATGTTAGATGCATAAAAGACGAGGATGAAAAAATTTTAGATGAAAAAACTATTTTTATAATCTTTTTAATGAAAATAAAGATGTTAGTATTAGTTTAGGAGATTTAGCCAAGTCAAAAAAGTATATAAACCACAATTTCTACCGACTTATTCAAAAGAATGAAGTCAAAGAGGCTCCTAAACATACGAAGGGTGGTAAATCGGTAGGACCAGATAATATTCCTATAGAAGTTTGGAAAATACTAGGAGAAATAGGAATCACAAGACTATTTAATGAAATATGGAATGCCCGAGGAATGGAGAGCAAGTACACTTATACCCATATATAAGAACAAGGGAGACATTCAAAATTGTGCGAATTATCGAGGTATCAAGTTAATGAGCCATACTATGAAATTATGGGAAAGAATTATTTAACGTAGGTTAAGACAAGTATCAAGTATAATAGAGAACCAATTTGGATTCATGTCAGGTTGATCTACTATTGAAGCGATTCACCTTTTGAGAAGTCTTATAGAACATTTTAGAGTAAAAAAGAAATACCTTCACATGATATTTATTGATCTAGAAAAAGCTTATGATAGGGTACTGAGGGAGGTTCTTTGGAGAACTTTGGAAAAAAGAGGTATCCCATTGACATATATTAACCTTATAAGAGACATGTATGATGGTGCAAAAACATGTGTGAGGACTCATGAAGGAACGACAAACTTCTTTGAAGTTAATATTGGGTTATATCAAGGATCAACTTTAAGTCCATACTTATTTATAATGGTGATGGATGAGTTAACAAAACATATTCAAGATGAAGTACCTTGGTGTATGATATTTGGAGATGACATTGTATTAGAAAAATTTAATAGAAAATTGAAACTATAGAGAGAAACATTAGAAAGCAAAGGCCTCCGACTTAGTAGAACAAAGACAAAATATATGAAATGTAAGTTTGATCATGTGGTTACTTCAGAGGACATGAAAATTAAAATTGGCACACATTGCATTCCCCAAAAGGAAAGTTTTAAATACCTAGGGTCAATTTTTCAGAGATGAAAGAATTGATGGAGATGTTACACATAGAATTAATGCTGGTTGGTTAAAATGGAGAGGAGCATCATGTATTCTTTGTGATAAGAAGATACCATTAAAGTTAAAAGGTAAATATTATAGAGCAACAATTAGGCCAGCCATGTTTTATGGTTCTGAGTGTTGGGCAGTTGATCATCAACATGTACAAGATGTCTGTGACAGAAATGAAGATGTTGAGATGGATGAATGGTCATACAAGAAAAGACCGTATACATAATGAGGTTATTAGAAACAAATTAGGAGTGGTACCAATAGAGGATAAAATGAGAGAACATTGTTTAAGATGGTTTGGACATATAGAAAGAAGATCAAAAGAAGAACCTGTAAGAAGGTTAGAAAAACTAAATTTGGAAAGTATTAAAAGAGGTAGAGGACGACCACAAAAGTGTTGGAAAGAAACAATAAAGAATGATCTAGCTTATTGGGAGTTAACTGCTAACATGGCACACGATAGGGATATGTGGAAACAAAGAATCCATGTAGTTGACCCCGTCTAGTATGGGAAAAGGCTTAGTTGTTGTTGTTGTTGAATGTACCTTTTAGTTAAGGTAACAAGGATGGTGGACAGTGAAGATAGACCTGTTATGCCTTATATATGATGTTATTCATAAGGCCAAATTGAAAATATAAGCAAACCTTGACTGCAAGCGGTCACTTTTAAAGAAAGTTTGAAAGATAATTGGCGCATGTTGGAATCGCCAAATGCATCATGATTTGCATGCTACTGCATATTCCTAATCCCTTCTATTCGATTTTCTCCTAACTTTGTGGAGGATGAAGAAGTGAAAAGGGTACCTTAAATGCAATTGACCTTCTTGAAGATTCATCTACTCGTAATATTCATTTAGATTTAAGCAAGTATATACAGAGTGTTAGATTTCGAAAGGCCAATTGCAATCCAATTCCGCTCCTCGATGCGACCAGTATTATGTTTTTATTGATATTCATTAAGTTATTAATTGATTGACTCCATGTGTTTCTTATTAATCATTATTGTGTTTTATTTTAGATGAATAATGAGCTCATTTTGGTGTAAATGTAATAAATTTGGCAAGGTTTGCTCAACGTGTATTGAGCCAAACATATAGTTCAAGTGGGTGCAAGAGAAATTCAAGCTTTTTCGAACGCATTCACATAAAAAAGTGAAACAGACTGGAGAATGCTCGACTGCGTGATTTGGTATATGTTGCCTATAACATGAAGTTAACGCAAAAGTAATAATTAGAAAATATATATTATTTATTGTTTTGACTTCTTTCTTAATCTTATTAATAATGAATGCTTAATGTGGCTATATTGTATTTGATATTCTTTATAATTTGAATATTCTTTCTTTACAAGCAAATGCAAAAACTCCGCCCATGTAAGGGATCACCCTTGCATTGTCGATTCCAAGCTCGGATAAATGAGGAGGGTTGTGTTAGGCTTCTAACAGCCAACGTAAAATTTCATCGGATTTTTATAACATGGATTACAAAAATTATGAGCATTGCTTTGGGGCGTCCCCTCCTAGCGACGTGCTGCAGAGCCCGAATGCAGTAATAAGTAAGCAAGGGCCACTACATTTTTGCCCGAATGTAGTGAATCAATTGCAAAGAAGGTTCCCACATCATGGACGGGTGTAGGTAAAGAAGTTAGTCCCGCTACATTGCCGCCCGAATGTAGTGAAAAATTTTCAGATAGGGTCTCCATATTTTGATTATGGACAGATGCGGGGGGTAAGAAAGCTAGTCCTAGATAATAAGATTCATATTGGTTCTTACAATATCGGAACATTATCCGGTAAGCTAATGGAGGTGGTAGATACTATGATTCGGAGAAAGATTCATATTCTATGTTTACAAGAGACAAAATGGGTTGGAGAAAAAGCAAAGGAGATAGAGGATACAGGTTTTAAATTATGGTACTCAGGAAAAGAAAAGGCTCGAAACGGAGTTGGTATTATCATAAATAAAGATTTTAAAGGATAGTGTAGTAGACATACAACGATATGGTGACCGAATCATGACGTTGAAATTAGTGTTAGGAGCAGAGGTTTTGAATATAGTTTGTGCTTGTGTTAGGGGTATCTAAGGGAGGTGTGCCGGCACAAAAAGAAGCTTTGTGGTGGAGTGAAGTAGTACAAAATAAAATCAAGGCAAAGAAGGCATGTTACAAATTCCATTATGCTAAGAAAACTAGTGAAACTTTAGAGGCTTATAAGAAAGCAAAGAAGGAAGCGAAAAAGGCCGTGAGTGAAGCAGAAACTAAAATTTGGGAGGACTACCATAAAAAACTCAACTCAAAATAGGGTGAAAGAGATATTTTTAGGATAGTTAGGGCTAGAGATAAGAAAACTAAAGATCTTAATTATGTTAGATGCATAAAAGACGAGGATGAAAAAATTCTAGTGGCAAATGATGATATAGGAAATAGATGGAAAAACTATTTTTATAATATTTTTAATGAAAATAAAGATATTAATATTAGCTTAAGAGAGTTAGCCAAATCAGAAAAGTATATAAACCATAATTTCTACTGACGTATTCAAAAGAATGAAGTCAAAGAGGCTCTTAAACATACGAAGGGTGGTAAATCGGTATTATACCCATATATAAGAACAAGGGAGATTCAAAATTGTGCGAATTATCGAGGTATCAAGTTAATGAGCCATACTATGAAATTATGGGAAAGAATTATTTAATGTAGCTTAAGACAAGTATCAAGTACAATAGAGAACCAATTTGGATTCATGTCAGGCATATCTACTATTGAAGCGATTCATCTTTTGAGAAGTCTTATAGAACATTTTAGAGCAAAAAAGAAATACCTTCACATGATATTTATTGATCTAGAAAAAGCTTATGATAGGGTACCGAGGGAGGTTCTTTGGAGAACTTTGGAAAAAAGAGGTATCCCATTGACATATATTAACCTTATAAGAGACATGTATGATGGTGCAAAAACATGTGTGAGGACTCATGAAGGAACGACAAACTTCTTTGAAGTTAATATTGGATTACATCAAGGATCAACTTTAAGTCTATACTTATTTATAATAGTGACGGATGAGTTAACAAAACATATTCAAGATGAAGTACCTTGGTGTATGTTATTTGCAAATGACATTGTATTAGTGGAGGAGTCTAAGGAAAAAGTTAATAGAAAATTGGAACTATGGAGAGAAACATTAGAAAGCAAAGGCCTCCGACTTAGTAGAATAAAGACAGAATATATGGAATGTAAGTTTGATCATTTGGTTACCTCAGAGGACATAGAAATTAAAATTGGCACACATTGCTTCCCCAAAAGGAAACCTAGGGTCAATTTTTCAGAGTGATGGAAGAATTTATGCAGATGTTACGCATAGAATTAATGCTGGTTGGTTAAAATGGAGATGAGCATCATGTATTCTTTGTGATAAGAAGATATCATTAAAGTTAAAAGGTAAATATTATAGAGCAGCAGTTAGGCCAGCCATGTTTTATGGTTATGAGTATTGGGCAGTTAATCATCAACATGTACAAAAGATGTTTTTGACAGAAATGAAGATGTCGAGATGGATGAGTGGTCATACAAGAAAAGATTGTATGCATAATGAGGTTATTAGAAACAAATTAGGAGTGGCACCAATAGAGGATAAAATGAGAGAATATCATTTAAGATGGTTTGGACATATAGAAAGAAGATCAAAAGAAGAACCTATAAGAAGGTTAGAAAAACTAAATTTGGAAAGTATTAAAAGAGGTAGAGGACGACCACAACAGTGTTGGAAAGAAACAATAAAGAATGATCTAGCTTATTGTGAGTTAACTACTAACATAGCACACGATAGGGATCTGTGGAAACAAAGAATCCATGTAGCTGACCCTGTCTAGTATGGGAAAAGGCTTAGTTGTTGTTTGTTGTTGTTGTACAAGCAAATGCAAAAAAGATGCAAGAAGGATAAGGAAGGTGCCATATGACCCGTTAAATTACAAAAAATCGATATTCTTGACGATTGGGTCGAAGACGAGCCCCTATCATTTTAGTGGATGAAAATTGGAGGACTCTTCAAGCCGAAACAGAACTTGGAGTTGGAGACGATGAAAATGAAGCCGAAGGTGTGGGAGGAGATGATGATGGTGATGGTGGTAATCCTAACTACATTGATTATAATGCTTTTGTTGATTATGATCCACGTTGTGGATGATTGTAATTTGTTTTAACTTTTATTTTAACATTGTAACATTCTCATCTTTGATGATTGTAAGTTGTACTTGTAACTTTGATGATTGTAATCCTAATAGTTAATGCCTAATGGTATGGATTCTATGGAATATAGAATCATCGATTAGAGAATATGGATAATGGAATTATATTTATGGAAGCTTGTAGCCTTGTTATGGAGATATTTTTGTTATAGTATGAATGTTTCTTCATTGTGTTATACATGTTTTGTTCATTATTTTTAATTTTTGACTTTTTTGAACTTTTGAATTAAAAAAAAACTGTGTATCATACCGTACCGCACGATAGGGTATGATACAGCTGTATTGGTGCCCAGTGCGATACACCGATACGGTTTTTACAATATTGTGGAAAACTGGATTTTGAAAGTATTAAAAGAGGTAGATGACGACCACAAAAGTGTTAGAAAGAAACAATAAAGAATAATCTAGCTTATTGTGAGTTAACTGCTAACATGGCACATGATAGGGCTTTGTCGAAACAAAGAATCCATGTAGCCAACCCGAAAAGACATAATTATTGTTGTAAGAGGCTTTAAGTTCTGCTTGCAGCTGAAATATTAAAAATTTGAAGAACCTAGTACCGGTCATCTGCAGTGGAGACAAAGGACATCCCTACACCCACCAGCCCGAGCTCTGCTTCATAAGCACCAGCAATATTGTATTTGTACCAACCACAATCGTCTTAGAGTCCAAGCTTGTTTATTAGATAAAGCCAAGCCCAGATAGAGGTAGGCCTCAGTAAGCTTGTCTAACCCATGAAGTTTTTAGATAACTTCCTGTTGTTCAGTATGCTGACAAAGAATGCACATCATCATCCTCTTAGTAGGAACAGTTATGCCCATAGTAGAAAAATTTTGGCAGGTTAATCCAACTGGGAATATTCAATTTGAATTTTGAAAAAATCACCTATTTGGTGGTGAATCCAAACTTGGGTGAAAGCACCTTTTATTGAGGATGGTTGTACATATCTCTTGGAAAGACCAGTTACTAAGAATCAAGATTCAGCTGATTTTTTCTCACACTACATGGTTGTCTATCTGCGGTTGTCTGGTTGAATAGTCATACTTTACTAGAAGAAATGCATGGATGCAGCGGACTCAACGGTTGCAGCAATGTTTAAAACAAAGAACTATATAAGAGGACTAGGTGGGAGGACGATAGGTGGGCACATGAGCTGGAATAGGCAGGGAAGAATTATGGCTCACCTGATATGCTGAAATAGGCAGTGAAGAATTATCACGAAGAAGCCTTATCACATCTAAGTATGGCATAGCTGGTTTTACCTGTCAAGCAAAAGTATACTATAAATTCATATTAAACCAAACTGGCTCAAACATATAGGATGTTCAGAAGAAAATATACCATAAGGATATCAGCTCCTTCAGCTTCATCTTCATGTGTCTCAATAAGAGCCTCCCTGTAATTGGCTGGATTCATCTGATAACTTTATTTGCCACAGAATCAGCACAAAGTTACAAAACTTGCTAACATACAAAAAGCGAAGACACCGTTAATTTCAAAGGCGAAAATGCTCACGTTGTCTTGTCTCCAAAACGTGGGTTTGAATCAAGCGCTTCTCTGAATGGGCCATAAAATGCGCTTGCATACCTAGGTATCATCAGAAAGTCTGTTATATTGTGCCTGTCGTTAAGGAGCTTTCAGATCTATTTACATTTTTTCCTCCAATAAGTGTCAAATGAAGTTGTTCAATGACACAGTATTTTACATACCAATGAAAGAAAAATGACTGGATGAACTCATTTTAATGATTCACTAATGGAGGATGAGTGCAGTGATGGTGGGGATGATGGTGTGAGTGAAGGAAGCCTTGGGTGGTACTGATGGTGGTGGTTAGTGGTGGAAGCAGTAGTCATGGTGGCAGATGGTCGTGATGGGGATGGCAGCTGATGGTTATGAGAGGGAAGGTAGTTGTGGAAGAGACAATGGAAAGTAGTAGTGGTTGGGAACGAGAAAACTTAGTTTGGTTTTTCTTGCCTGGTAGCAATGCGGAGGGAAGCAACACATTGTGATGGAAGTGAATGGCATTGCAGCATACGGATGGACTGTGGCAAGGTATGCTGACGGCCAACGGTGATGGTGATGGCTTGATGGTAATGGAAGGTAGTGAGAAAAATATTACATAATGAGAAAACTAAACAGTTCTCCCTTGTTTTTTTAGTCAAATAAATCATAATTTCTAATCAAAACAAATAGTAGTTCCTGAATAACACAAACACAACGAGTAAAATTAAACAGAATTTGCACATCTATAAAGACATTCAACAGAAGGAACCCGATCATATCTTCCAGAATAAGGGGAGAAACTAATCCTAAACCACGAGAAGTTGATTGCTGACAAACACTTTTTCTCCCAGAAAGCAACTAGAATACAGGGAAGCAGAAATTACTTTGCAGTATATGACATGATTGATACATCTGGAAAGCCTTCTGAATCAAGAGCTGATCGAATTGCTGCAACACGGCCATCCATCATGTCACTAGGACTAACAACGTCAGCACCTGCTTGAGCCTATTAGTAGGACAAAGATGTGTCACAGTACATAGTGTTAGTTGGTCTGCGTAAAACAAACAAAAGAAAAGTCATTTAGCTCACCTGGGTAACAGCCTGTTTGCACAACTGATGAACAGTCTCATCATTCATTATCGTGCCTGATACCAAGGCAACACAACATTTATGACTTTGTACCACAGATTAACAATCTTATGAATCATTACTTTGGCATTATAAATGCAACTCAAAGTGTGAAGCAAGAATCTTCATATGGTAACAATCTTTAGAATTCTGTAAATTGCTATATAGATATGAGAACATGACAGCAATGAACAAAAAAGAGAAAGAGGAACCTTTTTGACCATAAGCAACTCATTCTAAGGATGTTGCCAAAGTTTGAGAGAAGTTTCATTGAAAGGGACGGCCATCATCTAAACTAAAGAAAGAATCTGCTTCACTCAGGTATTATACATATTGAAAACCATCCATGCGATAATGCCTTTAAACTCAGTAGAATAATGATAGATTTAAAACCATCCATGCGATCATCAGCAAAGCACCTCCTGATTGGAAGGGCCTAAAATATAGAAGCGGAAAATTGATGTAGTTGAATTGTGCCAAATGCTTTCATAGCATATATGAATCTTCAAGAGAAAGGATGGAAACATGACCCACAGGTCCACCAAGAAATATTTAAATAATTGAATTTGAAACATCAATTAGCTGATAAAGATTTGATTGATACCGATAGACATATGTTGAGAGAGGGGAGAGATACATCAGAATGGAAAGTGACAGAGGGCTGGCTTATTGTTAGAGAAGCCAATGGCTAATTAAACTAGCCACTGCTAGCTGTTAATGTCAGATAAGTAGGTGGACATTGGATTTATATGCCAATATCTAAAGTCCTTCCTGTTCCTTGTATATTGCTTCTTTGCCAATGGGTACTTTCGACTGTCGATATTTTGCATTACTCTTTATATTCTAGGATGTCACTCTAAGTGAATTGAGGCATTAAGTTTTTCTCTTCACGATAATAAGATTTGTATTGGTATTTCAAATATAGAAATATTGACCGATAAGCTAATGAAAGTGGTAGATTATATGATTAGGAGAAATATTCATATTTTGTGGTTACAAGCGATAAAGTGGGTGTTTTTTCAAGCAAAAGAGATTGAGAACACATGTTTTAAATTAGGGTACTATTAAAATGCTTGAAATTGAATTAGTATTATTGTAAATAGAGATAGTGTAGTAGACATATAATGACATGGTCACGGGTGACCGTCAAGAGTAGTTAGTTATGCACAAGATATGATAAAGAAGGTATTTTGGGAGGAGTTAGATAAAGTAATCTAAAGAATTTCAAAAAGAGAGATGATTTGATTGAAAGGAGATCTAAATGGACACGTAGGTAAAGAGGCATTAGGATATCAAGGTATTTATGGAAATTATGGTTTTGGAGATTTAAAGGTAAGAAAATTTTAAATTTTATTACCCCATATGATTTCTTTATATCAAACGAAATAAATATTTAACTACTTATAAGAGTGGCTTGTTACAAACATAAATTGATGATTTTGCCCGTAGGAGGATCGTGTTATAATAATTGCAAGATAAAAACTTAACCACCCAATATCAACTTTTAGTTATAGATTTGCAGGTAAAAAAGTAGATAAGGAGACAAAGAATACACAAAGTCTTGGAGTAAATGATGAAACCTAAAAAATAAGAAAAAAGATATATTTAAATAGAAAATTCTTGCTTGGAATTACATAGATACACCTGATACGTGGAAGTGGAATAATATGACTGCATATTACAAAAGTGACAAAATATAACATACCACAAAAAAAGAAGCTTAGTGGTGGAATGTAAAAGAAAGCAAAGAAAGAAGCAAAAAAGTATGTTAGTGAAGTGAAAGTCAAAATTTGAGATTGATTTATATAAAAAACTAAAATGAAAAAGATATTTTTAGGATAACTAAGGCTAGAGATAAGAAAACTAAGGATCTTACCTTTGTTAGATGCATTAAAGATGAGGATGAGAACATTCTAGTAGCAAATGATGCATCAAAACTAAGAATTATTTTCATAAGTTTTTTAGCAAAAATATAGGTGCTAGTATTTGTTAATTGTAAAAGGACTAGCCCAGGCCACTAGGGCCTTGGGTCAGTCGGCCCCTGTTTGTATCTTCTTGATATAATTCAATATTAACTTTAAAGAAATTTCTAATTCCTTAACGAGTCCTAAAAATTAGTCATATGTTGATGTATGTCAATGGCAAAAGTTAAGATTTGGGAGGGCTTATATAAAAAACTCAACTCAAAAGAGGGTGAAAGAGATATTTTTAGGATAGCTAGGGTTAGAGATAAGAAAACTAAAGATCTTAATTATGTTAGATGCATAAAAGACGAGGATGAAAAAATTCTAGTGGCAAATGATGATATAAGAAATAGATGGAAAAAACTATTTTTATAATCTTTTTAATGAAAATAAAGATGTTAGTATTAGTTTAGGAGATTTAGGAAAAGTATATAAACCACAACGTATTCAAAAGAATGAAGTCAAAGAGGCTCTTAAACACTAAGTCACACAGACACTTCTAAGGGGTGGAGTGTCGACCTCGACACTGGTGCGACACCGACACCGACACTATGTCGGGTGCGGCATGGCAAAAAAAAAATTGCAAATTTTTTTTTTTTATTTTGGTAACTCACGGTTAAATGGGTCTAGATAATGAAGATTGATTTGTGTATTATGATGAAATTAGTAGTTGTTTACCATTTATATGTTTTGCTTTAATATAAACTTATAAAGTTATGTACTTGCTATTGTAGTTGTATATCATATTAGCTTCAATGATTTTGGGTGCGAACAATTGGTTTCTTATTACTCAATGTGATTGGATTCTTGACTCCATACTGTATGCCTTTGCACAGAATAATCTTTGTCACCAAACACATTTAAAGACCAAGAACATTACCTGATCAATAGAACAGAAGAGTATGACATCACTAGTGGATCCTAGCACAAATACTAGTATATGTTATATCCTACTAAAGATCTCGAAACTCTTTGAATCCATAACTTCAATATTTTGTAGCTCATAAAATCATTGTTCCAGATCATTATGTGAGAACTTGCTAATTGATACCTATGTGCACCCAAAATTAGCAAATACTAGTTGTATTATGATTGATATATTTAGGTTGAATATTATATATAATATATTATATACCGTAGCCGTGTCGCCGCACCCAAAATTTTTGAAATTTGCCGTATCCCGCACCCGCACCTGTGTGACATAGCTTAAACATATGAAGGGTGGTAAATCGGTATGACCGAATAATATTCCTATAGAAGTTTGGAAAATACTAGGAGAAATAGGAATCACTTGGCTCACAAGACTATTTAATGAAATATGGAAAAACCAAAAGATGCCCGCAGAATAGAGAGCAAGTACACTTATACCCATATATAAGAACAAGAGAGACATTCAAAATTGTGAGAATTATCGAGGTATAAGTTAATGAGTCATACTATGAAATTATGGGAAAGAATTATCGAATGTAGGTTAAGACAAGTATCAAGTACAACAGAGAACCAATTTGGATTCATGTCAGGATGATCTACTATTGAAGTGATTCACCTTTTGAGACGTCTTATGGAACATTTTAGAGCAAAAAAGAAAGACCTTCACATGATATTTATTGATCTAGAAAAAACTTATGATAGGGTACCGAGGGAGGTTCTTTGGAGAACTTTGGAAAAAAGAGGTATCCCATTGACATATATTAACCTTATAAGAGACATGTATGATGGTGTAAAAACATGTGTGAGGACTCATGAAGGAATGATAGACTTCTTTGAAGTTAATATTGGGTTACATCAAGGATCAACTTTAAGTCCATATTTATTTATAATGGTGATGGATGAGTTAACAAAACATATTCAAGATGAAGTACCTTGGTGTATGTTATTTGCAGATGACATTGTGTTAGTGGAGGAGTCTAAGGAAAAAGTTAATAGAAAATTGGAACTATGGAGAGAAACATTGGAAAGCAAAGGCCTCCGACTTAGTAGAACAAAGACAGAATATATGGAATGTAAGTTTGATCATTTGGTTATTTCAGACGACATAGAAATTAAAATTGACACATATTGCATTCCCCAAAAGGAAAGTTTTAAATACCTAGGGTCAATTTTTCAGAGTGATGGAAGAATTGATAGAGATGTTACACATAGAATTAATGCTGGTTGGTTAAAATGGAGAGGAGCATCAGGTATTCTTTGTGATAAGAAGATACCATTAAAATTAAAAGGTAAATATTATAGAGCAGCAATTAGGCCTGCCATGTTTTATGGTTCTGAGTGTTGGGCAGTTAATCGTTAACATGTACAAAAGATGTCTGTGACAGAAATGAAGATGTTGAGATGGATGAGTGGTCATACAAGAAAAGACCGTATACATAATGAGGTTATTAGAAACAAATTAGGAGTGGCACCAATAGAGGATAAAATGAGAGAATATCGTTTAAGATGGTTTGTACATATAGAAAGAAGATCAAAAGAAGAACCTTTAAGAAGGTTAGAAAAACTAAATTTGGAAAGTATTAAAAGAGGTAGAGGACGACCACAAAAGTGTTGGAAAGAAACAATAAAGAATGATCTAGCTTATTGGGAGTTAACTGCTAACATGGCACACGATAGGGATCTGTGGAAACAAAGAATCTATATAGCCGACCCCGTCTAGTATAGGAAAAGGCTTAGTTGTTGTTGTTATTGTATGTTGATGTATGTCAATAAAATACCTCTTTTTTATAAGATTCTCCAAAGAATATCACTTGGCACCCTATCCTAAGCTTTTTCTATATCAATAAATACTATATAAGGATCCTTTTTTGCTCTATAATGTTTTATAAAATGTTTCAATAGGCGAATCTCCTCAATAGTAGATCTCCCTGACATGAATACAAATTAGTACTATGTTGTACTTTATACTTGTCTTAATCTAGATTCAATAATTCTTTTCCATAATTTTATCAAGTTGATACCTCTATAATTCGTATAATTTTCAATGTCTCTCTTTATCATGTATATAGAGTATTAACCATACTTGTCTTCTATTTCTTAGGCGTCTTTTGGTTTCTCTATATTTCAAGTGATACCTATTCTCTTATGAATTTTCATATTTTTATAGGAATATTATCTTATCTTACATATTTATCAACTTTCATATATTTAAGAGCTTTTTTGACTTCATTCCATTGAATACATTGGTAAAAATAGTGATTTATATGCTCTTTGGTTAGCTCTCCTAAGTTAATACTGTAAATAAATGAAGGTTGATGTTGCACAAATCAATATCACCAAGTCGCCAAGAGTCAAATGGCATTCAATCACGAATGGCGATCTTCAAGAACAACAAACAAGAACGGAAATGCATACAAAACAAGTCAAAAAGCAGTGCTAGACTGCATACTTTTATTGATGATAGATTCATGTATTTATAGACTTTACAAGAGGTGTATATTACATAAAATGAGAGAGAGAGAGAGCAGCCCTTGAAGAAGGGTTGCTGGCTGCTGTGCTGTGCACTGCATAGTAACGGCTACTAACTAGTGGTTGGAGGCCAGTTGCCTCCAACGGCTAGTTGACTAGCCCAGGCCCTAGTGGCTTGGGCCAATCCTGTTACAAACAAGGGCCGACTGGCCCAAGGCTCTAGTGGCCTGGGCCAGTCCTTTTACAATACAGATGTCCGAGAAATTAGAAATACAAGAAAACCTTACTATAATCGGTTATTTCTAAAAAAGGTTTGGAAGATAATTAAAGCACGTTGGAACTGCCAAATACATCATGATTTACATGTTGTTGCATATTTCCTTAACTCTTCTACTCAATTTCCTCCCAACTTGACGAAGAAATAAAAAGGGATATATTGAATGTAATTGACCTTATACAAGATTCATATACTCATTATAATATCCATTTAGAGTTAAGCAAGTATATACAAAGTGTTAGATTTCGAAAGGCCAATTTCAAATCAACTCTACTCCCAAATGTGATCAGGTTTTATGTGTTTTTATTGATATTCATTTAAGTTATCAATTGATTGACTTTAAGTGTTCCTTATTAATCATTATCATATTTTATTTCAGATGAATAGTTGACTCATTTTGATGTAGATGCACCAAACTTGGCAAGGTTTGCTCAATGTCTATTGAGTCAAACATGCAGTGAGAGAAATTAGAGATTTTTTAAACGCATTCACATGAAAAAGAGAACTAGAGCATGCTCGACTGAGTGATTTGGTATATATTGCATATAACATGAAGTTAAAGCAAAGGTAAGTTCTTTCTTATTAATAATGAATGATTGGTGTGACTATATTGTATTTGATATTATTTATAATTTGGATATTCTTTCTTTACAAACAAATGCAAAAGGATGCAAGAAGGACAAAGAAGGTACCATATGACCCATTATTTACGAAAATATTGATATTCTTGATGATCGGGTTGAAGAGGAGGAGCCCCCATCAATTTAGAGGATGAAAACTGGAGGGCACCAGATCCAATTGTAGAGGATGAAGAGGGAGGAGATGATGATGATTGTGATCCTGACTATATCGATTATAAATGCTTTTATTGATTGTGATCCATGTTGTGGATGATTGTTTTAACTTTTATATGTAATTGTAACTTTTTAACGTTATGGTATGGATGATTGTAAATTCTAACTTTATAACTTTATTGTTTATTAATTAAAGGTATTTGATATTCACGTTATGGTATGAATGCTTCTTCATTATAAGATGTTATTTAGCTTCGTTATTCTCTTCTCACAATCTCTCTAAATATTTTTATAGTCATAGTTATTTATTAAGAATTATTTGTTTCAAATCAAGCTTTTGGATTTGATTTTGTTTAATGTTGATTGTGTTATATATGTTTTGTTCATTAATTTTAATTCCTGTATTTTTTAATTTTATTAAATTTTTTTGATTTTTTATCAATAATGAAAAATGCATGTATCATATCGTATCGTACAAGCATATTGGTGCCCAGTGCCTACAACATTGCCCTCAATCTTCAGCTCCTATAATTTCTAATTAGATCTTCTCATTGCCTTAAGAAAAGGAAAGAGAATGTGTACCTCCCATGCTATTGCATAATGTATCTTACTCAGCTATTTAAGTTGTCCTCGATATAATGTTACATTTCACACCTAAGAGTGTAGGAGAAGCAACCAACATTCAAAGTGGAAAAAAGCCATGCAATATGAGATGAAAACTCTTAAGACGAATCATACCTGGGGCATATTGGACCTACTTATAGGAAGGAAAATAATGGGATTGCAATTAGGTTTACATAATCAAATACAAGGCATGTGGGTGCAATGTTAATAAATAATAAGGTACGAGTTTATCATGTATTGTAGACAAGCACGATACAACATAGGTAACCATACCGTGATCTACGATTTATTGCACCACATCATTAAATTGAACCACATCGTATATTATGATATGGCCCGAACCCTTCACTATTGCCTACCTTTGCTCCTAAATGGTTTTCCTATCTTCTACTTATCGATTTCATGGATAAATCACATGTTTTTGCTCTCAAACCAGTGAAAATCCATAGTTTTTGTCAAATCCATGACATACTCCCTTCTTTTCGTCCCTAATCCTTTCTAACTTGATTTTTTAATTAAAAAATATAGGGTTTTTATAGATTTTGAGATTCCTCACCTTCATAAAGACCTTTACTTATGGTTTATCTTTGCTCGGCTTCATGGCATCTGAAAGTATCTCACCCCAATAAATGAAGGTAATAGGCTTGTAGATAGGTATATGTTTTGTAACGAGGTTAAGCATGGATGTATTTTCTACATGAAACACTATCTTACGAGAACCAAAAAAGATGCAAAAAAGAAATATATTAGAGCATGCTCCTCTTCATGATTATACTCATAACATTCATATCAATTTGAATGATTTTCTAACTTTTATTTTCTTTACACACAAATGCAAAAAGATGCAAGACAGGCAAGGGAGGTGTCATATGACCCACTTAGTTATGAAAATGTTGATATTCTTGATGATTGGGTCGAAGAAGAAAAGATCCCCATATTTTAAAGGATGCAACATTGATTATAATTCTTATGATGGAGGCAACATTGATTATAATTCTTATGATGTATTTTTTTATTATGTCCACATTTTGTGAAATGAAACATTGAAATTGAACTCTTGTATATCATAAGTTTGTATTTGTGTTATGCAAATTGTAATCTTCATTCTCAACCGACATGATAGTTTCATACTTTCTTACTCTTATAGCTTGTTGGTATTATTAACTTTAAGTTTAACTTTCTTACTCTTATAGCCTATTCGTATTATTGATTGTGAAATGCGATGCCAATGCTTAACTGCTTATTAATTGGATTCTAATTATGTTTTCTAACAATTTGTTACCTTCTGTTTTTTAATTTCATTTTTTTAAATTTTTTGTGTTTCTTTCTTTATTATTCAGAATGTAATGTGTTGTATTGTAAGGTATGGTAAGATGCATATCGATGCCAGTGCGATACGGGCACCATTTTGCTAATTATAACATTGGAAGGTGTGTAGAGAGATACAAGGTTAGACTTGTGGTCAAGGAGATAAACCTTTGTACCTGTTCCAAATCTTATATCTATAAATGGGTGAGTATTAGCCTCACAATGCGTAAGGGATGTGTTACTTTTCAATTGGATGTGAAAAATGTAAATATGTTGATATTTATGGACTTAACCTGGTTTTAATAGTGAAAGTGGAGAGAAGGTAAAGGGTGCAAATTGAGAAAAGGGATATATGATCTAAAGCAATCTCCTCAAGCCAGGTTTGAGAAATTCAGTGAAACAGTGATTAATCTTCAGCATAGGAGTTGATGCAAAGAAACCATTTCACCTAACATTACCTCTTTCACAATTAGCTGCTATTGAGATGAGTGAGTAGAACACCCTCTACTTCCCTTCTGGTTGCAGACAAGCTCTCTTTCTGCTACTTTTCAATTGTAAGCTTTTCTTTTTAAAACTTTCTATGCACTAAGAGGTGCTAAAATAATTTTTCTTCTGTCTATAATAAAAGAAGAAGTTAGGGAATCTATCATACTGCCATCGTCTTCCCAACAATAAATTCTTCCACTCATTGGAACCACACCAGGTCATTCATCACTGCATGTCTTTCCAATTGTAAATGGTACCAAAACTTGATTTATGTTTAGCCATTTCAGCTTCGACGGTTTTGAGTGTTTTGTCCTTGTCAATTCAACCTTTTCACCAACTGTTAAACAACATCAAATTCACACCCATCAAATGGACATAAGCTAGAGCATAGCTCGCTTGGTACTTGCAATGTATTAATCCAAACAAAAATAGTCGAACATAATTTTTAAATCCAGACGTAATAATGACATCCAATTGAGAAATTATTCAGGAAGCAAAGATGCAAGCGAATGAGGACATCAGATAATAGAAAGAGACGATCAGCATGACATCAATTATGTCTGCCACTGCTTAAGCATTTGGTGATGAAGGCAGGATATTAAAAGATGAGTGTTTAGGTCTTCATAATACATTTTATCATATTACAATCTCTTCTCACACATGTTACAAAAAAAATAATGTAGTAGTTGTTAGACATCCAAGTTATTGACCCTTTTGGCGTACTCTTAGGATACAACTCTTCTGGCAAAATGAATGGCATAAACAGAATGAGGCAAAACATGTTACAATCTCTTCTCATACATATTATAAAACAACAATGTCATAGTTGTTGGACATCCAAGTTATTGACCCTCTTGGCATAATCTGAGGATACAACTCCTCCAGCAAAGTGAGTGACATAAACAGAATGATGCAAAGAAAATGTGCATCAGACACACCATCAGGTAAACAACACAACATAAGACAAAGAAGAATACTCACCGTCTTCCCTAACAATTCCGTCATGCCCATCAGAATTATAAGGATCCAAAGCAACATCAGTGAAAATAACCTGTAATGAAGAAATCAACATTCATAACATGTTGCAGAAAATATAGCATGTTTCATAGGTAAACCAATGAGAAGATGTACAAACTCACAATATCTGGAAACTTGTCTTTGAGAAGACTAATTGCTCGAGGAACAAGACCATTCTCATTATAAGCTTCATCTCCTGTAGCTGACTGGAAATGGAATCAAAAGATAGATTTGTTTATGTCAGTAAAAGCAAAAGAAACAACAACAAAGAATAGAAAACAGAAAAGGAAGAATCAGACATACCTTCAGTGCGTCAGGAATTTTTGGGAAAAGAACAACATTGTTAACGCCAACATCCTGGGCCTTGTACACCTATATGTGGGAACAATCACAGAAGTAGACATGAGTATCACCAGCTCATTTTTTCAGGAAGTAGAATCAGAATGCCTTTCCTAATTATGTAAAATGGAGTATCAAGATGCATATGTCAAGGGTGATCACCTCTTCAAGAAGTCCATATCTCCATCCTAGCCTATAGCATCCAGGCATAGCTCCAATAGGAGTATCTTCTTCACCTGCATTGCTATAAGATTTAAGCACATATGCAAAGTTCTAACCTTCATGAATAAAAAGAAGGATGAAAAAGGCACAGTGAAAATCTTCTCCACTAACCTTCATGAATAAAAAGAGGAAGGATGAAATTAGCAGGAGACAGGGATGTCTCCTGGAAAGAAGCTCTTAGTGTAGCCGACTTACGGTTTCTACGAGGGCGTCTGGTAAGAGGCTGAGAAAAGGGAGGTAAAGAAGAAGCAGAAAATAAATAAGATACACAAAGCCACAAAATCTAATCCTGAACAAAGATAAACTTTTCAGAATTCTCTTACGCATGTCACACGGAACATACAAGTAAAGGGACAATTGGTGTTCCAGAAGGAGCCCGGGGTTTCACAGGAGCAGGGGGTGCCAGTGGAGCATTTCCATTTACAACAGCAGCTTCACATTCATCAACACTTAAACCCAACTTTTTTATCTCTGTCTTGCTTTCTGGTTCAATTATTGCTCGAGGAACCAATAAATGCTGCCACCTCACTGAGTTACCATTATGGATGAACTTCTCATAGTTTGGTAATTTCAGGCCACTGTATGACTTCCTATCTAGGGATTTGACAGATTGAAGTTTAACTGGAGTAATAGATAAGGAACATGCCATAACTACCAATGAGCTCTCTTGCTAGCAACTGCCTCGAAGATAATCTAAAAGGTTAAATGCTCCAAGCTCCAAAAACAGTAGCAATCTGAGGATAAGATATAACAAGAGACATTTAGAAAAGGAAAAGAGCCTATTTTATAAAATCATGGAGGAAATAATTCGACTCAAAAATAGAACTGCTTTTGTCCTAACTGCTTAGAAGGTGCAAGTGGGGATTTAGAAAAGCAATAAACAAGGATTTGGCATCTAGTCCTAACTGCTTAGAAGATGCAAGTGGGGATTTAGCAAGCTGTACAACAGCGCTAAACAAAAACATAAAATAGAACTGTTAATAAGCAAATATCAATTGCCTGGATGAGTGTACACATCAATTTACATGCTATTGTTGGAACAAAAGCATAAATTGCCATATAGAAAAAATCATCTTTTGCTCGGGATCCTTTCCTGAAAAAGGTAAATCCTGGACGGTTCAAGTAAATATCACCCTTATGTGTTTTGTTACAAAACATGAAAAAGGAAAAGCTGGCCATGAGGAGTGGAATATTACGCTTATCCCATAGATGGAAGATAGTCTATAATAGTTTGTCACCATCCAGGGTCAAGAATCGGGCCCAAATTTCCCGTGGGGAGGGGGTGGGGGGATATTTTTTATTACTAGGAACTTTTTGGGGCTCCATCCTTGAGCGCTACCATACCCCACTTTCTTGTTACTGGGAAAATTAGGGGCAACATCTGGAAGAGATAGGGCAAGGTTAAGACAGAGGAGCGTGAGATATGGTGTGGTGTAGATTCCTGCCTCAAGCAAGCCACTTCTTAGCTTCAACTCCCTCGTTTTATATGCACAAAGAATAGGCTGACTATTACAACATGTTTCATTCCCTCAGTACACCACCAAAATAGCAGCAGAAATAAGAACTTTGGTGTTATCTCAGCGCATCAAGAGGTGACACACACCTGCCTAAAAAGTAGCCAATCCTTGGATGTTGACAATCTAATAATTATGCATACACCCACTATCTTGCACATAAATTAATAGTCTCCAACAGTTTGTCACCATCCATAGTCAAAGATGGGCCCACAAAAATTCCAATTAGCAGAAATGGAGAGCGGGTAGTAGACAAATTACTTTTATTAGCAGGCGTTCATTGAGTAGGATCATATCCAATCGAGATTCAATTTTGCATGCAGCCTCCAGCACCCAAAATTTGAAATTCTTGATCATGTTGACCTAACCTATCACCCTAAGCTCCCCCTCTCAAAGGCTTAGGGGCTTGATGATCTTTTCCTTGCATCCACATGCTTATCAGATAGAACAAAACATCATGATGGTGCACATGATTCGACATCACATTACTGACTATCAGCCCATTTTCCTTTGTACCAGAGAGTGTTGAGAAGAAGCTCCGGATCGGATTTTGAATCAATTCCTGCATCTCTAATCCTATTATCTGCTTATTTGTTTTGCTTGTTAATTATGTTTATTGAAAGCATAGTTTAGCCTTGCAAGTTAAAGCACTCTTATATAATCTGTGATTGGGAAACCCTAATCAAAGGAGAGTGAATAAGAAAACCTGGAGGTGTGTGCCCCAGGTGGTTGTCACCTTGTGAAGACAACCAGAAAACACTGCTCCTGAAATTTTCTCTTGTATTATCAATAAAGATCAGAGTTTAACATGGTATCAGAGACTCTTTTGTGGCCTTGCTGTGAGAAATCAATTACAATCAGAAGATTGCTGTCAAGCATATCAGTGATCAGAAATTGCAGCCTGTTACAATCAGAAGATTGAATCAAAAGGGCTGCTGACGCTGCTGGGATATGTAAAGGACAATGTTGTTGTGAGGGACATATGCTGTTACACTCAGAAGATTGTTGTCAAGCATATCAGTGATCATAAATCGCAGCCTGTTACAATCATAAGATTGCTGATGCTGTTGGGATATGTAAAGGACATGAAGAAGCAAATTTTTTATCTGTCTTCTTGTGGTTAAACAGAGTTCAGAAACTAAGATGATAGGCACTTGTACAACAACAACAACTAAGCCTTTTTCCATACTAGACGGGGATTCTTTGTTTCCACAGATCCCTATTGTGTGCCATGTTAGCAGTTAACTCACAATAAGCTAGATCATTCTTTATTGTTTCATTCCAACACTTTTGTGGTCATCCTCTACCTCTTTTAATACTTTCCAAATTTAGTTTTTCTAATTCTTACAGGATCTTCTTTTGATCTTCTTTCTATATGTCCAAACCATCTTAAACGATATTCTCTCATTTTATCCTCTATTGGTCCCACTCCTAATTTGTTTCTAATAACCTCATTATGTATACGGTCTTTTCTTGTATGACCATTCATCCATCTCAACATCTTCATTTCTGTCACGGACATCTTTTCTACGTGTTACTGCCCAACACTCAGAACCATAAAACATGGCAGGCCTAATTGCTACTCTATAATATTTACCTTTTAACTTTAATGGTATCTTCTTATCACAAAGAATACCTGATGCTCCTCTCCATTTTAACCAACCAGCATTAATTATATGCGTAACATCTCCATCAATTCTTCCATCACTCTGAAAAATTGACCCTAGGTATTTAAAACTTTCCTTTTAGGAGATGCAATGTAAGCCAATTTTAATTTCTATGTCCTCTGAGGTAACCAAATGATCAAACTTACATTCCATATATTTTGTCTTTGTTCTACTAGTCGAAGGCCTTTGCTTTCTAGTGTTTCTTTCCATAGTTCCAATTTTCTATTAACTTTTTCCTTAGACTCCTCCTCTAATACAATGTCCGTAAATATGTGTCGACAATTGAAGGTTGATACTTCACAAATCAAATCCACCAAATCGCCAAGAGTCAAATGGCATTCAAATGTGAATGTGATCTTTAAATACAATAAACAAGAAAGCGGAAGTATATACAAACAAGTCAAAAACAGTGCCAAGACTACATACTTTTATTGAGGATTATTGAATGGCCTATTTATAGGCATTACATATGTGAAAAATGGAGCAAAAGGGAGAAGACAAGAGACTAGTGCTGGCCGGCTAGCACTAGCTGTTGGGCTGTGCTCAACGGCTAATGGCCAGAGCCAGTGTGGCCTTGGCCCTGGTCCTTATTATCAAACAAGAGTTGCACGGGACCTAATGGCCCATGCCCCTATTAGATCAACACCCCCCTCAAACTTTACGGGGTATACACTGAAAGTTTGTCTAGCAGAAACTGAAACTGAGGAGCTGAAAAAGATTTGGTGAAGAAGTCGGCTAATTGCATATCAAATGTGACATAACAAAGCGAAATCTTCTTATTGAGACACTCTTCACGAACAAAGTGGCAATCCATCTCGATATGCTTTGTCCTCTCATGAAAAGTGTTGTTGGAGGCAATGTACATGGCACTTTTGTTGTCACAATATATTATGGTAGGATGTTGTACAGTGACTCTCATGTCTGCTAAAATGGTTGTGATCCAAGAGATTTCCATCGCAGCTGTAGTCATGGCTCGATATTCGGCTTCTGTCACCTTCTGTTGTTTTTTGCACTTCCAGGAAATAAGAGATTCACCTAAAAACACATAAAAAACAGGAGTGTCTATCGTTGACATCTCCACCCCAATCAGCATCTATATATACAGATAAATCAAAAGATGAAGAAGTTAAGAGGACCCCCTTGTGGGCAGTGTTTCTAATATATCGAATAATGCACAAGACAACACTCATATCAACAGAAGTGGGTGTGTTGAAATTAACTTGTTGTGTGTACTGCATGAGAAATATCTGGTCTAGTAATGGTGAGGTAAGTAAGTGCACCTATGAGCTGTCGATAAGGGGTGGGGTCATCTAATTTCTCACCATCATTGGAGCGGAGTTTGGTGCCTAGAACTTCCGGTGTGTCAACAACCTTAGTATCTGTAAGACCAGATCTGTCAATAATATCATTAGCAAACTTTGTTTGAGACATAAAGTATCCACACTTATTTTTGGTTATCTCAATACCTAAAAAGTAATTAAGCAAGCCCAAGTCTTTCATATCAAATTCATGATGAAGGTTAACTTTAACTTCAGCAATTCCTGCTTCATCACTTCCTATGATGATCATGTCATCCACATACAAAAGCAAGATCACAATATCAGATGTTGTTTTTCGTATAAACAATGCAGTATCAATATAGTAAGTCACAAAATTATGCAATTGCATGAATTTTTCAAATTGGTCAAACCAAGCTTTAGGAGCTTGTTTCAGACCATACAAAGCCTTTCGCAATTTAAGAGCATGACCAAGAGGAAGGTTGATACCAGGAAGAGGACTCATGTAGATTTCTTCATTCAAGTAGCCGTTCAAAAAGGCATTCTTGACGTCAAGTTGGTATATATTCCATTGTTTAATTGCACTAATGGTTATGAGGATTCTAATTATAGTCATTCTAGCTACAGGGGCAAAAGTTTCATCATAGTCAATTCCGTATTCTTGGGCATAACCTTCAGCAACTAGTCTGGCCTTATACTTTCAATGTGACCATTGCTATGAGTTTTAATTTTGTACACCCATCAACATTCAATGGTTTTCTTGTCCTTGGGTATAGGTGTAATTATCCATGTCTGAGCCTTGTTTAGGGCGTTGAGTTCTTCCTTCATAGCATCTTTCCATTCTGGAATGCCTTTAGCCTAGGTTCCTTAACTTGTCGAAGAGTGACAATCAAATTCTTTCTTTGTAGTTCAAAAGATTCATAGGACACAAATCGTTGGGGAGGTCGTGAGATCCTGGGTTTTAATCTCATATTAGAAGATTCTATATGGTTATCAATAGTTTCTCTAGGACGTCTTTATAATATGAGGGGAAGGGTTCGACAATTGAATGAGTATTAATAGGTGTATGTGAAGTGTTGTTGTCTTCAACAGAGTTTTCTTGAATAGATTGATGATCTTCCGAGGCACACTTGTCTTTATCTAAGACAAAGAAATCTTGAGGTAACAAAGATTCAGAGTTTTGGGTTTGGTCTCATAATAAATATCATTCTTAAAAAATTTAACATCCTTGGACACATATAGTTTGTCGTCTACAGGATCAAAGCACCTATAACCTTTCTTATCAATATCATACCCGAGAAATACACATTGAATGGCTCTTGGTGATAATTTATCATTCTTGTCTGTATACATAAAACATTTATGTCCAAAAACTTTAAGTCTTTCATAGTATGGGGGAAGATTATATAATTTTTCAAAAGGTGAGGTATTTTCAAGTTCAGATGAAGGCATTCTATTTATAAGATATACTGCAGTAAGGATAGCTTCGGCCCATAGATTTTTAGGAACCTTACTTGCAATTAGCATGGTTCTACAAGTTTCAATGATATGCCTATGTTTTCTTTCTGCTAAACCATTTTGTTAAGGGGTTTTTGTGCATGATTTTTAATGAATAATCCCATTTGCTTCAATAAATTTTTGAAATTCATTAGACATATATTCTCCTCCCGAATCGGATCTAAAAATTTTAATGGTGGCTCCAAATTGGTTTTTGATCATATTACAAAATACGACAAATTTTTCAAATACTTCGGATTTATGTTTTAATAGGTATATCCATATGAAACGAGTAAAGTCATATACAAAAATTACATAGTATTGAATTCCTCCTTTAGAGGCAATGGGCGCGGGGCCCCAAACATCCGAATGTATTAGATCAAAAGTCTTATTTGGTACAAAATTCCTTTCTCCAAAAGGAAGATGCATTTTCCCAAGAATACAATCCGTACATTCAAATTTTTTTTCTTTAATCGTTTTCATCAAGGGGATATTACATAATTTTTGAGAATCCAAGTATCAAGTCTTTTATGCCAAAGCTTAACATCTTGGGCTACATTACAAAACTCAAAATTTGGCATCACAAGATAGTCCATTTTGTATAGTCCACTTTCTCTATGGCCTTGACCAATCACCTTCTTCGATAGGTGATCCTGCACCACACAATGTTTGGATGAGAAAGTGACTATACAATCATTATCACATATTTGTGCTTCAAATTAAGTTTGGGTATTAGGTTCACATTTTGAATTTTAAAGTTTTCTTTTTCAAAATTTCCAACCTTTTTGATTTAGAGTTTTGTTTCATTGGCCGTAAACACATGTTTTCCAAAAGTCTCACAAGAATCAATCAAAGCATCTTCACTATGTGTCATATGAAAAGATGCACCAGAATCTAAAAACCAAGACATACCTTGAGAAGTAGATAGAGCATTCCTGGAGATCTTGCTTTTTCTTTAAAAATCTCTTCTATGTAGGCTTTGATGTTATTGGGCAAGACACCTCCTTCTTCCACGGCTCCCACGTTTCCACCCCTTTTCCAAAGTAGAGCACAAGTGGTTTTAATGTGTCCACTTTTCTTACAATAATGGCAAATAGTATCCTTGTTGGGCCATGGTCCCATGGGCTTCTTGGTCGTGCCTTCATTGTTCTTGGCATGTGGAGGCTTGTAAGTCTTTGCTTCGGGTCTTATGCGGTAAGCATGGCTTCTTTGGCCACATGCATATTATCTTGTTTCCTCCATAACAAGATCAACTAAAAAGGTATCCCCTCTAGGTCAAGGTTTTCTATGTATAAGGTTTGATGTAATATTTTCAAATTCGTCTCTTAAACCACGTATAAACAAGAAAACATATTGAATGTCCAAAAATTCTTGAAATTCTTCTAATTTGTGAAGTTTTCCAAATTTGTCAAAACTTCTTAATTGAATCCATAGTTCCAAAAATTCATTATGATAGTCCTCAATGCTTAGATTCCCTTGTTTGAACATAATCATTCTTTCTATTAGATCGATTTGAAAAACAAAGTCGTCTTGAGAATTAAGCTTTTTCAAAAGTTTCAAACGCATTTTCAAAAGCACTAATCCCATTCCTAAGTTTTTCATCCATATTTTGACAAATAATCCATGTGATTTTTGCATTCATCTTTTCCCATAATTTCAAATCTATCTTGTATTTTTCATGTGCTTTGATGATTTCATCATCATCTAAGCCATCAACGTTCAAAATTGGTTCCTTTATGGTTCCATAAATGTAATCCCAAAAATCTTTCAATAAAAAATATTTTTTCATTGTTCTAACCTAACTTTGATAACATTTCGGGTCTAGAATACATCTAAACGACTCATTTTTACCTTCCATTTTTGTGCAAAAATGAAGATTTTGGACTAACCTAAAGTTTGATGTAATTCTTCAACTTTCGCACTTGTGGAACGCTTCCCAATGCACTCGATTTCTTTAATCCAAGGCTCTGATACCATGTAAATATGTGTCGACAATCAAAGGTTGATACTTCACGAATCAAATCCACCAAATCGCCAAGAGTCAAATGGCATTCAAATATGAATGCCATCTTAAAATACAATAAACAAGAGAGCAGAAGCATACACAAACAAGTCAAAAGCAGTGCCAAGACTACATACTTTTATTGAGGATTGAATGGCCTATTTATAAGCATTACATATGTGAAAAATGGAGCAAACTGGCCGGCCAGCACTAGTCGTTGGGCTGTGCTCAACGGCTAATGGCCAGGGCCAGTGTGGCCCTGGTCCTTGTTATCAAACAAGGGTTGCACGGGCCCTAATGGCTCGTGCCCCTATTACATTAACAAATGTCATCTGCAAATAACATACACCAAGGTACTTCATCTTGAATATGTTTTGTTAACTCATCAATCACCATTATAAATAAGTATGGACTTAAAGTTGATCCTTGATGTAACCCCATATTAACTTCAAAGAAGTCTGTCATTCCCTCATGAGTCCTCACACATATTTTTGCATCATCATACATGTCTCTTATAAGGTTAATGTATGTCAATGGGATACCTCTTTTTTCTAAAGTTCTCCAAAGAACCTCTCTCGGTACTCTATCATAAGCTTTTTCTAGATCAATAAATATCATGTGAAGGTCTTTCTTTTTTGCTCTAAAATATTCCATAAGACGTCTCAAAAGGTGAATCACTTCAATAGTAGATATGTCTGCATGAATCCAAATTGGTTCTCTGTTGTATTGATACTTGTCTTAACCTACGTTCGATAATTCTTTCCCATAATTTCATAGTATGGCTCATTAACTTAATACCTCGATAATTCGCATAATTTTGAATGTCTTCCTTGTTCTTATATATGGGTATAAGTATACTTGCTCTCCGTTCCTCGGGCATCTTTTGGTTTTTCCATATTTCATTAAATAGTTTTGTGAGCAAGTGATTCCTATTTCTCTTAGTATTTTCCAAACTTCTATAGGAATATTATCTGGTTCTACCGATTTACCACCCTTCATATGTTTAAGAGCCTCTTTGACTTCATTCTTTTGACTTCATATGACAGGCACTAGTAAACACATGAAAATCATATATTCAAATTTTGAAGGATATTCTGATGATAAATTGGAACCGTTCCAAGTTACGAATGTTAAACTTAATTAAAGAATTATTTAAAATGGGTTAGATCTTTAGAACTAGTTGTTCTAGCACGAGGTCGAGGGGAATACCTTATTGAAACTCAGTCAAAACCTAATGACAACAATCCAACCTATTTAAGATAGAGAAAGGATTGCATTGGTGTCTTCTTGGCTTTTGCAATCTATAAGCCTATCAGTAGGCAAAACTTTTATATATCTAGATTCAACAGCTGATATCTTAAGGATTGCATCTGAGGCTTACTCAAAGGATAAGACAAAAAAAATATTGCCAAAGAAGTCCTAGAGAAAAAAATGCATATAAGAGTCACAAGACACTCGAACTATTAGTGAATATTATGCTGATTTGCGAGGTTTTCATGATAGAACTATAATTTTATACTAATATCAAGTGTACTAAATGTTCCCAAGAAAGATTCTAATGGTTGAAGATTTTGGCGGGTATCAAAGATGATGAAAAAAATTATTTATTTGACCATTACCCGTGCAGACATAACATATGTAGTGGGAATGGTTATACAATTCATGCATGCTCCATAAAAAAGCCCATATGAATGCAGTTTATTGTATATGTGTTGGTATATAAAAACTATATCTGGACTAGGTATTCTTTATACCAATAAGGGGATCTTAATATTGAAGTTTATTATCATGTAGGCTAGGCCAGATCCCTAGATGATAGAAAATCTACTTCTGGGTATATTGCACTAATTGAGAGCAATATTGTTTCATTAAAAACAAAAAACAGGTAGTTGTAGCTAGATCTAATACAGAAGTTGAATATAGACCAATTGCAAGGGATGTGTGAAGGATAAAATTCGGTTTATCATGAGCGACAAAACGTATTAAGATCGACTGTCACTTCATAAAATAAAAAGTAATGTATCAAGTGTTCCAATTGAATTATGTCAGGTCTACAGACCAGTGTACATATATTCTCACAAAGCACAAAAGTAGACTTAACTTTTCTGAGCAAGTTGGGAGTCAAACATCTTTCTCCCAACTTGAGAGTGTTGAGAAGAAGCTCTGGATCGAACTTTGGATCAGTTCCTGCATCTCTAATCTAACTGTTTTTTTGTGTTGCTTGTTAATTATGTTTTATTGTAAGGATAGTTTAGTCTTTCAAGTTAAGGTACTCTTATATAATCTATGATTAGGTAACCCTAATCACATTTTTAAGGAGAGTGAATAAGAAAACATGGAGGTGTGTGTCCCAGGTGGTTGTCAACTTGTGAAGACAACCAGAAAATCACTCATAAAATTTTCTCTTGTATTATTAATAAAGATCAAAGTTTAATATAGAGGAGATGACATCAGTCCCCATAATTTCTCTTCTTTTAAGAGAGGGCACAGTTTCTACCCAATTCGCCTACGCCAGCAGTGGACGACCCTCAAAGTTGGAGAGGGCGAGCTCAACATGATGAGGAATTCAATTTTGGCGCAGAAAAATTATCCCCTTGTTTTCATACTGAGAATTTTAGGAGGCCCTGTCCTTGACGCTAGGTGACAAACTATTAATTTATGTGTAGGAGTACTGGAGATATTACACTGATAGTAGAGAGTTAGGTCAACATGACGAGGAGATTCAATTTTGGGTACTGAGGATGGAGTCCTAGATGATGAGTTGAACTTCCAAACTTTTCAAAATATCATAAAGCAACTAGAACCAACAGGACCTTAAGTGAGCTTGCATGATCTCGAATAACCAACTTCACCTCAAACTCAATTTAAGCTTGAATGACCTAGGCTCTGTTATGGATCTTATGTGCAATACTATGATTTTACCTTACATAGTAATGGATCTCCTTTTCCAGAACAAGTCAAAAACTTCACAGTTACACAAAATGAAAAGGACAACTTCGTATGTATCCATGTCATGAATTATACATATCAAGCGTGCCAAACATTGCCACAGCTATAGTATCTAATCTCAGTCAGGTAGTAGGACCAGAGTGAACATGATAAAAGGGAATTAGGCTAATATTTTATTTATCAAAATCATATCTCCATGATGCTTTCCTAGGGATGCAATAACAAGTACAGGAAAGCAATTATTACAGACCCTCTCGGATGTTACACCAACCAAACAGTTTGTTCATACGAGTGCCACAAACAACAACTAAGCCTTTTCCCATACTAGACGGGGTCGGCTACATGGATTATTTGTTTCCACAGAGCCCTATCATGCTCATATGAGTGCCACACATTCACTAATAGAATCATTTCCTAATCACTTTCTGAAAATATTATAGTATTAAAATGTCAATCATCGAAATGATTCATCTAATAGATCACTTTTCTATGCCCATACATTCAATTTTATACTAATCAACTTGCTAGACAGACCAATCTAAACACAACTCATTCAGCCTACTAGGATCCTTTCTTTATGCTGGCTGCAAGTTTTCACAGAGTTCTTCATAACTCATTTCAATTCTGTCTAATGCATCTCTTTAGATGCAACAAGATTTTCAAGAAACATCATTTTGCATATAGCTTTCAGGATACCCCAAATTTTGGTTGATCACAAAATGAGGTTTAGCCATTTTATCCAAAGGGTGTCGTCACATGACCGCTTGTAACCACAGTGTATTTCTTGTATTAAGATTTAAGATGCCATATAACATGAACCGTGTTTTAACATTTAATTTCTACTATTAGACTCTTGTTCAACTCTTGACCAAGAAAGGAGAACATTAACATCTGAAATCAGGAAGAGATAAAATGAGGCATCATGTTAAGAGCTTCTGAATAAGAGAGAACTCACTAGATTCTGCAGCCACAGACTTCCTTATCAATGGAAAAGCAAACAAGATAAATCTCTCAAAATCAACCGTAGAATTACAGCAATAAGCACAATGCCAACTTGCCAAACTTATTCAAACGAGATAATCTCTATCAAACTACAAAAGAAAGATGCCGGTTTCTACACATTGGACTTCCTTTACATACTGGCACATGATAACACAAGAAAAACCTTATGAGGCAACAAATCTGCACTTTCAAGGAATCGTCCAATATATATGAAATTTAAGTTTGAGGAAATGAAAAGAGTTGTCAGAGAGGAAATCATGGACAAAATTATGTCCCATTTGATTCTTTAGTTATTAAAAAGCACAACAAGATTTACAGAAATTACTAGGAGGACACATTTTGAAGGAGAAGCATATTTACCTCTCCGGGCCTTGTTGGCAGAATCCAGGCAGAGGGGAGAGATAAGAATCCCTTTGGTGAATGGTAAGTTGGAGGCATTTAGAGGTAGTGGTTAAACTAAGAAAAGGCCAATGAGTTTCTACTAAACTTCGATAATGCCACTGGTAGTTGTTTGTTTTGGTTGGCCGTGTTTGATTAAAGTCACAAGATCCCATCTCATCTTGTCCATAATTTGCGTTGATAAAAATGTTTAGAATATTCAAATACGTACCTAGTTTTCTTTGATCATCTAACTTGATTGGTAGAATTCTTTAATACATAAAGTTGAAGTCCTACACTGTGGTTCTGTCACATTCGCATCAATCCTTGTCACAATTGTTAGGAATCAAAGACCTCAAAGGCTCAAATTATGGTTACTGTATTAGTCACATAATAGAGAATCTGACAAATGAAATATAGAGCAGTCATTCAGAGTCTAACTATATGAAGTATCTTGTTTGTGCTCTTGATCATGCTTGTGTGTATCATGTTATTTCATATTCATCTTAGTGACAGGCCAACTTGGACATATCCTGATTTTTTCTGTTACTTTAGGTGGATATTAACACAGAATTTCAGGAGTTGTGTAGCCAGCAATTGTGTTTGTTCCACAAGCAGGTTAACCTAAATCCAGCTCATTTTTGGATTATAACTACAACAGACTATTTATTAGCATCTTTACGCTCAATCTGTCAAACCTTTAGTACCTGGATTTTGCTATGATCCTAATAAGTAATCACCCTGTGCGAAGCTCTCTATTTCTATTTCAAAGGATCTTTGAACATGCCATAACATAACACACTTATGATGTATCAAGTCCGACTATGAAGTAGTTGGATTCTGATAATAAACTTAGGATTGATTTCATGCATGCTCTATAGATCTTTTTGAAATATGGCATTGGCTATATGAAAATTATTGAGAATATAATTTTCAGAACCTTTTGGCTTAGAAAATAAGGCAAATGGGCTGCTGCAAGCGCATCCAACATGGCAAAGAGGTAAAAAGTTCCTACTACTAGGCACCTGAGTTTAATCCTCATACATAATACATTCATACATAAAATAGATGTTAATTCTAAATAAGCTTATCTCGAAATACAATTCATAGTCCAAATATTTTAACATTAATGTCCAAAGTCCAAGCAGTTGAATATATAAAATTGATGCAAGAAGTACGACAAAATATTCACCGAATCGAACTAACTATAATCAAAATAAGAATCAGAAATATACATCAAAAGCCAAAACCATATTCAAAACGGTACTGCATTATGAACCACATTGGTACTAAATATGGGTCGTAGATGTGCTTTTGCCAAACATTCCTAATAAATTCATTGCTTGATGAACAGTATATCTTATACAAAATGTCGGATGGATATTAAGAAACAACATGAAATTGTGTTGTATGAGCATAACATAAGCTTCAAATTGGATCCATGTTACCCTTGATTCAGGACTAAATTGGTTGAGCCGTGGACTTCACTGTAATCTCCTCAAGGTTTCCCTTGATTCAGGACTATATCAAACTTTGGAGACTAGATAGATGACTATAGAAAGGTAGGGCATGGGATGCGCAGTGAAGGCGTGCGTGCAGGGGGACCGAGTACCTCTGTCTGATTGATGGAAGTCGCGTCTCAGTTGCAGCCGATGGTAAGAACTCACGCTGGTGGATGAGCGGCAGGCCAGTGGTGGATGCTGCCGGACGGAGATGCAGGTGGAGAGAGGGGGGGTTCTTAGATTGCGATGAGATTGCAACGGATGAGGCGCCCTCTCCTGTGATTGGAGCCTAGGATTTAACATGGATCCAAATGTGCTCGTTATTATCAGTACATGTTTCTTTCAGTATACCTGACAGTGATAAGCCTGATCCCCCTGGACTTTAGAACAAGATGTGCTAGGCAGAAACTCGACTCCAGTTGCAGGGACAAGATGAGTTTGTATTAAAAAGACGCCGCTATGTACAACGAGATATAGCTCACTTGGCTAGGAGCTTCACTCACAAGTTGAAACGTGTGAGTTCACACCCGGGTTGTGCACGTGGCTTCATAACATCCACGCCAGCGGCACCCACTACTATAAGATAGCCGGTAGCCTGTGCGAAACAAGCCCTCTCACTACTACTAAGGCTAAGTCAAAGGTAGGGGGTTCTCTATAAATTTCTGCACAACAGAAAACCTTTGACTTATTCAATGTAGCCTTCTTTCTTACCCAGCACCTGTCACCCACAACCTTTCACTTGTTGGCTTACCTTTATCGCTTAAAGCGCATGCAAAATCCTTTGTCTTATCCTTTGTCTATTATTGTCTTATCCTGTCTTATTCATTTGTCTTATGCTTTCTCCTATCCTTAGTCATATCCATTGCCTTTGTCTTTTGTCTTATCCTTTGTCATATCCTGTCTTATCCTTTGTCTTATCCTTTTGTCTTATGCATTGTCTTATCCTATGTCTTATCCTTTGTCTCATCCTTTGCCATTGTCTTATCCTTTGTCTTATCCTTTATCCTTTGTCTTATCCTTTGTCTTATCCTTTGTCTTTGTCTTATCCTTTATCTTATCCTTTGTCTTATCCTTTGTCTTATCCTTTGTCTTATCCTTTGTCTTATCCTTTATCCTTTGTCTTATCCTTTGTCTTATCCTTTGTCTTTGTCTTATCCTTTATCTTATCCTTTGTCTTATCCTTTGTCTTATCCTTTGTCTTATCCTTTGTCTTTGTCTTATCCTTTTGTCTTATCCTTTGTCTTATGCTTTGTCTTATCCTTTGTCTTATCCTTTGTCTTACCCTTTCTCTTATCCTTTGTCCTATCCTTTGTCTTATCCTTTGTCTTATCTTATCCTTTGTCTTATCCTTTGTCTTTGTCTAATCCTCTGTCTTATCCTTTGTCTTATCCTTTGTCTTATCCTTTGTCTTATCCTTTGTCTTATCCTTTGTCTTATCCTTTTATCTTATCCTTTGTCTTATCCTTTGTCTTATCCTTTGTCTTATCCTTTGTCTTATCCTTTGTCTTATCCTTTGTCTTATCCTTTGTCTTATCCTTTGTCTTATCCTTTGTCTTATCCCTTGTCTTATCCTTTGTCTTATCCTTTGTCTTATCCCTTGTCTTATCCCTTGTCTTATCCTTTGTCTTATCCTTTGTCTTATCCTTTGTCTTATCCTTTGTCTTATCCCTTGTCTTATCCTTTGTCTTATCCTTTGTCTTATCCTTTGTCTTATCCTTTGTCTTATCCTTTGTCTTATCCTTTGTCTTCTCCTTTGTCTTATCCTTTGTCTTATCCTTTGTCTTATCCTTTGTCTTATCCTTTGTCTTATCCCTTGTCTTATCCTTTGTCTTTGTCTTATCCTTTGTCTTATCCTTTGTCTTATCCTTTGTCTTATCCTTTGTCTTTGTCTTATCCTTTGTCTTATCCTTTGTCTTATCCTTTGTCTTATCCTTTGTCTTATCCTTTGTCTTATCCTTTGTCTTATCCTTTGTCTTATCCTTTGTCTTATCCTTTGTCTTATCCTTTGTCTTATCCTTTGTCTTATCCTTTGTCTTATCCTTTGTCTTATCCTTTGTCTTATCCTTTGTCTTATCCTTTGTCTTATCCTTTGTCTTATCCTTTGTCTTATCCTTTGTCTTATCCTTTGTCTTATCCTTTGTCTTATCCTTTGTCTTATCCTTTGTCTTATCCTTTGTCTTATCCTTTGTCTTATCCTTTGTCTTATCCTTTGTCTTATCCTTTGTCTTATCCTTTGTCTTATCCTTTGTCTTATCCTTTGTCTTATCCTTTGTCTTATCCTTTGTCTTATCCTTTGTCTTATCCTTTGTCTTATCCTTTGTCTTATCCTTTGTCTTATCCTTTGTCTTATCCTTTGTCTTATCCTTTGTCTTATCCTTTGTCTTATCCTTTGTCTTATCCTTTGTCTTATCCTTTGTCTTATCCTTTGTCTTATCCTTTGTCTTATCCTTTGTCTTATCCTTTGTCTTATCCTTTTGTCTTATCCTTTGTCTTATCCTTTGTCTTATCCTTTGTCTTATCCTTTGTCTTATCCTTTGTCTTATCCTTTGTCTTATCCTTTGTCTTATCCTTTGTCTTATCCTTTGTCTTATCCTTTGTCTTATCCTTTGTCTTATCCTTTGTCTTATCCTTTGTCTTATCCTTTGTCTTATCCTTTGTCTTATCCTTTGTCTTATCCTTTGTCTTATCCTTTGTCTTATCCTTTGTCTTATCCTTTGTCTTATCCTTTGTCTTATCCTTTGTCTTATCCTTTGTCTTATCCTTTGTCTTATCCTTTGTCTTATCCTTTGTCTTATCCTTTGTCTTATCCTTTGTCTTATCCTTTGTCTTATCCTTTGTCTTATCCTTTGTCTTATCCTTTGTCTTATCCTTTGTCTTATCCTTTGTCTTATCCTTTGTCTTATCCTTTGTCTTATCCTTTGTCTTATCCTTTGTCTTATCCTTTGTCTTATCCTTTGTCTTATCCTTTGTCTTATCCTTTGTCTTATCCTTTGTCTTATCCTTTGTCTTATCCTTTGTCTTATCCTTTGTCTTATCCTTTGTCTTATCCTTTGTCTTATCCTTTGTCTTATCCTTTGTCTTATCCTTTGTCTTATCCTTTGTCTTATCCTTTGTCTTATCCTTTGTCTTATCCTTTGTCTTATCCTTTGTCTTATCCTTTGTCTTATCCTTTGTCTTATCCTTTGTCTTATCCTTTGTCTTATCCTTTGTCTTATCCTTTGTCTTATCCTTTGTCTTATCCTTTGTCTTATCCTTTGTCTTATCCTTTGTCTTATCCTTTGTCTTATCCTTTGTCTTATCCTTTGTCTTATCCTTTGTCTTATCCTTTGTCTTATCCTTTGTCTTATCCTTTGTCTTATCCTTTGTCTTTGTCTTATCCTTTGTCTTATCCTTTGTCTTATCCTTTGTCTTATCCTTTGTCTTATCCTTTGTCTTATCCTTTGTCTTATCCTTTGTCTTATCCTTTGTCTTATCCTTTGTCTTATCCTTTGTCTTATCCTTTGTCTTATCCTTTGTCTTATCCTTTGTCTTATCCTTTGTCTTATCCTTTGTCTTATCCTTTGTCTTATCCTTTGTCTTATCCTTTGTCTTATCCTTTGTCTTATCCTTTGTCTTATCCTTTGTCTTATCCTTTGTCTTATCCTTTGTCTTATCCTTTGTCTTTGTCTTATCCTTTGTCTTATCCTTTGTCTTATCCTTTGTCTTATCCTTTGTCTTATCCTTTGTCTTATCCTTTGTCTTATCCTTTGTCTTATCCTTTGTCTTATCCTTTGTCTTATCCTTTGTCTTATCCTTTGTCTTATCCTTTGTCTTATCCTTTGTCTTATCCTTTGTCTTATCCTTTGTCTTATCCTTTGTCTTATCCTTTGTCTTATCCTTTGTCTTATCCTTTGTCTTATCCTTTGTCTTATCCTTTGTCTTATCCTTTGTCTTATCCTTTGTCTTATCCTTTGTCTTATCCTTTGTCTTATCCTTTGTCTTATCCTTTGTCTTATCCTTTGTCTTATCCTTTGTCTTATCCTTTGTCTTATCCTTTGTCTTATCCTTTGTCTTATCCTTTGTCTTATCCTTTGTCTTATCCTTTGTCTTATCCTTTGTCTTATCCTTTGTCTTATCCTTTGTCTTATCCTTTGTCTTATCCTTTGTCTTATCCTTTGTCTTATCCTTTGTCTTATCCTTTGTCTTATCCTTTGTCTTATCCTTTGTCTTATCCTTTGTCTTATCCTTTGTCTTATCCTTTGTCTTATCCTTTGTCTTATCCTTTGTCTTATCCTTTGTCTTATCCTTTGTCTTATCCTTTGTCTTATCCTTTGTCTTATCCTTTGTCTTATCCTTTGTCTTATCCTTTGTCTTATCCTTTGTCTTATCCTTTTGTCTTATCCTTTGTCTTATCCTTTGTCTTATCCTTTGTCTTATCCTTTGTCTTATCCTTTGTCTTATCCTTTGTCTTATCCTTTGTCTTATCCTTTGTCTTATCCTTTGTCTTATCCTTTGTCTTATCCTTTGTCTTATCCTTTGTCTTATCCTTTGTCTTATCCTTTGTCTTATCCTTTGTCTTATCCTTTGTCTTATCCTTTGTCTTATCCTTTGTCTTATCCTTTGTCTTATCCTTTGTCTTATCCTTTGTCTTATCCTTTGTCTTATCCTTTGTCTTATCCTTTGTCTTATCCTTTGTCTTATCCTTTGTCTTATCCTTTGTCTTATCCTTTGTCTTATCCTTTGTCTTATCCTTTTGTCTTATCCTTTGTCTTATCCTTTGTCTTATCCTTTGTCTTATCCTTTGTCTTATCCTTTGTCTTATCCTTTGTCTTATCCTTTGTCTTATCCTTTGTCTTATCCTTTGTCTTATCCTTTGTCTTATCCTTTGTCTTATCCTTTGTCTTATCCTTTGTCTTATCCTTTGTCTTATCCTTTGTCTTATCCTTTGTCTTATCCTTTGTCTTATCCTTTGTCTTATCCTTTGTCTTATCCTTTGTCTTATCCTTTGTCTTATCCTTTGTCTTATCCTTTGTCTTATCCTTTGTCTTATCCTTTGTCTTATCCTTTGTCTTATCCTTTGTCTTATCCTTTGTCTTATCCTTTGTCTTATCCTTTGTCTTATCCTTTGTCTTATCCTTTGTCTTATCCTTTGTCTTATCCTTTGTCTTATCCTTTGTCTTATCCTTTGTCTTATCCTTTGTCTTATCCTTTGTCTTATCCTTTGTCTTATCCTTTGTCTTATCCTTTGTCTTATCCTTTGTCTTATCCTTTGTCTTATCCTTTGTCTTATCCTTTGTCTTATCCTTTGTCTTATCCTTTGTCTTATCCTTTGTCTTATCCTTTGTCTTATCCTTTGTCTTATCCTTTGTCTTATCCTTTGTCTTATCCTTTGTCTTATCCTTTGTCTTATCCTTTGTCTTATCCTTTGTCTTATCCTTTGTCTTATCCTTTGTCTTATCCTTTGTCTTATCCTTTGTCTTATCCTTTGTCTTATCCTTTGTCTTATCCTTTGTCTTATCCTTTGTCTTATCCTTTGTCTTATCCTTTGTCTTATCCTTTGTCTTATCCTTTGTCTTATCCTTTGTCTTATCCTTTGTCTTATCCTTTGTCTTATCCTTTGTCTTATCCTTTGTCTTATCCTTTGTCTTATCCTTTGTCTTATCCTTTGTCTTATCCTTTGTCTTATCCTTTGTCTTATCCTTTGTCTTATCCTTTGTCTTATCCTTTGTCTTATCCTTTGTCTTATCCTTTGTCTTATCCTTTGTCTTATCCTTTGTCTTATCCTTTGTCTTATCCTTTGTCTTATCCTTTGTCTTATCCTTTGTCTTATCCTTTGTCTTATCCTTTGTCTTATCCTTTGTCTTATCCTTTGTCTTATCCTTTGTCTTATCCTTTGTCTTATCCTTTGTCTTATCCTTTGTCTTATCCTTTGTCTTATCCTTTGTCTTATCCTTTGTCTTATCCTTTGTCTTATCCTTTGTCTTATCCTTTGTCTTATCCTTTGTCTTATCCTTTGTCTTATCCTTTGTCTTATCCTTTGTCTTATCCTTTGTCTTATCCTTTGTCTTATCCTTTGTCTTATCCTTTGTCTTATCCTTTGTCTTATCCTTTGTCTTATCCTTTGTCTTATCCTTTGTCTTATCCTTTGTCTTATCCTTTGTCTTATCCTTTGTCTTATCCTTTGTCTTATCCTTTGTCTTATCCTTTGTCTTATCCTTTGTCTTATCCTTTGTCTTATCCTTTGTCTTATCCTTTGTCTTATCCTTTGTCTTATCCTTTGTCTTATCCTTTGTCTTATCCTTTGTCTTATCCTTTGTCTTATCCTTTGTCTTATCCTTTGTCTTATCCTTTGTCTTATCCTTTGTCTTATCCTTTGTCTTATCCTTTGTCTTATCCTTTGTCTTATCCTTTGTCTTATCCTTTGTCTTATCCTTTGTCTTATCCTTTGTCTTATCCTTTGTCTTATCCTTTGTCTTATCCTTTGTCTTATCCTTTGTCTTATCCTTTGTCTTATCCTTTGTCTTATCCTTTGTCTTATCCTTTGTCTTATCCTTTGTCTTATCCTTTGTCTTATCCTTTGTCTTATCCTTTGTCTTATCCTTTGTCTTATCCTTTGTCTTATCCTTTGTCTTATCCTTTGTCTTATCCTTTGTCTTATCCTTTTGTCTTATCCTTTGTCTTATCCTTTGTCTTATCCTTTGTCTTATCCTTTGTCTTATCCTTTGTCTTATCCTTTGTCTTATCCTTTGTCTTATCCTTTGTCTTATCCTTTGTCTTATCCTTTGTCTTATCCTTTGTCTTATCCTTTGTCTTATCCTTTGTCTTATCCTTTGTCTTATCCTTTGTCTTATCCTTTGTCTTATCCTTTGTCTTATCCTTTGTCTTATCCTTTGTCTTATCCTTTGTCTTATCCTTTGTCTTATCCTTTGTCTTATCCTTTGTCTTATCCTTTGTCTTATCCTTTGTCTTATCCTTTGTCTTATCCTTTGTCTTATCCTTTGTCTTATCCTTTGTCTTATCCTTTGTCTTATCCTTTGTCTTATCCTTTGTCTTATCCTTTGTCTTATCCTTTGTCTTATCCTTTGTCTTATCCTTTGTCTTATCCTTTGTCTTATCCTTTGTCTTATCCTTTGTCTTATCCTTTGTCTTATCCTTTGTCTTATCCTTTGTCTTATCCTTTGTCTTATCCTTTGTCTTATCCTTTGTCTTATCCTTTGTCTTATCCTTTGTCTTATCTCCTTTGTCTTATCCTTTGTCTTATCCTTTGTCTTATCCTTTGTCTTATCCTTTGTCTTATCCTTTGTCTTATCCTTTGTCTTATCCTTTGTCTTATCCTTTGTCTTATCCTTTGTCTTATCCTTTTGTCTTATCCTTTGTCTTATCCTTTGTCTTATCCTTTGTCTTATCCTTTGTCTTATCCTTTGTCTTATCCTTTGTCTTATCCTTTGTCTTATCCTTTGTCTTATCCTTTGTCTTATCCTTTGTCTTATCCTTTGTCTTATCCTTTGTCTTATCCTTTGTCTTATCCTTTGTCTTATCCTTTGTCTTATCCTTTGTCTTATCCTTTGTCTTATCCTTTGTCTTATCCTTTGTCTTATCCTTTGTCTTATCCTTTGTCTTTGTCTTATCCTTTGTCTTATCCTTTGTCTTATCCTTTGTCTTATCCTTTGTCTTATCCTTTGTCTTATCCTTTGTCTTATCCTTTGTCTTATCCTTTGTCTTATCCTTTGTCTTATCCTTTTGTCTTATCCTTTGTCTTATCCTTTGTCTTATCCTTTGTCTTATCCTTTGTCTTATCCTTTGTCTTATCCTTTGTCTTATCCTTTGTCTTATCCTTTGTCTTATCCTTTGTCTTATCCTTTGTCTTATCCTTTGTCTTATCCTTTGTCTTATCCTTTGTCTTATCCTTTGTCTTATCCTTTTGTCTTATCCTTTGTCTTATCCTTTGTCTTATCCTTTGTCTTATCCTTTGTCTTATCCTTTGTCTTATCCTTTGTCTTATCCTTTGTCTTATCCTTTGTCTTATCCTTTGTCTTATCCTTTGTCTTATCCTTTGTCTTATCCTTTGTCTTATCCTTTGTCTTATCCTTTGTCTTATCCTTTGTCTTATCCTTTGTCTTATCCTTTGTCTTATCCTTTGTCTTATCCTTTGTCTTATCCTTTGTCTTATCCTTTGTCTTATCCTTTGTCTTATCCTTTGTCTTATCCTTTGTCTTATCCTTTGTCTTATCCTTTGTCTTATCCTTTGTCTTATCCTTTGTCTTATCCTTTGTCTTATCCTTTGTCTTATCCTTTGTCTTATCCTTTGTCTTATCCTTTGTCTTATCCTTTGTCTTATCCTTTGTCTTATCCTTTGTCTTATCCTTTGTCTTATCCTTTGTCTTATCCTTTGTCTTATCCTTTGTCTTATCCTTTGTCTTATCCTTTGTCTTATCCTTTGTCTTATCCTTTGTCTTATCCTTTGTCTTATCCTTTGTCTTATCCTTTGTCTTATCCTTTGTCTTATCCTTTGTCTTATCCTTTTGTCTTATCCTTTGTCTTATCCTTTGTCTTATCCTTTGTCTTATCCTTTGTCTTATCCTTTGTCTTATCCTTTGTCTTATCCTTTGTCTTATCCTTTGTCTTATCCTTTGTCTTATCCTTTGTCTTATCCTTTGTCTTATCCTTTGTCTTATCCTTTGTCTTATCCTTTGTCTTATCCTTTGTCTTATCCTTTGTCTTATCCTTTGTCTTATCCTTTGTCTTATCCTTTGTCTTATCCTTTGTCTTATCCTTTGTTTTATCCTTTGTCTTATCCTTTGTCTTATCCTTTGTCTTATCCTTTGTCTTATCCTTTGTCTTATCCTTTGTCTTATCCTTTGTCTTATCCTTTGTCTTATCCTTTGTCTTATCCTTTGTCTTATCCTTTGTCTTATCCTTTGTCTTATCCTTTGTCTTATCCTTTGTCTTATCCTTTGTCTTATCCTTTGTCTTATCCTTTGTCTTATCCTTTGTCTTATCCTTTGTCTTATCCTTTGTCTTATCCTTTGTCTTATCCTTTGTCTTATCCTTTGTCTTATCCTTTGTCTTATCCTTTGTCTTATCCTTTGTCTTATCCTTTGTCTTATCCTTTGTCTTATCCTTTGTCTTATCCTTTGTCTTATCCTTTGTCTTATCCTTTGTCTTATCCTTTGTCTTATCCTTTGTCTTATCCTTTGTCTTATCCTTTGTCTTATCCTTTGTCTTATCCTTTGTCTTATCCTTTGTCTTATCCTTTGTCTTATCCTTTGTCTTATCCTTTGTCTTATCCTTTGTCTTATCCTTTGTCTTATCCTTTGTCTTATCCTTTGTCTTATCCTTTGTCTTATCCTTTGTCTTATCCTTTGTCTTATCCTTTGTCTTATCCTTTGTCTTATCCTTTGTCTTATCCTTTGTCTTATCCTTTGTCTTATCCTTTGTCTTATCCTTTGTCTTATCCTTTGTCTTTGTCTTATCCTTTGTCTTATCCTTTGTCTTATCCTTTGTCTTATCCTTTGTCTTATCCTTTGTCTTATCCTTTGTCTTATCCTTTGTCTTATCCTTTGTCTTATCCTTTGTCTTATCCTTTGTCTTATCCTTTGTCTTATCCTTTGTCTTATCCTTTGTCTTATCCTTTGTCTTATCCTTTGTCTTATCCTTTGTCTTATCCTTTGTCTTATCCTTTGTCTTATCCTTTGTCTTATCCTTTGTCTTATCCTTTGTCTTATCCTTTGTCTTATCCTTTGTCTTATCCTTTGTCTTATCCTTTGTCTTATCCTTTGTCTTATCCTTTGTCTTATCCTTTGTCTTATCCTTTGTCTTATCCTTTGTCTTATCCTTTGTCTTATCCTTTGTCTTATCCTTTGTCTTATCCTTTGTCTTATCCTTTGTCTTATCCTTTGTCTTATCCTTTGTCTTATCCTTTGTCTTATCCTTTGTCTTATCCTTTGTCTTATCCTTTTGTCTTATCCTTTGTCTTATCCTTTGTCTTATCCTTTGTCTTATCCTTTGTCTTATCCTTTGTCTTATCCTTTGTCTTATCCTTTGTCTTATCCTTTGTCTTATCCTTTGTCTTATCCTTTGTCTTATCCTTTGTCTTATCCTTTGTCTTATCCTTTGTCTTATCCTTTGTCTTATCCTTTGTCTTATCCTTTGTCTTATCCTTTGTCTTATCCTTTGTCTTATCCTTTGTCTTATCCTTTGTCTTATCCTTTGTCTTATCCTTTGTCTTATCCTTTGTCTTATCCTTTGTCTTATCCTTTGTCTTATCCTTTGTCTTATCCTTTGTCTTATCCTTTGTCTTATCCTTTGTCTTATCCTTTTGTCTTATCCTTTGTCTTATCCTTTGTCTTATCCTTTGTCTTATCCTTTGTCTTATCCTTTGTCTTATCCTTTGTCTTATCCTTTGTCTTATCCTTTGTCTTATCCTTTGTCTTATCCTTTGTCTTATCCTTTGTCTTATCCTTTGTCTTATCCTTTGTCTTATCCTTTGTCTTATCCTTTGTCTTATCCTTTGTCTTATCCTTTGTCTTATCCTTTGTCTTATCCTTTGTCTTATCCTTTGTCTTATCCTTTGTCTTATCCTTTGTCTTATCCTTTGTCTTATCCTTTGTCTTATCCTTTGTCTTATCCTTTGTCTTATCCTTTGTCTTATCCTTTGTCTTATCCTTTGTCTTATCCTTTGTCTTATCCTTTGTCTTATCCTTTGTCTTATCCTTTGTCTTATCCTTTGTCTTATCCTTTGTCTTATCCTTTGTCTTATCCTTTGTCTTATCCTTTGTCTTATCCTTTGTCTTATCCTTTGTCTTATCCTTTGTCTTATCCTTTGTCTTATCCTTTGTCTTATCCTTTGTCTTATCCTTTGTCTTATCCTTTGTCTTATCCTTTGTCTTATCCTTTGTCTTATCCTTTGTCTTATCCTTTGTCTTATCCTTTGTCTTATCCTTTGTCTTATCCTTTGTCTTATCCTTTGTCTTATCCATTTATCCTTTGTCTTATCCTTTGTCTTATCCTTTGTCTTATCCTTTGTCTTATCCTTTGTCTTATCCTTTGTCTTATCCTTTGTCTTATCCTTTGTCTTATCCTTTGTCTTATCCTTTGTCTTATCCTTTGTCTTATCCTTTGTCTTATCCTTTGTCTTATCCTTTGTCTTATCCTTTGTCTTATCCTTTGTCTTATCCTTTGTCTTATCCTTTGTCTTATCCTTTGTCTTATCCTTTGTCTTATCCTTTGTCTTATCCTTTGTCTTATCCTTTGTCTTATCCTTTGTCTTATCCTTTGTCTTATCCTTTGTCTTATCCTTTGTCTTATCCTTTGTCTTATCCTTTGTCTTATCCTTTGTCTTATCCTTTGTCTTATCCATTTGTCTTATCCTTTGTCTTATCCTTTGTCTTATCCTTTGTCTTATCCTTTGTCTTATCCTTTGTCTTATCCTTTGTCTTATCCTTTGTCTTATCCTTTGTCTTATCCTTTGTCTTATCCTTTGTCTTATCCTTTTGTCTTATCCTTTGTCTTATCCTTTGTCTTATCCTTTGTCTTATCCTTTGTCTTATCCTTTGTCTTATCCTTTGTCTTATCCTTTGTCTTATCCTTTGTCTTATCCTTTGTCTTATCCTTTGTCTTATCCTTTGGCTTTGTCTTATCCTTTGTCTTATCCTTTGTCTTATCCTTTGTCTTATCCTTTGTCTTATCCTTTGTCTTATCCTTTGTCTTATCCTTTGTCTTATCCTTTGTCTTATCCTTTGTCTTATCCTTTGTCTTATCCTTTGTCTTATCCTTTGTCTTATCCTTTGTCTTATCCTTTGTCTTATCCTTTGTCTTATCCTTTGTCTTATCCTTTGTCTTATCCTTTGTCTTATCCTTTGTCTTATCCTTTGTCTTATCCTTTGTCTTATCCTTTGTCTTATCCTTTGTCTTATCCTTTGTCTTATCCTTTGTCTTATCCTTTGTCTTATCCTTTGTCTTATCCTTTGTCTTATCCTTTGTCTTATCCTTTGTCTTATCCTTTGTCTTATCCTTTGTCTTATCCTTTGTCTTATCCTTTGTCTTATCCTTTGTCTTATCCTTTGTCTTATCCTTTGTCTTATCCTTTGTCTTATCCTTTGTCTTATCCTTTGTCTTATCCTTTGTCTTATCCTTTGTCTTATCCTTTGTCTTATCCTTTGTCTTATCCTTTGTCTTATCCTTTGTCTTATCCTTTGTCTTATCCTTTGTCTTATCCTTTGTCTTATCCTTTGTCTTATCCTTTGTCTTATCCTTTGTCTTATCCTTTGTCTTATCCTTTGTCTTATCCTTTGTCTTATCCTTTGTCTTATCCTTTGTCTTATCCTTTGTCTTATCCTTTGTCTTATCCTTTGTCTTATCCTTTGTCTTATCCTTTGTCTTATCCTTTGTCTTATCCTTTGTCTTATCCTTTGTCTTATCCTTTGTCTTATCCTTTGTCTTATCCTTTGTCTTATCCTTTGTCTTATCCTTTGTCTTATCCTTTGTCTTATCCTTTGTCTTATCCTTTGTCTTATCCTTTGTCTTATCCTTTGTCTTATCCTTTGTCTTATCCTTTGTCTTATCCTTTGTCTTATCCTTTGTCTTATCCTTTGTCTTTGTCTATCCTCTTTGTCTTATCCTTTGTCTTATCCTTTGTCTTATCCTTTGTCTTATCCTTTGTCTTATCCTTTGTCTTATCCTTTGTCTTATCCTTTGTCTTATCCTTTGTCTTATCCTTTGTCTTATCCTTTGTCTTATCCTTTGTCTTATCCTTTGTCTTATCCTTTGTCTTATCCTTTGTCTTATCCTTTGTCTTATCCTTTGTCTTATCCTTTGTCTTATCCTTTGTCTTATCCTTTGTCTTATCCTTTGTCTTATCCTTTGTCTTATCCTTTGTCTTATCCTTTGTCTTATCCTTTGTCTTATCCTTTGTCTTATCCTTTGTCTTATCCTTTGTCTTATCCTTTGTCTTATCCTTTGTCTTATCCTTTGTCTTATCCTTTGTCTTATCCTTTGTCTTATCCTTTGTCTTATCCTTTGTCTTATCCTTTGTCTTATCCTTTGTCTATCCTTTGTCTTATCCTTTGTCTTATCCTTTGTCTTATCCTTTGTATCC